>CM065642.1:44938770-45131270 GCA_033220585.1 Dipteronia sinensis
ATAAGAAGGTTTGCTCTAATCAAATCTTTCATTATTATGAATCTTTACAAATTATGCATTAAAACCATTAAAAGTATCTTTGGCATGCTTCATGAAGAAATCTCTTTTCTCTAAAATATTAGTGTTGTAAATCAAGTACTGCTGAATTTCTTGTTCTCAAATATCTTGTGTAAATCGGATAATCTTTTTTATTTCTCTACTGCTCATAATTAGTAGTATAATATATACTATATGTATATATATAATCTAATAATCTACACCAAACTAGTACCCAGGGAAATCTGTCGTACGTGTCCCTGATCTCTCCGGGCTCATGCAGAGCTGGGGATAAACATTTGTCATACACGTGTAGAGCGACTCTGACTTTGACTGAACATATGTCATACACGTGCAGAGCGACTCTGACATACTGACGCAGAACGGAAGTTCTAGGATCACAAGCGTAACCCTAACAAAACATAAACTGGAATCCACCAGAAAAAAAGAAACTGAAACCAAATTGTAAAATTTATTCAATACCTCGAAACTGATAACAAAAGCCTTAAATAGGCTTTGAAAACCCTAAAACAGAAAAGACTAAAATATCCTCATCTAAATAAAATAAAAACGGAAAACAAATAAAAACATAAAAATCTTCGGATGCCCGATAACCTAACTTAAACAGCTCCGTTGAGGGAGTAAATGACGTCAACCGGGCAAGCCCCGGTTGTCCCGCTATGGAGCTTCAAAAACCCTTTCCGAAAACATATTATAATAGGAAATCTGTCAACCGAGCTAAAAGTTATGCCCGTTTCATTGAAACACCTCTTTTGGACAATTTTCTATCCATCTCTTCTTCAAAGTCCAAAGCCAATTGTCCTACATCAGTCTCTCCCACCTGTGAAGAACTCGACCTTGAGTTATAATCTGGATAGAGCGGAACATCATCACAAAAGTCATAAAGGTCAGCTACGTTGAAAGTTCGGGATATGTTCATATCAGTAGGCAAGTCGATCACATAGGCATTATTGTTGATCTTCTTGACCACCTTGTACGGTCCATACTTCCTTGGCTTCAACTTATTATAGGTACCAACCGGGAACCTCTCCTTCCGCAAAAACACCATAACCTGGTCTCCCTCAGCAAACAACTTCTCACGCCTTTTAACATCTGCTGCAGCCTTATACTTTGCATTCTTCTCCTCTAACCGTGCCTTCACTTCAGCCTGAACATCACGAACCTGCTCAGCCATAGCCTCAGCAGCAACACTCATACCAGTGACCTTGGGAAGCTTTGCCAGATCCAACGCGTGCTTAGAAGATTGTCGATACACTAAAGCGAATGGAGACTTACCCGTAGCAGTATGAACAGCATTGTTATATGCAAACTCAGCTTGTGCCAGAGCCACGTCCCACTGTTTTGGCTTATCCCCACAGATACTCTGAATTAAATTTCCCAGTGTTCGGTTTAGATTCTCTGTCTGTCCGTCAGTTTGTGGATACGCAGTGCTACTGAACTTCAGAGTGGTATCCATCCGTCGCCACAATGTCACCCAAAAATGACTAAGAAACTTCGAGTCCCTATCAGATGTGATTGAATGGGGTACACCATGTAAACGAACTACCTCCCGAAAGAACAACTGAGCCACATGTGATGCATCAGATGTCTTCCGACAAGGAATAAAATGCCCCATTTTTGAGAACCTGTCAACCACAACAAACACGGAATCTACCCCACGCTGAGTTCGTGGAAGACCCAAAACGAAGTCCATTGCTAAATCCTCCCATATGGCATTCGGAACAGGTAGTGGCATGTAAAATCCCGTATTTTGAGCCTGTCCTTTAGAAGTTTGACAGACGTAACACTTGCGAACATAGTTACCGACATCGCGTTTTAACTGCGGCCAGTAATAACGTTCGGACACCCCACTAATAGTTTTGTCACGTCCCAAGTGACCACCCAAACCACCACCATGCAACTCTCGAATCAGTTTCTCTCTCAGAGAGCTCCGCGGGATACATAACTGATTGCCACAGAACAAATAGCCCTCGGTCATATGAAATTCCCCGTCAGTCTGTTTCAGAACACACTTTTCCCATATCTCTCCAAAATCCTCATCATCAGGATACAATTCTTTCAGAAACTCAAACCCAATAATCTCTTGCTGCATAGTCACCAATAAGCTTGCACGCCGACTCAGCGCGTCAGCCACCTTATTTAACATTCCAGACTTGTGCTTCAAAACAAACGGAAACTTCTGCAAGTAAGTTGCCCACCGAGCATGCATATTACTTAAGCTTCTCTGACTGTTCAAGTACTTCAGAGCTTGATGATCAGTGTAAAGAATAAACTCGCGCTGAATTAGGTAATGCTCCCAATTCTTTAGAGCACGAATAATTGCATAGAATTCCTGATCATAGGTACTCCATTTTCGCCGCGCATCACTCAGCTTTTCACTAAAAAAACGCCACTGGTTTCTTCTCTTGTGACAACACTGCTCCAATCCCGACTCCACTAGCGTCACATTCCACTTCAAATAACTTCTCAAAACTGGGTAGAGCAAGAACAGGAGTGGTGCATAGTTTTTCTTTGATGACTGCGAAGGCTGTTTCGGCTGCCTCACTCCACTGAAACTTTCCCTTTTTCAGACACTCTGTAATAGGGGCCACAATACTACTAAAATCCCTCACAAATCGACGGTAAAACGTCGCCAACCCATGAAAACTCCTCACCTCTCCAACTGTCTTCGGTGTAGTCCAATCACGAATGGCTCTAATCTTTTCTTCATCCACCAAAATTCCGTCCGAACTGACCACATATCCAAGGAATAGTAACCGCGCTGTCATCCAACTGCATTTTTTAAAGTTGATAAACAATTTGTTGTTTAACAATACCTCTAACACAGCTCGCAGATGCTCCATGTGGTCTTCCTCACTACGGCTGTAAATCAATATATCGTCGAAATAAACGACTACATATTTTCCAATGAAAGGCCGCAACACCTGGTTCATAAGCCGCATGAAAGTGCTCGGCGCATTGGATAGTCCGAAAGACATCACCAACCACTCATACAGCCCATCCTTAGTTTTGAAAGCTGTCTTCCATTCATCCCCCGGTTTGACCCGAATCTGATGATACCCGCTCCTCAGGTCGATTTTGGAGAATAATTTCGACCCCTCCAACATATCTAGCATGTCATCCAATCTCGGAATGGGAAAGTTGTACCTGACAGTTATCTTGTTAATCGTACGACTATCCACGCACATCCTCCAACTGCCATCTTTCTTCGGAACAAGTAATGTGGGAACAGCGCATGGACTCATGCTCTCTCGAATGAATCCCTTCTTCATTAACTCCTCCACTTTTTCCTGTAAAATCTGATTCTCCTTGGGACTCATCCGATAGTGTGGTAAATTCGGTAAGCTTGCTCCCGGAACTAAATCAATCTGGTGCTGAATATCTCTCAACGGTGGGAGGTCATCCGGTAAGTCTTCTGTCACCAAATCACTAAATTCAGTAAGCAGGGTCCGCACCTTCTCGGGCACTACAATTCTTTGCTCTTCTCTGCTTTCTGTCACCAAAGCCCGCACCACTACAACATGTACCTCTTGTGCCTCCTTAATCTCAGCTTCTAAATCAGTTACAGACGTGATTAAAGTGACCAAAGACTGCTCATTTACCGTGGCTTTAGTTGAACTCCCTACTGGATTCCGTTTCAGAACCATCGCAATTCTCTTGCCACCCCAATTGAAAACACAAACATTGTCACGTCCTCTGTAGGTTATGTCCACATCAAACTGCCAAGGACGTCCCAGTAAAACGTGACCAGCATCCATGTCGACTACATCACATGCCACATCTTCCCGGTAGTATTGCCCAATCGAAATAGGAACTTTGCACAACTCTGTCACATTCGCCTTGGGTCCCTTTTGAATCCACCCAATCGCATAAGGCTTGGGATGTTTCTCTGTACGCAGATTCAGATGTTCTACCAATTTTCTGGAAACAAAATTCTCACAACTCCCGCTATCGACAATCACATCACAAACCTTTCCTTGCACACTGCAGCAAGTCTTGAAAATACTGTTTCGTTGCGTTAAACCCTCCAATTTTGTTGCACACATGACTCGCTGAATCACACAGTTTACCGGCTCCCCTTGTTCCTCCGCAATTTCTGCACCTTCTAAGAACTCGTCCATGTTTTCCTCATCTTCAAAATTATGTTCTTCTTCTTCTTCAGCATCTACGAAATTCACCGGTTTTCGGGCTAGGCATTCATTCGAACAGTGGCCAGGTTGGCCGCACCTGTAACACTTCATACCGCCTGGTCTACTGTATGGATTTGGCGCTCCTCGTGGGGTTTCTTTTGTACCCATTGCTGCTGCTGCAATTGATCGTGTCCCGCCAAAATTGTTATTTGGCCTCAAACCCCTTTGATCTGCAGTATTTTTAGCCTGACCCTGTCCATCACTTGGTGAAAATCTACTCATGTTCGCGGCAGTGTTGGATGACTCACCCATGTCCTTCTTGTAATGAGAAAAACGATTGGGTGGTTTTTCCATTAACTCCGCTTTCAAGGCCATGTTGTGCGCCTCATCTACTGTCCACAAGACTTGCAACCCAATTTTATCTCGAATGGTCGACTTTAAACCCCCCATATACCTCGAAACCTGCTGTCCTTCTGTCTCATTGAGGTTGTTACGAACTGAAAGTCTGGACCACTCCTCAGTATAATCCGCAACGGTTTTGTTACCCTGAACACAATTCTGATAACTCTGAAAAATAAATTGTTCATAGTCAGGAGGTAAAAACCTGCTCATCATAAGTTGTTTCATTCGCCTCCAGGATCGTATAGGAACTTTGCCTTGTCGCCGTCTATCCATCTGTAATTTCTCCCACCAAACAGCAGCCCCGCTTCTCAACTTGTACGCTACCAATTTGACTTGATGTTCTTCTGTTACCTCAGCAAACTCGAAGAATCTCTCAACCTCTGAAATCCAGTCCAAGAACTCTTCAATCTGTAACTTTCCATGGAACAATGGTATGTCTGCACGGATCCGATAACCAGGTTGATTTTGGTTCAATCGATGATCTCCTTGGTAACCCACGAAATCCTCTTCAGAATCGTTATCGCTCCATTCTTCGAACTGCTCGTGTCTCGCAGCCCTAGGCGGTCGTCTACCTACAGGGCGGCCAAGGGCAACTCCCTCGACTCCTTCTCTGTTGGCAGGGGCAGGGGCGTTGGGATTAGGCTGCTGCGCCATCAGTTGCTGCATCATGGTCTCCAGCCTCGCCATCGATTATCGTTGTTCGTCAATCGCTGCCCATAAATCGGTATCCCTTCGACCAGCGTCGTCAGGGTTAACTCTTCCGGCTTCGTTGTTGGCCATCGCACAAGGCAAATCCCTCTGCTCTGATACCAATTGACGCAGAACGGAAGTTCTAGGATAACAAGCGTAACCCTAACAGAACATAAACTGGAATCCACCAGAAAAAAAGAAACTGAAACCAAATTGTAAAATTTATTCAATACCTCGAAACTGATAACAAAAGCCTTAAATAGGCTTTGAAAACCCTAAAACAGAAAAGACTAAAATGTCCTCATCTAAATAAAATAAAAACGGAAAACAAATAAAAACATAAAAAACTTCGGATGCCCGATAACCTATCTTAAACAGCTCCGTTGAGGGTGTAAATGACGTCAACCGGGCGAGCTAAAAGTTATGCCCGTTTCATTGAAACACCTCTTTTGGACAATTTTCTATCCATCTCTTCTTCAAAGTCCAAAGCCAATTGTCCTACATCACATACACATGTGCATAAGCCCCAAAGGCGGACAAACTGAATCTGATACTGTTGGGGACAGGTACACATCTGGTGTTTGAAATCTCTTTCTGAACATACATATAATTCTTTATAAATACTTTTCTCAAAAAATGCATAAATATTCTTTTCTGATAATAACTTGTATCTGAATGTCTGGAAATTAGTCTGAAAATCTGGAAATTTAGAAATCTGGAAATCTAGAAATCTGGAAATCTAGAAATCTGGAATTCATTCTGAAAATCTAGATAATCTGAAAATCTATCTGAAAATACTTATACAATTCTTCTTTGTAAAACCTTGTTCAATAGATGTAATTCTGAATTCTAAACATCTAAACATTTCTTAAATCATATCTAATCATCTGAAAATCTGATTTATTTATTTAATCTGGAAATCTATTTTCTAAATAAATGAATAAATTATTTATTTCTAATAATCTTTTAAAAAATAAAATCTAACATACAGTTCTTCTACACCGTTCTTAGAATATATTAACTCATCTGAAGATCTATTTTCTAAATAAATGAATACATCATTTATTTCTAATAATTCTCTAAAAACCTTACTCTAACATACAGTTCTAAATAAATAACTTTTAATAAAAAGTATCCACTCACAGTGCTCCTATGCTCAATCTGCTTCCGGGACTGGATTTGTTTGAATTCATCTATTTCTAGATCCACCATAAAATACATATAAAACACATTTTAGGATCTACTTGGAAATCTAATAACTATTGTATTCAAATACTATGAATACAATATCACTTATCTGTATCCAATACACTGTACATAACTCGAAAGCTGCACCATATTTCAACTTCTTTTTCTCGCTGTCTCTATCTCTCTCTCACCCGATCTGCCTCTCTTCCTCCATTGTTTTCTCATGCATGTCCTTTTCTTTCTTCATCTATTTCTCTCTTCATCTATTTCTCTCTTTCTTAGCTACTACTTCCCATCTCCCATGTCTTTTGTTTTCTTTCTCTTTCAATTCTTTTCTTTTCACCATCATTTTCTTTCTCACTCGGCTGTTCTCTTCTTCCTTTTCTTCTTCTTCTTCTTCTTCTTCTTCTATTTCTTTCTCTTTCTCTTAATTCTCACGAGCTCTATATCTCTTCTGCTGCACTTAATTTCTTACAAAATCCCATATTCCATCTCTTTGATCTAGTATGGATTCTCAGCTCACAAAACTTTATCTACATCTCTTCCTCTCTCTCTCTAGGTCTCGGTCTCTCTCTATCTCTCTCACTCGATCTCACGATCTGCTTCTCTTTTCTTCTTTCTTTCTTTCTTTTCTTTCTCTGTTCTTTCTCTCATCCTCTGTTTTCTATTTGATCTTCGTCGAGTCTCCCTCTATCTCTTCTTATTTTATTCCTTTTTATTCTTATTATTGTCTCCACCTCTTGCTTGCCATCAAACACATGCACAAGGCACAACTTGCCACCTCTCATACCACTCATCATCCACCGCTTCAACATTCTTCTTTTATTTTTTATTTATTATTATTTCTTTCCACCTCTCAAAGCAATCACTTGCCATGTTGCCACTTATCAACCAAATAGCCATCTTTCTCCAGCTGCTGCCACCTGCCAGTTTTATACCAACGATTCTTATTTTCTATTTTGATCTCAGATGGATCAACTTTTGGGTCTCGGGTCATGTGTTTGGGTTTGGGTTATGGATTTGGGTATATTTCTGAGATTGGGGTATTACACTAAGGGGTCGTTTGTTTTTTTCACTTAAGACTTAATGAGTCTGAATTGAACTCATTCAGTTGTTTTGTTTGTTTTTTTAAGTGGTCAAACAACTTAAAAATATCAAAAAACAACTTAAAATAAAAAGTAAGAAATCCTGACTTTTAACTTAATTCCAAATCACTGGATTACAATTAAAATATTCTCTTCCAAGTCTATCCTCTAAAAAAAGATATATTTCCAAATTTATATTAATTTAATATGGTATAAAAAAATTTCTTTTAACATATTTCTTATTTTAAACATGTTTTAGAAAAGAAAAAAAACCTAAATACTGTTCATAATGAAATTTTTCAAAGATCGAACAATTGAATTTCTCTCCTGCCAAATCCCGGTAAGAACTCTTTATTTATTTATTTTTATCTAACTATTCGTATAGTGCTCAATAAAGTTGTCTATTATATTAAGTAGATTTCGTGGCTCGAATATGTTATAGAATTATTGTACATAAAAATTCAAAACCCTTTTTTTTATTTGGTTTCCGGTGCATATGATCTAGGAAACAAAAAAAACAAAAAAGGTTTCATGAATTATATTCACCGGAAACGTGGACAACGTATAAAATTGAACTTGAATTTGAACTTTTTTTTGACAATAAATATAACTTAAACTTTGTTTGCAAAACATGCAAAATTATATTCTTTGTTTAACTTTTTATTTTGTTAAATTAAACTTTGTTTGCAAAAAAAAAAAAAAAATTCATACAAAATGTTATAAAGAATGGTGCATGTTAAATTACTTCTTTTAATTAGTATGGGTATAAATAGTACAGTTACTTATTTTCAGACAGTTTTATTTTTAAAAAACAAACATGTTAACAACACATTCAGATGTGAGGAAAAAAAAAACAAACATGTCATTCAGATTCAGATTTCAGTCCCTATTCAGTCTTCAGAAAAATTCAGGACTGTTCAGTGTTCAGACAAAAAAACAAACGACCCCTACGTCTCTAATCCTCAAACAACTCGAATCGCCATCCCTAAATGTAGTTGATGGTACGAAGAGAGAACTAGAGAAATAAATACAACTATTAGATAATTAGCATTATGAATTTTGAACATTTTGACCTCATACTTTATGTTATGTTTATGTTTGGAAATTATTGAATTTAATGAGATGTTTTTTAATAGTTTCTTGGAATTATTTATTACTTTATATTTTTATCATATTCAATAGTTATATATTTGTTATTTTAATATAAAAAAAATTATAAATGGAGTTAATTGGGTGGGGATGGGGAATGCACTCCCCGTTGTACCCCGCCCCTCCCCAACCCGCTCCATCTATGGTGGGGTTTTATGAGGGGATGAGTTTTCAAAAAATAAATGGGGTGGGGTGCGGGGAAGGCCACCCCTCCTCGAACCTGCCCCATTGCCATCCCTAACTGTTTTGTCTCCTCTCTTTTTTTTTTTTGAAAAGGCATACTACGTGCTTGTTGAAATGTAGGTGAATTGTTACGATACAATGCATATAATGTATTAGATAAAATGTTTATTCAAAGATTGAGTAAACACTTACAACAAAGAGAATATTGACAAACTACAGAAGAGAGTCATGAATTTACAGTTGATGATTGATGAGGAGATGTCGTTGCAAAGCACATGGATGATAGTACGGTTGCAAGACCAATCAATATAAAGAGTTAGAATTTTGGATGCCGTAGTTGATGTATTTTTCAATCTAATTATTTTGAAAAACTTTTAAGCATTTTTTAAGGAAGCTTAACGACAACATCTAGAGAATATAATGAACATAAATTAACATTCATGTATTAAAAAAAATATTCTCCAGATAGTCTTGGTTAGTGGTATGAATATTTATTAAAAATTAGTGTAGATTTCTCCCAAATTTATTGATAACTTATATATATACTTTTGATTGTTTTTAATTGTAATAATTTTTATTATTATGATTTTTTAACCTGTAAATCAAAAATCAATAGTTAATTCAAAAGGCAATCTCATAATTAATAGGGTAATTTATTTAACTAATTATATAAAAAATCAATAGGTATTCAAGAGGCAATCTCACAATTAATGGGATAATTCTTTAAGTAATTCTATAACTGATTTTTAATTATTAAGTACTATTAATTAGTTATATATATTGTAAAATTTGGTAAGTTTAAAAGTCAAACTATAAATTCTTATTTATTTATGGAATTGGTTCATGATTTTTTTCATTATCCCATTAATAATGGGATTGACTCTTGATTTTTATATACTAATAAATAAGGATTTAATCAGTAATATATTTAATTTTTAATCTATGAAATCACAAATCAAGAGATAATCAGTAGATAATTCTCTTGAACAATCCTATAATTGTTTTTTTTGAATTGTTTAGTATTATTAGTGAGTTATATATATATATATATATATATATATATAAAATGTTCGGTAAATTTAAAAGTCAAGCCATAAATTCTTATTTATTTATGAAATTGGCTAGTTCATTTATATTCATTAACCATTAATAATGGGATTGACACTTTTTTTATTTACTAATTGGAATTTTTTTTAGTTATTAATTGTAATAATTTTTGATAATATAATTTTTTAAAAATTAAAAATATATAGGTAATCAATATGCAATCCAGTATGTAGTGAAATATTCTTGTAATAAATATCATAATGGATTTTTAATTAATAGTTTATTTGTTTCAAATAATACATTATTTAAGATTAAAAGGCGAGCCATCATTCTTTTTTGCCAAATTTGTTTTCAGGCAATCATGTGCCATAATTTTGTTTTTTTTTTTTACCAAAGCAATTAATTAGTTATTAATTGTTATACTTTTTAATAATATAATTTTTTTTTCCTAAATTAAGAATCTATATGTAATCAGGAGGCAATCATGTAAATAATAGGATAGTGAATAAATTATCTCAACCAATCTCATAATTGATTTTTAATTATTAAGTATTTTTTATTTGAAGTATACTTATTTATTAAGTTTAAAAGACAAACCATAATTATTTTTAAAAATATAATTGTTTTTCCTAAATAAGAAATCTAATGAAATCAAGAGGCAATCAAGTAATTTATAGGATAGTGAATAAATTCTTTTGACCAATCTCATAATTATTTTTTAATTTTTATTTTATTTTTTTGAAGTATTACATTATTCGGTAAATTTGAAAGACAAGCCACATTTTGTTTCTTGCCAACAAGCTATAAATTCATATTAATTAGTTTTTGTTTTAAATATTGTTAATTACAGTAGTTGCAATATTTCAAAAAAAAAAAGAATTGTTAATTAGTTATATATATAATATTATAATATTTGGCAAGTTATTAATTGTAATATTTTTTAATAATATAATTTTTTTCTTGAATTAAAAGTCTATAGATAAGAGACAATCACATAATTAATAGGATAGTGAATAAATTATTTTGACCAGTCTCATTTTTAATTATTAAGTATTACCTTTTTTTTTTGAATTATATTATTATTTGGTAAGTTTAAAAGACAAGATATAATGTTTTTTTTTGCTAACAAGCCATAAATTCGTATTAATTAGTTTTTTTAAGTATTGTAATATTCAACATTAAAGTATTGTTAATTAGTTATTTATATAATATATATTATAATATTTGGTAAGTTATTAATTGTAATAATTTTTAATAATATAATTGTTTTTCCTAAATAAAAAATCTATAGGTAATCAAGAGGCAATCACGTAATTAATGGGATAGTGAATAAATTCTCTTAACTAATCTCATAATGGATTTGTAATTATTAAGTTTTTTTTTTTGAAGTATTACAATATTTGGTAAGTTTAAAGGATAAGTCATATTTGTTTTTCCAACAAGCCATAAATTTGTATTAATTAGTTTTTTTAAGTGTTGTTAATTAGTTGTAATAATTTTTTAAAAAATATATTTTTAATTAGTTATCAATATAATATACTGTAATATAATATTTGGTAAGTAATTTTTTTTTGTTAATTAAGAGAATTGATTCATTATCTCATTAGTTATGGAATTGACTCTTAATTTTTATTTATTATCCTATTAATTAATTAAAAACAAATAAACTAATTAGAATTAGTTTATTTATAAAGATCATAGTGCATATCTGCAATTACATTTGAGCTTCTAAAAAAAATGCTAAAGTAGTGTATATTAAAATTACCTATTATGAAACAAAATGATATTTGCATGTGATCACATCGGATATAATGAAAAGTTACAACTTTATTACTTTTGATTTGGAAATATTTTTGTATTATTTTAATTATAATATTTTTTTTCATTAAAAAAAAACTCTATATTTTCAATTGATATTTTACGTCTGCACATCGTGCAGGCTGTAATCTAGTACACATAAATAATGGAGTTAGTCATTTTAGATGTGTAAACAATACATTATTATAGATAAAATTGAATAATTCTCTAGTTAGCTCGATCTAGTCCTAAAATATTTGATCAGGTCCAAAATTGGAATTAGTATTAAAAGAATTTACGCTAATTTCAACCGGTTATAATTCTTAGAACTTACCAAATTCCAAAAACAAACCTGACCAGAGAATAACCCATTATATATATATAATAAATTTTAGGAAATAATACTCTTTTGATGTTGAATTTTAAGAGCATAATTATTTTAATAAGTTAAGTTTAAATGACACCAATAGACTAAAATATCCACATCTCCTTCTTTTATTACATTTTTGCCAGTTTTATGTCTTTTTTTATTAAAAAAATTCATATTGATTGAGGACCAATGGAGATCCTCCATCAATGGAGATGGAACAGACTACCATTAGGAGGTCAAATACCTCCATTAGATGTCTGTTCGATTGGAGGGCGAAGAAGATGAACAAAAAATAAATTGAAAATTTTATTTCTAAGTCTTGAAAATTGTAAATATACTTAAAAATTCTCGAAAACTACAAAATAAATTTCGGAAATTTGAAATCTCAGAAATATAAAAAGAGTTTTGGAAATAAAAAAACAAATCTCAAAAATACGAAAAATAAGTCTAAAAAAACACAAGACTTATTTTTGTGAGTGTGTTTTAAGAGTATTTTTGTCAGATTTGTGCTATTAAAACTTAAGTTATTAAATGATAGTCTTAAAACTCACTCTTCAAAAAGGGTTATTATATTTTTGAACCATATATATATATATATATATATATATATTCATTACAAAATAAAATAAACGTTACACAACTAGGAGAATATTAATCAGAAGCCTAAAAGTTTTTTTTGCCATCAAAAACTTGCTTGAATTGCCAATTAGCAGGGATAACATTATCAAACTGTAGCATCTTCCCATCGCTAGCGGTGACTTGGAAAGACAAAGTTTGGCCAACAAAGGTTGTCCCTCTACCCCAATTCTGACCCCAAGATTGAGTCATTGGTAGCCAATCAGTTTTAGATCCCTTGATCTTGACACCACTAACATCACCAGCTCCTCCAACATTGTACAACAACACAAGTATCCAATAAGGGTTTCCATTAACCTCAAACTTGACACCACCTTGCTTGGAACACAAAACTCTCCGATATCTAACCGGAATGATCCCAGCCTCGTAAGCAGCAAGTTTCGTGAACATTGGCACTGACAGATCGAAGTGCTTCTGCGGAGGATTGCACCAGATGTCAGTGGTCTTAGTGTAATTGGCAGGGCAGAAGTTGGTTGCAGTTATTTTGATAGTGCCAGCATTTGGTATACACCACTGAGGATCATTGACACACATGATCTCAAAACAAGCACCACATGTTAAGCCATTGTTGAAAAGCGCAGTGCTTAGAGCTGTTGTCTCCAGTCCATACCCTTGTTTGAACAGATCGCCATATCCACAAGCTCCCCCTGTAAATTAATAATTAAATTAATTACAAACAGAAAATTAAAACTAAATGAGACATTGTAATAATACACTTACCCATGGTTCCTTCTCCACTCATTTCACCATAACAGGTTGCGGTTGCATCATACCAGTTACTGTCTATTTTAGAACCAAATTGGATTCCTGTGGACGTAGTCATGACCAAAAGAGCAATGAACAAGACCATTGCAAAGAAATTCTTAGAACTAGCCATTATTGAATCAATCAAATTAAGTGAGATCCTAAAGCTATGATTTTACAAAAACCTGGCAGCAGTGGTAGTATTTATAGAATCATATTGAGATAGACATAAAAGGAAGGATAATCATAATATATATATTTGTCAACTCCATGAGCAATCTTGGAAACCAGTAATCAAAGGAAAAACAATATTGGCCATGGATATTTTACCAATTACAGCAAAAACGATTATTAGTTTTTTCATCTCTTAGCTGTGAAATGCTTGGAATTGAATTCTGGATAGAAGATTATGGTATGGACACAGTAATATGATTTGTGCATTGCCAGAAAGCACTTTTTTATGCTAAGTTTTCAAAAAGAGTAGCTTAATTAATAGGTAATAATAAAAAGAATTTAAAAATTAAATAATTTTGTACAAGTATGGAATGTCGTCTCAAGCAATGCTCAATTTGTTTAGCAGTGTAAGGTTATTCTGCATTCTTCTGTAGATTTTCCTTATATTATTCTTTTCCAAATTATTTTATGACATTGAAAGATCATTACAACTTACAAGTGCACATGCACATCCCATTTTAGCTCATATGTTTTTTTCAACTAAATACCCGACCAGTTTCGGTGTCAATTTTTTTTATTTTTTTAAATAAAATCACTGCAAGATTATGAGAAGGGATATGTGCTATTTTATACGTGGCATTAAGTTCTAATTAAGGTTTTTTATTCCATTTTTATACAAACCCCTTTGACCACATCAGCAATACTTTTTTTTCAACTAAAAATCTGAAATATTTTATTAATAAAAAAAGGAAATAGAAAAAAGGAAAGCAAAAAAAAAAAAACAAAAGCAGAGGGGCACGCAGACCCTAGCACTATGTTTGAATTGATGGAATATGAGATAAATGAAAGAAAAGGTAAATGAGGAAAGGAAAGAAAAGGAAAGCAAAGATAAAGAAAATGATTTTAATGATTGTTGTTTGGATGGTTATAAATACAATAACTCTACTTTGTCCCAAATTTAGTGCCCAAATGATGTGGTATTATTGTAATCAATTCATTTAAATCGTATTAGATTTGCATTATTTAAATAAATAGATTACGGCGTTACCACATCATTTGAGTACCAAATTTAAGCACCAAATTTGGGGTAAAGTAGCATTACTCTTATAAATATGAAAGAAATGAAAGGAAGTCAATCTTATTTGGAAGGGAGAAATAAATGAATTTATTTTATTCTATTTACGAAAATACCATTCTTTAAACAGTATGAATTAGTTTTGGGATACTGAAAAAATCATTAATTATGGATTCATTTCCCTCATTTTCCTCCAAATTTGGGTGGAAATGAAATTGAGTAAAACAAAAATAAATTATTCCCTCTTTTGCCTTCCATTTCCTTCCATTTCCTTTCCTTTCTCTCTCATTTAACAATCCAAACAATATATTATAAATCAATCCAAATCATTTCTGTTGACGGTGATGTTTGGATCGTTGAAAAGTCAACCGCCAAACATTAACACGTAGGCAGATCGAAGCTTTAACCAGTCTAGGGTTGAATAATCAAAGCGTCTTTCTCCATGCCATGTAGATGCGATACGATTTGTTCGTATTTTTGATTGATAATGTAGAAAAATAAGAAATAAAAGATAAATCAAGCATAACACATATTTTACGTGGTAAAACCCCAAGGCGGGGAAACATCCACTGTTGCCGGTGGCGGCGAGAAAGAAATCCACTATGAATAGAATGATTATACACACAATCTCTCCTTCTCTCGAATAGTTGTTATGTTTTTTTATACATAGATCGATAGATCTTCTTATACTTATATCCCTTCATCCCCCTTACATAATGAGATTATGGGTCTATTTATAAGTGCATAGAACCCTAATCTTTGTTGTACAAGTAAGGAAATGTGGTGGTATTTAATTAGAACTTGTTACTTGTTAAATTTGTATTTAACTCCTTTCCTATTTCGGAGATCTTGCGCATTGAATTAGAATCTTCGCAGGATTCTAGTTTAGTAGTCCATTTAGGACTTATTTCCTGATCGGTGTGCAATCTTCTAAAAGCGCAGAGTTATTGCTTTGATATGTACGGGAAATAATAATATTTCCTTATAAGAATGTGGTTCTAGATTCCTTACTTGAGTAAGATTCTTCATCTTCGTAATTAAGTCGTAGTTGAACTCATGTACTGTCTTGACTGAGCATCTCTTGGCCGACCGTTTCCCAACCTGACCGAGTTATCTTTCCCCGATCGGTTTTGCTACCCGATCGGGTTTAGACATATCTTGGCCGATCTGTTCAGTTTGACTGCCCCATCTAGTAACATCAACTGTGACTTGGTCGAATATTGACCGGTTGATTTTACCTAACCGTGCTTATTTTACCCGATCGATTTACTATACCCGATCAAGTCTATTTTACCAGTTCGGTTCATCCGACCGCTCACCAATCACTAGCGATTGTTTTTCTTCTATGATGACGTGGCCTACCATATATTCTGGATTATCCGTTATCTTTGCTAACATGTCATGTTACTGAAAAATCCATATAACAATACCCCCCCCCCCCCCCCCCCCTCAAATTCTCGAGATGAGTTCTCGGTGACTCGACTTAGAGGATTTGAATAGTTTCCCTTTGATTTTTTGACGCTTTGACCACATCATTTATTCTCCTACAGAGTGATAATCTTCAAAACACGTTATATAGTTGAGATACATCTTTGGACCTGTATCTGTAAGTGTCTTCGGGACATATATCAAGTCGTTGAGATGCTTTTAGATACTTTATTGTGAGATGAACTTGCTCTTGGTATGATCAGACCATGGCTAATCGCCAAATGATCCTAGTCATCTTTTAAGAAACCAGCTTCGGATTTTTTTTTGCTGACGCTCAGATCCTCTCGCTTATTTAGGTGAATCTGAGACCCATTTTTAGCGTTATTCAGCTTTACTTGAATCCATCTTTGATCAGATCTTACTGGCGATAGGATCCTCTTTCATCATAGCTCGGAATCGATTGGATCCATCTTTGAGCGTACCTTACTAACACTCGGACCCTTTCTAGGTGGGGTGTCTTAGCCTGACCTTGTCTTCTTTGCACTGCTTCTACCCGAAAGATATTTTCCTCTCGTCGTACAGTACTTCGTCATCTAATGCTTTTATCATCGCGTATAGGATATCCTTTAAAGGCAAGTTTTGACGATCTCTTGAAGTTTTGGAACTCAAGACTGCTTGAAAATTTTGAGGTTAAAGACCATAAGAGGAATCGATTAAGGTTTCCCTGAGTAGTGTCTTTCCTTGCAAGATGAGAAAAATGTAGTAGATGTCGTTGCTCTCAGAAAAGTAAGATAGCGCTCCATCGAGATTGTGCTTCTTAGCATCCACCCCCTAAGACCACTATCATATATATATATATATATATATATATATATGTTCATAGCGAGTTGATGTCGATGTGCAGAATAGGAACCATGCTTTAGGCACATTAGCTCACCTTTTTTTTTCAAATTAGATTATGTCTTTAGTTGATTCTATCTTCTAGACCAGATTCTTCCTTTTGGCCAATCTTTCTTATAAATCGGTTTTCGTTTTGTCCTATCTTTCTTGTGGATCGGTCTTTTTTTTAGATCTTCTTACTACTATTTCTGCAAAAGAAAAAGACATTTTTGTGTATAAATACAATTTAGACTTTTGACTTAATTGTATTCGATTTCGACCATTATCTGCTCTTCTACAATTGCTCACTGGTTTTTGCATTTCTCACAAATTGTTCCAGAGGCTTGCTCGGCTGACAGACAAGGATTCAGGATTTCTGGCTCAAGGAAACCCGAACGTTTATTTTGCACCGCAGGGGGTCTTAACTCACCGTATCTAAGTTTCCACCCACCTTCGGGGGTTCTTACTTGATTTTTAGCAAGCCAAGCCAACTTCAAGGCGTTTAGCTCAGGTGGCTCATATATTGCGTTTGAAAGCCTCCTGACAGTTTTTATGTGCACTTTCCCATTGAAGCTTTGTACATGCACATTTTAAACTTAACAGAAATGCAATTATGTAAAAGAGTCTTTACCACCATTTCTTTTTTAAAATGATGGTCCGCTGACAGTGCTTTATTCGCACCCAGTCAGTTTTTAAGCTGACAATGCCTTATTTTTACCCAGTCAATTTTTCTTTTTTGATCGACCTTATTATAGATCGATCTCTATGTGTTTTTTGTTTTTTTTTATACTTTACTAGTTTTTCGTTGAGTATCTGATTACCTTAATCCGATCAAGTATCTTATTAGACTCGATCATCTGACCAGATATCTCATTAAACCCGATCATATGAGACTGATAGGTTATTTCACTAAACTGATTAGTTTTGCTTCAATGAATGATCGGTCTTTTAGTTTGTCTGCTCGGGCTTGCTCACGATGAAGACTTGGTTAGGTATTGGCTGATTGCTTGGTTGATTTTTGGTGATGTGGCATACTTAGATACCGATATTTTAGTAACAATGCTGGTTTGTCAGTCGACCAATCTTTACCAATAACAATACTCTATTAAACACTTGAGCTGAGCATTTTGATCCACTTTCTCAAAGGATCTGCTCGGTGAGCTATCGGGCGTATGATACCTATTATTCTGTCGTTAGGGAATTACGGATCCCAAAAAGATATTTATAAAAAGTCCTACGCAATGTACTCTAAAGTTATGAAAACGGCAAGCGAAGGTATCATTCCGTAAGGAGGTGGGATTCATCGACCGTCTCTAGTTCTAGCTATTATTACAACACGCCGAGCGGACTAGTGTGTTACGTATGCAAAAAGAATATGAGGAAAGTAAATGCTAAACTAAATAAATAAATAAATATATACAGTGATAGGATGAAATGGAGAGATGCATGAAATGTATGGATACGCTAAGGAAATGACTCAACCGTAACAATCCTTTTAATTAAGCACTAGACTCACCTAGTCCCTCAAATGTGCAAGTATATGTTATAGGCTCGTGTCCTCTAAATTGATCACTAATCTCTCTCGATGTCTTAGAGATCACATCCACACAAAGCATGGATTCATTAAGTGTAGTCGCACACACAAAAGAACCATGCACGTTAGCCTAGTGATACTCTCACTTTCTGGTCATATGCATAAGACATTTAGCCCTACAGCCAATAATTCATCCATGAGGCTAACCAAATACAGGATGACAACCAAGTGAAAGCATTAAGAATATGAGATACCCATACAACACGCATGTTATATGCTCGTATCCCCTTAAATAATCTCTACCCTCTCTCGAGCGCATAGAGATTGCATCCATGCATAACCATGAATCCTATTAAGGATGGTAGGGACACATACACGAGCTCTACATGCCATTCTAGTGATCTCTTAACTTTCTGGTCAAATGTAGAAGATACCACGCTGAGCATGTTAATGCAAACCACGCGATATAAAATACACAGCCTAAATATCATGCACAAGGTGGCTAACCGAGTGAAAGCATTAAGCAATGAAATGCCCATAAAACTACAAAAGAACAAGAAGAATTTGGTTTATCTTTACTCTAGATACAGATTAGGTTTTATCAACTCCCTAGGATGGCTAAACAAAGGAAACAAGTTCATCAAACAACAAGTGCAATAAGTTAGTTGTTATATCATTAGTCCATTCAACTTAGGTTAAAGGTTCATCCTCTTGATTAAGAAATTCTGCAAAACCAATTCATCACCCAATCCGGCCAATGATGGGTAAATGTGTCTTAAAAAGACACATTAAGCACAAGGATGTGAACCAAGGCCAATTTAGCAACTAAATGCCTGAACTGAAACTTTTCCTACTCTTTACAGCTAAAGCTCTAACACTCCCATCATTCAATACATGGTATTTTGAGTCACCCATCAATCAATCAACAATCATGGGATGTGAAAATACAGCTCAAAGGTGGGTCTAAACAACCTAGAGGGGGGGTGAATGGGTTGTTAATCGATTATTACCAACTTTTTCGATTAGTCAAAATTAATCACAATTAACCCAAACAATCAAACAATAAAAATCAAGTAAAGTGCGGAAATATAAAGAACACTTGATTTTTAGGTGGAAATCCTCCAAATGGGAAAAACAACGGGACTAGCCATGCTAGCCACTTGACCCACAGAAATCCACTATATGAAAAGAAAGTTACACCCTCAAGTGATATTCGGACTCTCACACTCGATAACCTCAGGCTATGGACACTACCACTAGCCACTCTTGATTCAATCCCTAGTGATATCCCCCGATTCACTACTCTTGGCGTGAGCACCTCCTAATCTACCCCATGGGCCTTTTACAGTGGCTCTTGGCAACCAATGCTTACCAACCAACCTTAAGTTGCAAGACTTCAATGCTTGTGCAACTTCACCCCGAAGCCACAAGACTTTGACTCAAGAAGAGTATAAAAGTATAAGTGTGTATATGACAATATACTCAATGCAATAATGTGCAAGACTAAACACAAAATGTTTAACTAGATGTTATAATGCAATTGAACACCCTAGTTATCAAACAATGCATACATGTACACACATGAGGTCTCAATTAGTTGTAGAGATATTCTAACAACCTAATTGTCAAATAAATTCACATAAACATTCATAAACTTGACTAGATGCACAAAGCCATGAACATTTATGAATTAGTTATTTAGGCATATATGACCTAATGATGCAAGTTATCACAAACAAACCAAATCAAATATTCATGAACATTAACCAGTTGATTAAAACACAATTTCTCAACCTAGTTATCAATAAATCACACATGAATATTTATGACCTAGCTTTTAGGCAAAAATGACCTAATCAATTTAGCTATCAAAATACAAACCCGATCATGTTATCAAGACTCATAAATATGCAATAAAGTAGAGTCTAGGTATTTAGTCATGCAATAAATACATAATCTAGAGTAAGAAGAACAATAAATGATATTCAAAGAAGTTCTTGCTTACATAGTTATGAAACAATGAAAACCCATGCTCAAATGATGTGGAATAATGCAAGAATGAGATGGGTTTTGGGTTTGGAGAGTTAATGTAGCTTAAAGAAGCTTTCTCTCTCAAGACTCTCTCTTTCTCTCTCTAGGGCTTCTGTAAATTTCGGCAGAGTTGGGGAAGAAGAAGAGAAATAGGGGTTTTTAAAGGTGGGAAAAATCGGGCTGACTCGAAAAGACCAAAATGTCTCGTTTTTGGTGCCAGGCGACATGAGAGGCTACATGACGTCGCCTATGAAAGGCTACATGAAGTCGCCTATAAGAGGCTACATGAAGTCGTCTACCATGTCGCCTAACGTTCTGGAGAAGAAAAACATGTCTGAGGTGACATTGGAGGCGACATGAACAAATGGCCTTACATGTCGCCTAACACAATGGACATCACACCAGCTCCAGAAACAAGCGACCCAAAACATGATCAAACGACATCGAAACCTTTCGTATGATATACCGTTGGAAAGGTATGGAAGTCTACGTTCTACTCCAATTTATAGAATGAGGTTTTGATGTTTGTAGAAAGTGTTATGGTCATTTAAGTGACCAAAGGTCAAAACGGAATAACAACAGAGATGCTCTGTTTCAGTGGTCTTTTTGGAGACTTCAAAACCTAAACCAAACGGTCATAAAATGTTACGAATAATATACCGTTAGAATGGTATGGAAGTCTACTTTCTACTCCAATTAACAAAATAAGATTTGGATAAACGCAGAAAGATTTATGGTCAAAACAGTGATCAAAGGTCAGAATTTGTCAATAACAAAAATTCCCACAATCATGGTATAAAACCATGTAACCAAATACTAATCCAAGAGAGGACAAATGGAACCTTTCTATAGTCACAAATCGTGCTAAGACTCAAGCACACCAATGTGCAAGCGCAGACACAACACAAGCACACCATCGTGCGAGTGAGGACGTTTCCGAACACACACGGAAAACGTAAAACGAAACAACCACACATAAAGACAAACAAAGACGTGCTCGTGTGAGTTGTGTAACGGATGCACACATATACATAATAAATAACACAAATGCAAGATGAACAAGGCATGCATGAAGTGTGTGTATGCATCTAAACTCTTCAAGAGACAAAGTCAAGTGAGTATATCGTTTGGTTTTGAAGTCATGAAGATGCTTGGAAGCTTGCCGACACGGACCTAAGCTACCCATTACACAATCATCCCCAATGTGGTGTGGTTTGTCATGAAATAAGCCAATCATAAAATCGAGGTCCTTACAGGATGCTAAATTACACTACTCCTAAATTAAATTACTACTACTCTTAATCTCATTCATGGACACATATTGATTTAAACTCTCCACACACATGAATATCACAATAAGAGCTTGAATCATGAAATTAACAAAGAGTAAAACAAAACTCAACAGAATTTAAGCACAAGCATACATATATTGCACATGTGAAGGTTTACAAAATTCCCCAAATCTAGGTTACACATCAAAAAAAACAAGAAATACAAAGAAATGAGTAAAATGAGCAAACCCTTGAAGACAACCCTCCAAAGATGCTCCACTTCCTTCCTAGCTCGGTTTTGACTCCTATTTTCTTTGTAATCTACTCTAAGATGGATGGAGGAAGTGTATAGTAGTGTGGTGGAGGTGAATGATGAGCTCCCATGGAGGAAAAACCTCCATTGGAACTAGTTTCTCTTCTTATTGTGTGAAGAAGATGAAGGAGGTGAAGAAAATGGAAGAGAGAAGTGTTTGGGCGTGAGAGAGAGAAAGATAGAAGAGGCATGGGCGTTGTTCAAAGAAGTGAGAGAATAAGGGATATTTATAGAAGAGGAGGTTAGGGTACGAATTGGGGGTGAAAGGACGATTTTACCCCTCAGAAAAAGCTCTAAAAACACAGATCTGATGCGTTCCGCGGTAGAGCTTGAAGAAGCGCAGTTCACTGAAATGGGTGGATCATTCTTCGTTTCGCTTTTACGTTTACCTGACAGATACTTGTTGCATGTGTGGTTGCTATCAAAATCACAAACCAAAACCGACTTAGACCGATCACATGAAGGAACGCAGCTCGCCAGAATATATGGGCCATTCTTCGTATCTTCATCTTCCCCTGCTTTCTGCTCTTCAATCTTCTTCAACCATACCGATGCTTTTTTGCAATTTCCAGCAATCAACTTCCCCCTTGCCACTAGTCCCCTTTTCTTATGCTTAACTTCTTTTGAAGTTTCGCTTTGGCTGCCATGTACTTCCTCCAGTTTCAATTTCTTTGTTTTATGACCACCAACAGCTTCCTTGACGAAATCAGACTCCACCCTTTTCCCTAAGCTTTTCCCCAATTCTTCCTTATCCAACCTCTGTATGTCATGTTCAACTCGTTTCCAAGTACCCAAAGATTGGGCTTCCTTAGCACTCTTCACATGTTCAACTCGGACTTCCCTTGTCAGTTACCACTCCAAATAAGCTTCTAAAAGTCGTACAGGTTCGCACACTAGTTTTAAAATTTTTAGAGGCTAAACATACTAACATACCGAAAGCATAGAAATTCATGTTGCATTTTTACCATAGTAACTGATGTAGAAATTTTCATAGGAATTTCACAAACAGAACACAGGCCAAGATATAATTATTATCGAGGTTCGATCAATGAAAGTGTTACATTATTCATTGAACAAGCTCCAGGCATGCTCATAGGTGGAACTGAATTCTGCAAACTTTTCAGATATGAGAAAGCAGGTTGTTTAGGAGAAGGTAAAATGAAGTGTTCATTGGTAAGCATTGAGACTACTTCTGACATGGTTGGTCTATCTGCTGCAATCTCTTGAACACATAGAAGGGCCACATTGATGTACCTGATAAGCATGGGATATGATGCTTCATATTCTAGTATTGGATCCTTCAGGTCCATAGCTCTATCAGTATTCCAAAGTTCCCATGCCTGAAGAGAAACAGAACAATTAAATGTTAAAAATCCATAAAACAGGTTTATCAACTAAGAACAAAATGATTAAAAGCATAGTGGAGAAGAAAAGTGGGAAGCTTTTTCACTTACATGTCCAAGAAGATTAAGAGAGTCGGTATTGTAGAAGCCTGTATTCTTTTTGCTACTAAGTGTCTCCATCAACAATACTCCAAAGCTAAAAACATCCGATTTGATTGAGAAGAGGCCTTTAAGAGCATACTCTGGTGGCATATAACCACTAATCATATACAACATTGCATCAAACATTTCAGCATCTTGACTGGTAAGACATAACAAGCAAATGACAAAGGATTCAAAATAGTATCAGAATTTCAAAAATACTTACTAAGTTCCGACAATCCTATTAGTATTTGCTTGTAACTCATCTCCACCAAACATTCTTGCCATACCAAAATCAGCTATTTTTGGGTTCATGTCGCCATCTAATAGAATGTTACTAGCTTTCAAATCTCTGTGAATAATTCGTAGTCTTGAATATTGGTGAAGATATAGAAGCCCTTGAACAATTCCTTCAATGATTCTAACACGTGTTCCCCAATCTAGTCGACCTTTTTTGGTTGGATCTGTTAAGATAAAATGATACAGATTAAAACAATTATAGATGATAAAAATGGTTTACTATAGCTAGGTAGTTAACATATGTAAATCTTTGAATGAATTGGTAAATCACAGACCGAAGAGAAATGAATCCAAGCTTTTGTTAGGCATGAACTCATATATCAAAATCTTTTCGCCATGCTCTAAACAGCAACCCAAGAGTCTAACAAGGTTCCTGTGTTGTAGTTTAGCCATGAGCATTGTCTCATTTTTCAACTCTTCTAGCCCTTGCCCTGACTGTCTTGAAAGCCTTTTCACTGCAACTTCCTGTCCATTAAGTAGTTTTCCCTGCAATTGGACTTCATGAGTTCAAGAACATATAACTTGTACAGTTGTACTTGTAATCCATCAAATACCAAAACTCTTCTTCATTTTAGACCTCCAATATTACTTTATTTAATAAAAAGAATGATGTACCTTGTAGACAGGTCCAAAGCCACCTTCTCCAAGCTTATTTTCTATAGAAAAATTATCTGTGGCTGTAGATACACTGGACAAGCTGAACAATGGCAACCAAGAGTCCTTACTCTTACCTTTTGCTCTTTCTTCTTCGGATAGTTCACTTGTTCTTGTCTCCATGCTCATATTTATGTCGAATAGTAACATATTCTGGCTTCTTTCCATCTCCTCTGTTTTTGGGAGACAACTTAAATTGGGAATATACATTTTTGTATGAACACACACAAAACACGCACATGTACATGCACCAAAGAGAGAGATAGGCATAAGTAGGTTACCTTTCTCTTTGAGTCTCCTCCTCCATTGATACACGATGTAAGAAGCGGGAAGCAGTACCGCCACAACAACAGCAATTGCAATTACCCACATTAGCTTCTTCTCTCCTACATCAAGAAATATGTCAAAGAAAGTCACAAGAGAGATACTAACCGTCCAATAATTTTTTTCTTTTTCCAATTTTTTCTTTAAAAAAAGAAATTTAGTACTTGATATAATGAATTAAATTACCTCCGGGATTTTGAAACTCTGAAGCAGCAAGCTTAAGATATATTGTCTGTCCACCAGGATCTTCCGTTGAAAGTTGTATGAGATTCAACAGTTCTCCATGCCATAAGGAACATACAGCATTCTCATTATAAGCATACGCAGTGCAAGCACAGTCTTTGAAGCAAGCCAATTTGCATTCCTCTGCAGCCTGAAGATTTGATTCTTTTGCGCTGAAAGGAAATTTTACGTTATTCATCCTCGAGAACCTGTCTTCATCACCATTAACAGAAGAACTATCCTCGCACTGCAATGATATTCTTCTCACACACCCACTGGATGATTGTAGCGGATTTCAAACTATTTGAGGGTCTAAAACCCCCACTGGATGATTGTAGCGGTTTCAAACTATTTGAGGGTCTAAAACCCTGCAGGCACTGACAGTAGGTTTTCCTATGGTTACTGCAGCTGGTGAACGAACCACAATAAGCATAATAATCACAGACTAAGCTTGCTCTTGGTTGAGACCAGACCAGAAACCATGCCAGTGGACCGTCTATCCAATTCGTATGTATAAACTGTCCAGATGTATCAAGAAATTGTCTACTTACCGTGGAATGTGTAACAGAATATATGAAGTATGTCTCATTTTCATCACTATAAAAATCGTAATTGAAAATATGATCAAGCCTAGTTTCAGGAATCATAGCGAATATCCTCTCACGCTGGAGCCAAACCCCACTCCTCCAGAGCATTTGAGAGCCCCTCATTATGAAATATTCATTTGGTTGATTAGGATCCATTTTCAGCTCAGCAGTCCCTAAGCTAGGGTCATCTGAATTTTTCCATGATGTTAGTGACCATACTTTCCCAGTCCTTAGGTTATACCCAAGCTTCATTCCAGGTAAAAAGGTATTTGAAGGGTAGTCAAAGCTCTGCCACACTATATCTAGTTTCTCATTTCTTAAAATGAGATTCCCTGAATCTAGTAAAATTGCACTTGTGTTCTGGCTCAATGAATTCTCACTTACTCTATAAGTAATCCTACCATCCATAATCACAAGATTTCCCTCATTGTTAATGGTGAGTACAGCTGTGTTACCTTTTACCGGAAAATCTCGGTTGGCAACCCATACTACAGTCTGTTCTGTAATTTTGTGGTACCATATACCCAAATAATAAGTTGTTGAATTTCCAGGGGTAAAAAAGCCTAACTCAAATATCTTACCTGCAGATACTATGCTCTCTGAGTGTTTTATAATTTGCCCTTGTGAAATGCTATCAGTGGCAGCATCAACACCACTGCAGAACTGCATACAAAAGGAAGAGAAAATCAGACAGCAAATCGATGACGAAACTCTCCTGCTTGACATTATGACTTCTGCAGACACCTCACAGGGCATGTGATCCTGTTTTTTCTGTACATCTTTCTTGTAAGAACAACTAACAAAACCATGACTTGTTTGCATAAATGTAGTAATGGACTTCTATTACGGAACTACTATCACTGGGTTAAGACTTGACCTTTATGGTCAGTGTTGACAACTCAATCTATTTACTAGAAAAATGGAGACAGCTGCAGCTTCCATTAGGCTTCCCAATGACATCACCATAGCCGGCCCATGAGGGCAGCAAACCCAGCCATTTGCTGGGGGCCCATTAAACCCATGATGGGCTTCTATTATAAAACGTTTCTTCCGTGGGAGTCAATAGTTCTGTATTCTATTACTAACTTTCAGGACTTTACTTTTTTGGTCAGTATTGGCAACTCACGGACATAGACAAATAACAATTTAGTTTGATTTTTCATAATGAACAACTTACTAAAGCTACCAGTGACATGAAATAGTTGTACCTTTCTTGAATTAAAATTGCACAATTGTCCCATCATACCTCTAATTAACACAACGATTAAGCAAATAGTGAAAACACACAAACTAAGATCTAAAACTTTTAACCTTCATTAACAAAAAGTCTAACAACATCAAATAAACACTAATCTAATTTGATCTCATTAAATCCTATAATCTTCCTCGTAACTCTTATTTGGGTGCTTGAAAGATTGGAGAAATTTTCTCCAATCTCTTATTCACCCAAACGAGAAAATTCTTAATTTCTCCAATCTTTTATTCACCCAAACGAGAAAATTCTATTAGTGGTGAAAAGGTTAGTATTGAGTATTGTTACAAAAATAATATATGAATATGCGTCTCAAGGCACCTGACAAGAACACACTAAATTGTTTGAAAAACTTTTGTACTTTAGGTCACCCTTATTTGGAGGAAAATTAGTCAATGAAAAACAATAAGCTTTAGGTCACATTTGGGTGAATTCTCATTCACTCTATAGGTAATCCCACCATCCATAATCACTAGATTTCCCTCTTTGTTAATGGTGAGTACAACTTATATACTTTTTAATAGGAGTGGGCATGGTTCGGTTCGGTTCGGTTTTGGCCAAAACCATATTGAACCGTTATATTTTCAGTTTTCGAAAACTTGAATCGGTTTGAACCATATTGGACCACAAAACCGAATTGAACCGAATACCTTTATCTCGGTTCGGCTCGGTTCGGCTCGGTTCGGTTCGGTTCGGTTCGGTTCGGTTCAATTCGGTTTTGGATCTATTGGGCTTTGAAGTTTTTTTATATATTTTTTTAATTTTTGTATCCTTTAACAGTCTTATTTTTGTATTTAAACCTTTGGTCGTTGGCCTATTGATTTTGAGCTATTTTTTTTTTAACAATCTCTTACATTCAAAACATATCTAAATAGACCCCATTACTATTTAACTAATCAAATTTAGTCCAATTCAATCATAAGTACTTATTCAATAGTTACCATTCTACCAAATTAAGTCCATACATTTCATAGAATGATAGAAGTCCAAAATAAAATAAGATCATACATAAATAATCCAACATACAATCTATAATAAAATTTTGTATTTTTTTTTTGTATTTATAGTTCGGTTCATCGGTTCGGTTCGGTTTTAGAAGGTCTAAAACCGAAACAGAACCATATTCTATGCGGTTCTTTCGGTTCGAACCGAATTGAACAGAACTCAACCTTAAAACCGAACCAAACACCATATTTCGCTTCAGTTTGGGTCGGTTCGGTTCGATCCAATGAATCGTGCCCACCCCTACTTTTTAATGGTTGATCTTTGTTGGCAACCCATAAATATAATATACCTAAATAATAAGTTGTTGAATTTCCAGGGGTAAAAAACCTAACTCAAATATCTTACCTAAAGATACCAAGCTCTGATAGTGGGTGATCACTTGTCCTTGTGAAATGCTAAGAGTGGCAGCATCAACACGAATGCAGAACTGCATATAAAAAGGAAGAGCAAATCAGCTAACAGATGGATGAAGAAACTCTCCTACTTGACATATTGTCAGTCTTAGACTTCGGAGACTTCTGCAGACCCCTCACATGCAACTGAATGACTTCTCCAATCAAAAAATAAAAATAAAAATTTGAGCTTTGGATTTTCTTTTTGCAGATATTTTTTGGATCTTAACTCTTATCTCTTTCTTGCAAGGATGACTAACATATATTGACCGTAAAATTCTTCTCATGGCCCACAAAGCCAAAAAGTTGTTAAATGTTTTCAATCATTGTTCTTTTGATGAAACCTTGTTCTGTGGGTTCCACAATTAAATGGTCTAATTATAAGTAAATGTGATTTTTTTTTGGCTGTACTACTTACATGTGAAAGAACAGGTCGTTTTGTTGAAGGATTGTGGTAGTACTGAGATAATGTCAGAGATGTTGGAGAAGCATTGGCTCTGGTAGATTTGCATGCTATAAAATCTGAACAATTTGTTTAAGTTCTTATGTCATTTGTGTTTGTGTTTAATGTAGAACTAGTTTTAATTATTGGGCAATGGTTGCATCTATTTTCGGAATTTTGGATCACCGGATTACTCTTGCATACCAGATGTTCGATGAATTGTCTCACTTGGTTTTAGTGCATGCGTACACTGTGACATAGTGGCATGCCAACAGATAGAACTCATAAAACACTACAGGTTTTGGGAGCCCATTTGCCAGTCTATTGACAGAAAATAAGTTCCTTGCATTGATTAGATTACTAGAGATGTGCATGAACCGGTTTTTTATAAACTTTAAATTTCCAAAAAGCACAATTTGAATGAAATAAAAATCTTGTGGTACGTAGTCGTCATGGTTGAAGATTGTTAATATTTGTTTATTTGTTATATTCCCTTTTTATTGATTATTGATCATAGATCTTATCTTATAATAAATCTAGTTCTACAATAAACACAAATGTTCTAACACAAATAACTTTCCTCACTCACTTTCAACCATGTTCAGAAAAGTTATTTAGTTGTAGTTAGTTGCCTGTGAGGTGTCTGCAAAAGTCACAATGTCAAGCAGGAGAGTTTCGTATCAATTTGTTGTCTGATTTGCTCTTTCTTTTGTATGCAGTTCTCCATTGTTGTTGACGTTGCCACTGATAGCATTTCACAAGGACAAGTGATCACGCACTCACAGAGCTTGGTATCTTCAGGTAAGATATTTGAATTAGGCTTTTTTACCCTGGGCAATTCAACAAATTATTATTTGGGTATATGGTACCACAAAATTTTACCACAAACTATAATATGGATTGCCAACCGAGATCAACCATTAAAAAGTACCTCAGCTGTATTCACCGTTAATAATGAGGGAAATCTAGTAGTTATGGATGGTATGATTGCTTACAGAGTGAGTGAAAATTCATTGAGCCAAAACACTTTTATTAGATTCAGGGAATCTTATTGTATGGAATGAGAAGTTTGATATATTGTGGCAGAGCTTTGACTACCCTTCAGATACTTTTTTACCTGGAATGAAGCTTGGGTATAACCTAAGGACTGGGAAAGTATGGTCACTTACATCATGGAAAAGTGCAGAAGACCCTAGCCTTGGGACTGCTGAGCTGAAAATGGATCCTAAGCAACCGAATGAATATTTCCTTATGAGTGGCTCTCAAATGGTCTGGAGGAGTGGGGTTTGGCTTTCAAATGAGAACACATTTGCTATGATTCCTGAAATGAGACTTAATTATATCTTTAATCATAGTTTTTATAACTAAGAATGTTTGTAGAAGAGTCATTTAAGCTCTTTTGTTCTTCTTGAGAAGTAGTTTTTGATTCTCGGATTCAGATTCTGAATTCAAGGCTTTTCTGTTGTTTATGGTACAGTGTCCCTTTGAAGTAACTTTAAGATTTTTTCCACATTTTTTTTTTCAAATCACAGATTATGAGTTGCATACATTTATCTTACTGGTTGTAGGTGAGAATTTTTGTTCATGTTTTCACATAATTGTACATTTCTCAGAGACAGGAAAAAAGGTAAACCAAAAAGAGGAGTTCATAGAGTATGAGAATTCTTATTCTTCTGTTTTCTCACTCAGAGTGATAATCGCTTCACAGAGCACTTAAATTATTCGGTTGTGTAGATTGTGTAATGGTTTGCACACCTTCAATGGTTGTGCAATGTTCTATTTAAAAGCGTTTTGGATTTGTATCCTAATCTATTACAACAATTCAGTTTAAAAATCCAGTTATATTTATATATATATATATATATATATATATTTAGTCAAAAACAAAAGTTTTGTTAGAAAAATTCAACTGGCATAAAATGAAGGTATTTTTATCTATTCAAGCTAAAATGTACAACAACCTATGTCATAGGACTTCTGAAATTTGCGTTTCTAATCCTATGTTTGAAGGAAAAGAAATCACTATAGTTACCGGCTTTAAGGTGGCGGTCTCCCAGGTAAATACCAGTAACTTTGGATGCATTAATCACGTTAATTTGATCTACGAAATTCGAAGAAATTTGAACACGCGTTACAATATGGTGGTTACGTTCAACTCTAGAGCTTCAAACTCGTTTACGGATATACAAGCCAAGAAGGGTCTAACATGGGTGCTGATGTTTTTGTTTGCGGGGAGTTTAATTTGATGGTTGTGATCAGTGATGGGGTTCTTTTGGTCAGTAGCTCGGTTTGATGTAGGGATTTTGCTTTTGTTCGTGCATCAGGTCTGATGCTTTTTTGTGGTTTTTGTTAAGCTTCAGGTCTGATGCTTTTTAGTTTTCTTTGTCTTTGGTCAGTGGGTGCTCTTGGCTTCGGCCTTGGTTTGCTTGGCTCTTTTCGTTGGTGGGCTGCTCGGCTGTCTTGGGCCGTTTTGTTGGGGCCCGTTATCGGCTTGCCTTTTGTTTTGTGTCTTGCTCTTTGCTTTCTTGGCCTTCTAATAATATTCTAGCTGTTGAAAAAAAAAAAAAAACCTGTGTTACGTATTGAAAATGATGGTGCACAACCGGTTCCCACAACATTTTTATTGTATATTAATTGAACAATCAATGTACAGTATCTTGAAAAACACTATGAGTGTTTGGTTGGTGAAATCAAGCATGGAATGAGGAAAGGAATCCTCTTTCCACTGTTTGGTTTGCACACAATGTCATGGAACGAGGTCTGAGGATTTCATTCCATGGAGGATTCCACCAACATGGTGAATAAGGATTCCTACCTCTTGAGGTTGGAATCTGGATTCCACCCTCACTCAAATGATAAACTTACCAATTTGTCCTTGAAATTAAAAAAAATCAAAAATTAAAAAACAAAAAACAAAAACAGAGGAGGTCACTACCGGTGGCCTCCATTGTAATCGAAGATGGCGAGGCCGATAGCAGAGCCTTTTGTCTTAGTCTGAGGCCACCGGACGTTGCCACGTTGCCGTCGGATGCCCTCGCCTCTATTGTTGGAGGAGGTGTGCCTCCTTCCCCGGAGGAGGCCTCATCCTCCTCCATCACCGGATAATATTTCAATTTATTGCTATTTTTCTTTTTTCTAAATTTTTTTTTATTTGTCTAATAAATATTATTCTATTTAAATAATAATTAAGTATAATTTAAAAATATTTTTCAGATAATTATAAATAATAAGTTTTTTTGAAGTAATAAATAATAATTTTTTAATATTAAAAAAATAGAATAATATTTTAATTTAAGGGGCATTTTGGTCAAAATAGTAAGGGTTCCATAATGAATTTCATATTGCAACCAAATAATCCATTTAGAAAATGGATTTCTTTCCTACAAGGATTCCATTTCTACATAGATTCCTTTCTCATTTCACGAACCAAACATGACCTAAAAGAAACAATTGATGACATCTCAAATATTTCACTAATTTGGAGCACATATATAGATGGTAAGAAGGTACCAACGATTTTCGTGATATTCAATCAATCTTCTTACAATAACCAGCAAGCAGAAGAGCATTTTCCTCAAGGGTTCAAAAAATAAATAACACTTTTTCGAGGTGGTATTTCAACAATGTCACTGCTTTAATAACTTATGTTTAAAAGGCACATATTATGGTGAACGGACAAAAATACCATGAATAGTTGTTTCACATCAAATTTCTTTCATTCAGTTTACAGTGACAAAGTTGTAAAGTAGAGAGAGAAAGTCCGGTTGAAATTTAGGCAACACTCGAACTGTGATGGAGTAGCGCTACACAGACGCATTCGGGGGGTCGAGCTCGGAGGCAATTTTAAAAAAAAAACTCGAAAACATTTCTAAAAAAGATCGGAGCCATTTTTAAAAAAGCTCGAAGACTTTTTTAAAAAAGCTCGAAGCCTTTTTAAAATAGCTCGAAGCCTTTTTAAAATAGCTCGAAAGAAAGTTAAAAAAGCTTGAAGGCCTTTCTTTCGAGCTTTTTTAAAAAGGCTCCGAGCTTTTTTAAAAAAGCCTTCGAGTTTTTTTTTAAATGGCTCCGATCTTTTTTAGAAATGTTTTCGAGTTTTTTTTTAAAAATGGCTCCGAGCATTTTTAACTTTTTAAAAAGCTCGAAAAAAGCTCGAAGCCTTTTTAAAAAAGCTCAAAAGAAAGGCCTTCGAGCTTTTTTAACTTTCTTTCGAGCTTTTTTAAAAAAGCTCGGAGATTCAAAATTCCCAGATTCAAACTTCACAAAACAACCTTCATGTTTACAAAATGAACGGTTAAAGTGTTACAAGACTCATACTCAGAAATGCAGGATAAAAAAGAAGTATTTCAGAAATATGTTATCTTGTTATACTGAAGGATGTCGAGAAGTTTATTTTCAGACAAGTTTATTGTAGAGAGAGAAACAGACGAGTTCAGTGTTCTAAGTATGGAGATGAAAGTACAAAGACAATAGAAAAATGATTATTTAAGGCCAATTTTGGTAGTTCACCATAATAGGTGCATTTTAAACATAACTTATTAAAACAGTGACGTCAGTGCAACTCATGTCCCAAAAGGTGACATTTCTCACCATTCCCACTTTTCCTCAATGAAAGAAACGCAAGATTTAGACTTCACATTGCAAGGACACTCCATGGTTTCTAAGTTGAGCAGTGGAAACTTCCTGAAAAGGTTTTGACATTAATGTCTTGCAAGCAAGAAATTCTTGGGATACACGTTGCATTGATGGTCGAAACTTCGGTTTGGAATGCAAGCATGCAAATGCAACCGATGAAATAAGAACAACATCCTGTGCAATTAACTTATCCATCAGAGGTGAGAGGCATGGGTCCACTATGTCCATCAGCTATATTCTCATTCCTTGATGATCCTAAGGATGATAGGAGTTCCCTGGGATGTCTTCCCATTAATGTTTCCAGTGACATCACACCAAAACTATAAAAATCACACTTTTCTATCACAATCATAGTGTACGCTAGCTCTGTGGAAAAAATAAATTGAGAGGATGGTTATATATATATATATATATATATATATATAAGAAAATAGGTCTTTTTAGTCAAAAATTTAGGATGTTTACTGATTTTACCCAAGATTAGTAAATTTATTGTTTCTACCCAATAAATGGCTGTGAAGACTGAAATACCCCTCATTATCCCTATAGAAACATTTTTCTTCTCTCTCTTCCTCTTTATCTCTCTTCAATCTCTTCTCTCTCGTATCTCTCTTCAATCCTAGCAAAACCATGCCGCCGACACCCATCACCGCCGCCGCCTCCCTCCATGCCGCCGACAGCACCTTCAATCCATCTCCCGCGAAACCCAGCAGCCGAAAACACCGACCACCACCACCTTCGTTCTCTCACTACCGCCGCTCTTCAGCCGCGCCGATGACCTCGTCTCCGGTGGTCTCTGCCAACACCGGCCACCACGAAACCCACCTTCTCTCTTCAATCTCTTCTTTCTTCAGTCTATCTCTTCGTTCTCTCACTACCGCTGCTCTTCAGCCCCGCCGACGACCTCGTCTCCGGTGGTCGCTGCCTCGTCTCCGGCGGTCGCTCATCTCCGGTGGTCAACCACCCATCTCCGGTGGTCACTGCCTCTCCTCCAGCCGTCTCCAATGGTGTTTTCTCCATTTCCACAATTTTTTTTATATATAAAGAGATCTAGATCTTGAATTTGGTTGAATTGATTTTGGGTTTTATGGTGGTGTTGGTTCTAGGTTTGATGATGATGGGATTTGTGGTGGTCATGTACTGATGTGGTTCAATTGATGATGTTGGTGGATTTTGGTTTGAATTAAAATTGATTTTGGTTAATGGTTTTTAGTTTCTAGTTTTTTTTACAACTTTTTTATTTGAAAAGATCTGAAAATCCATACAGATCTCTTCAAAGATTGTTTTAATTTTTTTGCATGAGAAAATCTAATTTTTTTGGCATGAGAAAATCTGGAAAATTTCCAAATCTATTCAAATCTGGAAATTTTTCCAGATTTCTTTAAACACATTAGGCCACCAATTAAACACACCAGAGCAATCCAATTAAACACACCAGGACAATCAAATTAAACACACAAGGTGTAAATCAATTAAACACACCAGGACACCAATTAAACACACAAGGGCAGACCAATTAAACACATCAGATCACCAATTAAACACACCACGGCAATCCAATTAAACACATTAGGGAAGACCTAATTAAACACAACAGGCCACCAATTAAACACACCAAGGCAGACCAATTAAACACATCAGGCAACCAATTAAACACACAAAAGCAGACCAATTAAACACCAGGACAACTCAATTAAACACACCATGACAAAAATAAAAAGAAGGGCAATTTTGTCCATAAAATGGATGTTTTGGTAAAAACAATAAAAATACTAATCTTGGGTAAAAACAATAAACCTTCTAATTTTTTGGTTACTTATAAAGTTTACCCATATATATATATATATATATATATATATATATATATATATAAAGTGAAGAGATTCAGTTCATATTAAAAAATATATATCAAATTAAAGTGGTTTACCTACAGCAATATATCCAGAAGTTCCTACCAATATTGTTCTATTGGATGAGTTGGCATAGAGAAGTTTGGCCGTTCCAAAGTCAGCAAGAAATGCCTCTAACTTTGAGTTGAGTAGAATATTGTTGCTTGATATATCACGATGAACAATAGATGGCGTGAAATGATGCAAGTAAGACAAAGCATGTGCTATGCCCTTGATGATATTAACCCTCTTTGTCCAATTCAACTCAATTGCTTCATGGTCATTGCGTAAAACACAAAACAATCTTCCCCTATCCATGTATTCATAAACCCAGGGCCAGCCCTATTTCTTTGTTAAAGGGGCAGTCGCGCCGGGCTCTTTTTTTAAAAGACCCATGTGTATATGATTTCAGCACTAGTTCAAGGTTTATTTTTTTATTTTATATCATATTATAAAGGACCTAGATACTTATTATGAGTATTAGTAAAACGGTAAAAGGCCCATATTAAAAAAGTTCAAAAGTTAAAATAAACAAAAGAAAATTGGGTCAAGACAAAAAATGTCCAAATAAAATTTTGATTATGTTTTTTTTTTCTTTAGACATATCAGTATCTAAACCCTAAAACAGTAAAAAACCTATATTAAAAAAGTTCAAAAGTTAAAATGAACAAAAGAAAATTAGGCCAGGACAAAAAATGTCCAAATGAAAATTTGATTATATATTTTTTTCTTCAGACATATCAATGACTAAAGCCTAAAGGTCCATTTTTTGTCTGTATTTCCAGCCACCAACGTCTCTCTCAACTCTCTTCTGAAAATAAAAATAAAAACGTCTCTCTCAACTCTCCCAGCTCTCATTCTATATTATTATTAACTAAATTTCCTTTTTTATTATGTTTTATGCAAAATAAGAAAAAAATGAGTCATTTAATGACAACTCTTGGATTTATCTAATGGTTGACATTAAAAAGTGTTGATTTTATAATATTTAAAAAAATTAAAAGAAAGGGCATATTTAATAATATGTGGGGTGTACTTATAAAATTTCATTTTTTTAAAAATTTAATAGCGCGTCATACAAATAGAGGTGCACATATGGTTTTTTCAAGGGTTAAAATATCATCTATTTTTTTTTTAAATTATATGTATTGAATATATTAAAAAAATCATGAGGCCCAATTTTTCCATTTTTTACATTTTTGCCCAGGCCCAAAAAATGTCAAGGCCGGCCCTCTATAAACCAAAAGCATGCTACTTTTGTGTAAACAAAAACCATAAAGCATGACAATATTTCGGTGACGTATTTCAGATAGTACACGAACCTCATTTTGAAAACTCTTAGTGGATATTGGCTAGTCACTTTTTGATCGGTGAATCTTCTTCAAAGCAACTACTTTGCCATTAGGTAGTTGTGCTTTGTAAACACTGCCATAACCTCATGTTCCAATACAATACTTGATGTCAAAATCCTCAATTGCATCAATGATATCCCCATATGCAATTCTACCATCATAATTCCATATGGAGAACACATCTCCACTCTACGCTGCTGTTGCCTTGAATTGCGAATCTTTATTATTATTATTGCATTTGAGGATGAGGTATGGGATTCCAATGATTATGACGACAAGAAGTATGGTTATAGGAAGAGCTTCTAAAAAGCGAACATCATCATATTTTGTTCTGTTCTCTAAAACTATAGATGGTGAACTAGGAAGTGTATTTCTAGTAATATTGCAAGGAGGCAAAACAGTACCAAAATCGCTGCACAGAGCTTTGTTGCCAATAAATGCCTCCTGTGAATATATTTTCAGAAAATGGTCTTTGACTTCACCCTCTAAATGATTGTACGACAAGTTTATGAAAGATAAGGAAGTCATGCCATGAACAGAATTAGGAATGGCACCGGAGAGGTTATTTTGAGATAGATCCACGTATGTTAAGGTCAATTGGATGTCGTCAATAAGTTGAGAATGTATTGTCCCATTGATAAAGTTATAGCTTAAATCAAGATGATGTAAATCACTAAATTGCATTAAATGCAATCTAAAATCTTTTCTTCCGATACTATCCACATATATAATATATTTCCAATTTCATCATAATTATATATGGTACAAAAATCTTTATTTTTATATATTGCTTATTTTAAATAGTTTTAAAAATAAAAAAAGAACCCTAATCACTTCTTATATTGGTGTTTAATATCAATAATTTATTATGATATTAGGGTGATGCATTTATATATTATTTTTTTTAAGTGTTTTGTGTGAGTTTTCCTGCTGCCCCTTTTATTTTTTGAAAAAAAAAACATTTTTCTCTTTTTAGTAAAAATGAAGTTTATTTATAATCGAAAAAAAAAATCATGATCATATGTGTTCATATATAATTATTATTTTCGGATTGTTTTTATTCCATATTATATGTTTAATTGTTTAACATGGGTATAAATGTAAAAGTGCTTAGTTTCAGACAATTTTACTTTTAAAAAACAAACATGTTGACAATACATTCAGATGTGAGGAAAAAAAAAAATAAACATGTCATTCAAGTTCAGATTTCAGTCCCTATTCAGTCTTTAGAAAAATTCAGGACTATTCAGTCTTCAGAGAAAAAAACAAACGACCCATTAGTGTGTCAACCATAAAAATTGAGGAGAAAAGATTCCATTTCCTCTACGTAAGCATGGCGTCGGTTTCGGTTCGGTTCCCAGTTCGGAACCAACGATTTCGACGATTTTGGTTCCTATGGTTCCTGTTCCTATTTGTTTTAAAACCACTCACCAGACACATACCTGATACACTCACCTACCTCTCTTTCTCTCTCTATCTCTCCCTCTCTCTCTCTATCATTTCAAGATCCATATCTAAATTCTAGATCCAACACAGCAACACACTAGTCACCACTCACCACTCTCTCCCTCTCTCTTGAAGTCTCCAAAGCTCTAGCTCCACCATCGCCTTTTTCTTGCACTATGTACCCACCAAATCTGCTAGTATCTCTTCTTCTTGTATCCAAACACACTGTTATGCAACGATTGCCAACCTTTGCAACACCAGCCACTGTTGTGCAACGATTGCAACACTAGCGACGATGACAATGATGATGGTTGTCTTTGACGATGGTATGATATGAGAGATCAGAGAGATTAGATGATGATGATAAGATATGGTTCAATGGTTGTCTTTTAAGTTTTTTTATTTTTTAGTTGAATGAGTGATGAGAGTGAGAGATCAGATCAGATATGAGAGATCAGAGTGTCACACAACAATTAAAAAAATATCAAGGACTGGAACCGAATTGACGGTTCCGGTCCGGTTCTTCATTTTTTGGAACCAGAACCGGAACCTCCCTAGTTCCGGTTCACGGTCCGGTTCCTATTCTAATTTGGTTCTGAAGCCCATGGTTCGAACCGAACTGGCGTCATGTCTACCTCTATGTGGAAATAGGAGGAAATAACACTCTTTTTATGTTTAATTTTAAAAGTATCACTAACTTATGCTATGTTTGGGAATGCTTTATGCTTGGAAAATAATCACTTATTTCTCAAGTTTTGAGCAAATAGGTGTTTGGCAAACTTCCCAAAAGCAACTTATTTTACAATTTGCTTCTCTATTAATCAACTTTTGAGAAGCTGGGTGAGGGTTGCTTTTGGAAGCAGAAAGTAGCTTATTGTATATGTAATGTCTAGAATACCCCCACTATTTTCATAAAAGACGATATTACCCTTATATTTAATAATATAATAAAAAAAGTAAAACTATGAAAAAAAAAATGATCGGGATTGGGGCCACCACCAGAATCCCTCCCCAGCCACCACCTCCAGAATCCCTCATCAGAATCCCTCGCCTCCTTCACAGTCACCGCAGCCGTGCGACAGGACACCGTCTGCTCCACGTCGCCGACCTCGCCAAGTCGACAATCTATCCCAGATCTCCCCCGCCGTTGAGTCTCTGACGCGCCCGACCATCCTCGCGTCTGGATGTTGACATTTTGCTCGTTGGTTAGGGATTTGGTTGTATCGTTACCGAAAAAAGGGCATGAGGTGAACTCGACTTCACCGGAGACATCGACACCGCAGAAGGGAGCGATCGACGGTTGACTTCACGAAAAAGCCTCTGGTTGGATTAGATGTGGCAGAGGTAGTAGAGGTTATGGCTGTCGATGATGGTTGTGGCAATGATTCAGCTTTTAAGCTAGTTGACTCAGTTGCTAAATTTCAAATGTAAAAAGACTGGGTTGACTCGGGTTTTTGACCGAGTTAACTCAGTTATAATTTTTTTTTCTGCTTAAATTTCTTTTTTATTTCTTTTTTTATGTTTTATATTTATGTTGTTAATGATGTTTATTTTAGTAATTTTGTTCAATACATTTTCCATCATGTCAAAAATTAAGCACTTTTAAAATTTAGCTTACCAAACACTTACCACTTTTTTCTAAAGTTGATTATGAATAAAATTAAGCTATAAGCAGATTTGTTTTCTAAAGCAAAGCAATCCCAAACATAGCCTTAATAAGTTAAGTATAAATTGCACCAATAGACAAAAATACCCTCATCTTCTTCTTTAATTATGTTTTTGCTATTTTTAGGTTTTTTTTTCTTTCAAAAACCTCTATTGATGGTGGACTAATGGATCCATCAATTGAGATGGAACAAACCTCCAATGGAGGTCAAAATCGGCCTCTATTAATGGAGGTCGAAATTGACCTCCAATAGAGGTTTAGATTGACCTCCAATGGAGGTCTCTATGAAAAATATTAACAAAAAAAAATTGAAAATTTTCATTTTTTCTCAACAACTCAATAAGTCTCGGAAATTGCAAATATACCTAATAAATCTCGAAAATACAAAATAAGTCTCGAAAATACAAAATTAAGTATTGGAAAAAAATGTTGGAATTTTCAATTATTTTAAAACAAAAGGTTGTAACTATTTGTGAAGAAACGCGACTCTTTATAAGGCTATCTTCAACCAGTCTTTAATTTTTCCTTCAATTTGAAGACTGAAAATAGAATATTCTTCATAATTTTACTACTCCAACTCTTTTTCATTTGACAATCTCTAAATAATAAAATATTATTATTTTACTTTATAAATAATATTTCAAACTTTCTTTAATAAAATTGTTTTCTCTATATTATCTTATTAGATAATGATTTACTCACTTTTATTACATCTAAAATTTTCAAATTGTTTTTTTTTAATTTGTCACACCTAACTATTTTTAAATGTAATGATTTTGATAAACAAATATCATATGCTAACATTATCCATAGTAATTTTAATAGTTCCGGGCAATTTCAAGGTGGGTCGTTTGGTAATTTTAGTAGTTTTGATCGGTTTCCAAATTACTATGGTTGGAGTGGAGATGACTTATTATAATACTAGTGTTAACTTTTAAGTTTCAAAGTTATTTTCATTTTCAATGTACTTTTTTTTCCATTTTAATATTTTAATTAAGAATGTTAATGTTATTATTTGGTTTTACTGACTGATTTTGAGTTAATTATTAAGATATATGTTAATTACATATAAAAATTAATGATTTGAAAACTTTTGTTTTGAATTAAAATACCTATTAGTTCATTAATAAAAAATTTAAAATTAAAAAAGTAATTAAAATATAATGAATATTATACTCTGTTGAAAACTCTCAATAAAATATTTCTAATGGTATAATTTTTATACTGCTTACATTTATAAATTAAAAATTATATATAACTAATTGAGTTTAATTAAAAATGTGAAAAAGGAGATGAGAAGAAAAATAATATTATTTTAATGGAATAGTGAAATGAATATTCAAAATTAGATCTTCAATTTTGAAGAACCAAAACCAATCTTCATTTTGAAGTCTTCATTTTAAAGATTGGTTGGAGCCAATATAGTCTTCATTTTGAAGAAATGAAGATGGGTTGGAGATTGCCTAAGAGACGCAATTCTTAATTGAGAAACAACATAATCTTTACTGTGTAGAGACACAACTAGTTATCAAAGGATACTATTTACAAAAGCAGTATATATATATATATATATATATATATATATATATATATATATATATATATAGAGCTTTCTATTGTCAGTTCGAACTGAGATAAGATATATCAATTCCTTACATATGAGCCATTAGATTTAAAAGATGTTTTAACAAGTGCATGCAACCAATTGAAAGTAGTTAAATCCAATGACTTAAATGTAAGGAACTGATATATCTTATATTAGTTCGAACTGATAATAGAAAAATTGTATATTAGTCTTTTTATTGTCAGTTCGAACTGATATAAGATATATATATATATATATATATATATATATATATATATATATATTAGTTCCTTACATATCAGTCATTGGATTTAAAGATGCTTGACTATTGCATGCAGCCAAGTGAAAGTAGTTAAATCCAATAACCTACATGTAAGGAAAAATTAGTTTGAACTGACAATAGAAAAATTATATATAAATATATATAGAAAGAGTGATGTAGTTTGTTTTTTGGGTAAATTGCACTGAACCCCTTGAGGTTTAGGCAAGTTACACTTAGATGGAAAAATTTCTTTATTACACACCAACATCCCCAAAACTTAAATTTGACTTTTAAAATGCCTAAAATGCCCCTAGTTATATTATTTCATACTTTATTTTTTTTTTACCTATTAACCAAAAACTTTATAAACTTTAATAAAAATAAAAAACTAAATAAAAAATATGATTCTTTAAATAAATAAATATTTTAAAATTTTTAAATAAATAAATAGTTTAAAAAAATTAAATAAATAAATAGTTTTAAAAAATTAAATAAATAAATAGTTTTAAAAAATAAAATAAATAAATAGTTTAAATAAATAATTTTAAAAATAAATAAATAAATAGTTTTAAAAAAATAAAATAAATAAATAGTTTTTAAAAATAAAATAAATAAATAGTTTTAAAAAATAAAATAAATAAATAGTTTTAAACATAAAATAAATAAATAGTTTTAAAAAAATAAATAAATAGTTTTAAAATGTAAATAAATAAATGAAAAAAATTAAAAACATTAAATTTTTGAAGGATATCCATTAATAGGGACAAGAAAAACTCTAAATATCCAAACTTTTACGTTAAAAATGATGGTGAGAGAAGCTACAAGGTTCCCAACACTTCTTGGATATTTAGAGCTTATCTTGTCCCTATTAATGAATATTCTTAAACAATTAATGTTTTTAATTTTTTAATTTATTTTTTAAACTATTTATTTATTTTATTTTTAATACTTTTTAATTTAAAATTTTAATTATTTATTTACTTAATTTTTGTGAACTATTTATTTAATTAATTTTTTAAAACTATTTGTTTATTTAATTTTTTAAACTATTTATTTATTTAATGAATCATTTTTTTATTTAGTTTTTTATTTTTATTAAAGTTTATAAAGTTTTTGGTTAAAAGGTAAAAATAAATAAATTATAAAATAATATAACTAGGGGCATTTTAGGTATTTTAAAAGTCAAACTAAAGTCTTGGAGATATTAGTGTATAATAAAGAAACTTTTCTATCTAAGTGTAACTTGTCCAAACCTTAAGGAGTTCAGTGCAATTTACCCTTATTTTTTTTTTATATTTGAACGAATATACAACTCTTTACGGTTTTCTAAGGCTGCGTTTGGTATCATTTTCTACCCTTTTTATGTTTTTGAAATTAAAATAACTTGAAAAAGGTGTTTGGTAATGATCCGGAAAAGATTGGCGCGAAAAATGAAAAAATCAATTTTTGATTTTAACACTTGGCAGCAAAAACGTCAAATAGACGTTCTCATTGTTTTTTTATCCAACTGTTTTGTATTGAATATTTGAATGTAGCTGAACGCCCTGAGAGTTAATAAGTGGAACCAATGCATATTAATACTCATTGTTTTTTTTTATCCAACTGTTTTCTATTGAATATTTGAATGTAGTTAAAGGCATTGAGAGTTATTAATTAAGTGGGACCAATACATATTAATACTCACTGTTTTTTTTTATCCAACTGTTTTCTATTGAATATTTGAATGTAGCTGAAGGCCTAGAGAGTTATTAATTAAGTGGGACCAATGCATATTAATATGTATTTATCTTTATATATAGACGCATTTATATATACAATTTTTCTATTGTTAGATCGAACTGATAAAAGATATATCAGTTCCTTACATGTGAGTTATTGGATTTAAATGCTTTGACTTTGTTGCATGTACCTGTGAAATCATCTTTTAAATATAATAACCAACATGTAAAGAACTGCTATATCTTATATCAGTTCGAACTGAAAATAGAAAGAATATGTATATATATATATATATAATATTTATTAAATTGGTTAAATCAATTTCACGATACTGTATAAAATTTTTATAATTGATTAAAATATAAAAACGATATTCTAATTAATAATTAACATTTAACCACATGACACGATAATAATAATAAAATGATCTCAAAAAAATAAAAGATATATATAAATAATAATTATATGAAAAAAAATTATTTTTATTATATTGTTTAGAATAAAAATAAAAAACACATATCAATTGTAAATCAATTTTTAATTAATTGACATTGTTTTTATTTATAATACGCTTATATAGAATATTTCTCTAATCAAGACCGTCATGACTTTATAATTTCAGGACGTTCAATCACAATCACACATTCACAGTGAGCCCACAACCCCATATTAACAAATACCCACACCCAAATGAATATATTGTTGTGGTTGGACGTCCTTAACTTATAATTTCAGGACATCCTTACTAAAGAACAACCATATATATATATATATATATATATCTACACACATACAATTTTTATATTGTCAGTTCGTCTTGATATAAAATATATCAGGATATTGAATATGAGCCACTCATTTTACATGCTTTGACTTGGTGTGTATGCACTTGTCAAAACTCCTCTATAAATGAGTGGTTCACATTCAATATCATGATATATTTTATATCAGGAGGACCGACAATAGAAAGACTATATATATATATATATATATATATATACAGAAATTTTCAAGTCAGTACGCACTAATATAACTTTATCAATGCGTTGGATGTGGACCATTAGATTTACATACTTTGACTCAAAATGTATGCACTTGTCAAAACTTCTTCATAATCAGTGGTCCACATGCAACGCACTAATTTTAAGTTATATCAGTACGCATTGAGGAGAAAATGACTGTATATATATATATAATTTAACTACAAATAACATTATTTTTACTCTTGCAATATATGTTTTTAAATGATATTATTTTTTTTCTTCACATAATATTGTTTTCAATTATTGTTACCAGACGTGTTTTCAGGTTTTGAAAATACGAAAATCAATTACTTGTTTTCAAATAAAAATTTATAAAACATAAAACAAAAAACAAAAAACAATAAAGTTACCGAACATGCCCTTAATCTTCTTCTCTTCTCTCTTCTTTTAGGCATCATCAAGAATTTAGTTAGAGTGTTTTAAGTGGTTGATTCTTGTCATACATAACTTGAAATCAACAATTAGATTATTAGGCTTCATTGAATCCTGATGGCAAAATTTACTTACCCATTATGTACACCGTTTTACTGGAAATGGGAGAATTATTGTCTGAAATAATAGAATTTCGAGCCTTGAAGTCTTGATAATCTATTTCATTTACATACCAATTTTCTCTACAGAGATTATCTCTTTTAGACGCCATCTTTCCAACAAAAAAAAAGTGCGACACTTATTTTTGTGAGTGTGTTTTTATGGTATTTTAATCAGATCCACACTTTAGGTGCTATTAAAACTTAAGTTATTAAGTCGGTGATAATTTTAAATTAAAATCACTTTTTAAAAAGTGCTACTAAATTTTCGAGTCTTTTCCTTAACAATTCTCATAAACACATAATAAAAACACACACACACAGCATATGGAAATTTAACTAGACAAAATGTGTATAGTGCTTACCTCTAAGATTATTGTAGCTAAGATCAAGGTACACGAGTTTTGAAAGAGCACCAACCTCTGCTGGCCGACTACACCAAAATATACCTTTAACAACAAGGGTCGAACAACTTGCATATATGAATGAAAGTTGTTAAATGGACTCAATAACAACAGTCAAAATTATGAAGATGTTATATTAAATTTAGATGCCCAATGACAACATGGGTTAGATGAAAGTTGTGAAAACAACATCAGATGCCCAATTTCTAAGCCCAATTCCAATTTTAAAAAGCCTGCCACACCTAAATTACTTGTAATGCAGTGTTTACTTGTGCATATTATTATTATTATTTTGATAGTTTGTGCATATTATTATTATTTGTGATGTTTGTATGTAAAATGTAACCCCTAAAACACTACGTTTTGTCTCTGTTTCTCTGTATACAATACTTCTAATTAAAAAAATACATTTCGTTGGAGTCAGAGAGATGAGAAATTGGAAATCGTGAGCTCTGCGACAACCCCAACCACCGTGAGATCCGTGACCACCACTGCCACCGTGATCACCATGACCACGACCACCGTGAGTACTGCGATCGCCACAACCACCTCGATTTGGTCTTAGAAGGTGAGCTCGTGTCAATTTTCCAGTTACTTGAAATTCGATTTTTGATAACCGTTGATGAAAAAGTTCTAACTCTTTCTTCTTCCCTTTTTCTCTCCCATTTGGTTGCTGATTGGGAATGTAAGAGTCAGGTACAGAAATTCGAATTATTTGAGAGTTACAGATTCAATTTCTGCTAGTGCTAGATTCGATAGAGAGTTGGGACGGGCCTGTTTGCTAATCAACTGATATGGCAAGGCCAATTCGTCTGCATGTATACAGGTATTCAAATTCGAATGTTGTCTCTGTTGTTTTTATTGAAGTTTGTTTAATTGCTATTCATGTTAACTTCTCTAGTTTATAGATATTTTAATGTGTATAAGATTGATTGATTTATCAAAGATCATATTAACAATTGAAGCTTGTTTGTTTTATTTTAGTTTCAATCATGTGTTTCGTTCTTAGTGAAAGTTTGGTGTTTCACTAGTGTTATGGTCTCCAATAGTTTCAATCATGTGTTTGTTTTATTTTGTGCTCCTGATTATAGAGCTCGATCTTCAGAGGTTGATTGTGTTAAGTTATTTGCACACAATTGCCTCACATTTTTCTTATCATAATAATGTCAAAGACTTATCAAACAATAATTTGAAACTGCCTGAATTCCTAACTAAATTGCCACACTTGACGGTATTGTAAGTAACTTGGAATTGAATCTAGAACTGATATTTCTTAGTGAAAATTGAAAACCAGATTATCTAACATTTTTTTGTCACAATGACAGGAACTTATCACACAACAGTTTGAATGGAACAGTTCCTGGATTCCTAGCTAAGTTGGCATCATTAAGGGTTCTGTAAGTAAATTCAATTGATATTAAAAAGATGTATTTTTTCTAAGGAATGTAAAGAAAATGAGGATTGTCTTTTATCTTTTTGCAGAAACTTGATAGGAAACAACCTTACAGGTTCACTCCCAGATGAACTTTTTCCCAAAATCATCAAGCCAGAGTGAATAAATTTGTGAACTAATTTGTGAACTAATTACACCAACCTCCCCTAAGGTTTGTTTTTTTACACACGGAAACAACTTTATTGTTAATTGGCACTCACATCCTTTGCTGTTAGTCAAATTTAACCGTTATCAAGTTTGACCATCAAGACTAAGGGTATTTTTGTCATTTGAAGCTTTTAAAAAAAAAATTAAAAAGGGAGACATATTTATTAAAAAATTATAAATAAAAAATATTTTAAAAAATAAAAGCAGAAATTAAGAAAAAAAACGAAATTAAAAAAAAAGGTGTAGATCCAATCAAAGTCTACAAAAACATCACAAATCATTCCAAATAAAACACAAATCATACTAATCAATCCCGAAAACAAAATTAAAAATAAGCAAACATCATCCTCTCCAACAACAAAAAAAATTATCCAACATTCCATATTAATTGCTCAACCATCCATCTTCATCAAACAGAAAAACATTAAATAAAGAAAATAAAGAAAATAAAAAAATTAATCTTCAACTTCCACAGTCCACACCATATTTCTTCATCTTCATAAATACCACAATTTGTTTTTTTTTTCATTTCTCCATCTCTTTCCATACACAACAAAATTCAACACCACAATCCCACTATCATCACCAAACCTCATTATTCATCAATTTCAACAAAACAAAGAAAAAACTAAAAAAACTTCTCCAACGAGGTGGAGCTATGAAGCGGAGATGGAGCAGATCCAGAGATGGAGCGGAGATTTGTTTAGCGGTGTAGATGGAGGCGATGGTGTAGACGACGACGGCAGTGGAGAGAAGGTAGAGGATCAAGAAGAAGGTGAAGTAACCGATCTTGAAGAGCCAGAAGAGGGTCCATTGAGAGGAAATTCGATCGGAGAGGTGGTGTTGTTTGGAGGAATCGAATTGGATGTGGTTGAAGTGTTTGTGTTGTAGAGGATCTTTATGAAGAGCAATTAAGAAATTTGGATGTGGTCGGGGAAGATGGAGCCTCATGAAGGAGAGAGGAAGGGTGAGTGGTAGAGTGATCTGGAAAATTTCCAGATCTCTTTCCAATTTCCCCCTTTTTTAAAATTTTTTTTTTCTTGTTCTTTAATCTCCACTGACTGGAAGGGTTGTTTGGGTTTGATGATGATAGTGTCAAAGGTCACTTGTGGGACGAGGCCGGATTCCAGGTGATTTTTTTAACAATTCAATAAATATTTGTATTGGGTTTTAGTTTTTGGGAATGGAAGATTGGAAGGTAGAAGGTTGATGATGACAATCATTATAATTTTGTTTTTTAATAGCATGTTGATATATCTTATCATTTTTAAGTTTTTTTAAAAAGTTATTTTATTTTTATAACATTATTTTTTACGGTGGAGATGGTTTGATGGATGTATTTTCAAATCTCACCCATCCATTTTTATAAATAAATAATTAATAAGTATTATATAAATAATCAGTAATAATTTTTTGTTTACATATTAAAATGAATGAATCTCCACCATCCATTTATGTGATGGATAGTTGAGATCCATCTTATTTTATTTTAATTTTTTTAAAATAGTTTCCCAATTTTGTTTGGTTAAAAAAAATAGTTTTTGCCTTTTTCTGGGGTTATAAAAGTAAATAGACATACTTAGGGTTATTTTAGACTTTTACATGGTTTGATAAGGTCAAAGGTTAAGTCTGACGGCCGTTGACTGACGACAGGGGAGGTGGGTGTCAATTAACGATAAAGTTGTTGCCGTGTGTAATAGAGCAAACCTCAGGGGAGGTTGGTGTAATTAGTTCTCATTTTTATAGATACAAATTGATTTCATGTACATAATTTAGATTGTTACTTTTATTTCTATTCTTTGTCAATTTAAGTTGTGATGGAAATCCGAATCTCCATTGCCATGAGAAGAAGAAAAACAAGTTTATTGTTCCACTGGTAGCATCGGCAGCTGCTATAGTGTTTACTCTCTTAATTGCCTTGGCTATTTGGTGGAGACTCAAAAGAAGAAAATAACAAGGTAAAAAATTCACAAAACTGAGAAGGTTTTTCTGTAGCATATAAATGAGTATAAAATATTGTAATCATCTATCAGCTTTTGGATACAAGAGAAATGATTCACTGGAGTTGAAAAGTTGAAGCTTCGCATATTCAGAAATCCTAAGGATTACTGACAACTTCAAGAGGGCTCTTGGCAAAGGAGGATTTGGAACAGTTACCATGGTTACTTGGGCGACACTCAAGTGGCTATGAAGATACTCTCTTCATCTTCAATTCAAGGGTATAAGGAGTTTCAAGCAGAGGTAGGTAACAACGCATTTGAAATATTGTGGGTTCATTTATATAAACATTAGGTTATATATGTTGTAGTTTTGAATTTTAGATTACTCTTCTTCTGAGAGTTCATAGATATACCTGACAAACTTTGTCTGATACTGCAATGAAGGTGCCAAAAAAGGACTCATGTATGAATACATGGCAAATGGAAACTTGCAAAAGAATCTTTCAGATTACTATATTTACTATTTTGCATTCTACATCATATTTATTTAGATTATTAAACTTGGTCTCACTAAAATCCATTTTTTCCATATAAAATATAGATAGAAATGCAAGTAACTTGAGGGCAACTGATATTTCCCCTATTGCTCTCTTGTTAGACAATGTAGTGGGAGCCATGCAGCGGGATGACAGTGGAAATGTAGTAGTGGAAGCACTGCAGGAACTTTTTACCGGCGATGGGCAGTCAAAGAGGACTAAATGAGGTTACACTTTTATCTTTCTCTCCCTCTTTGTGCATAAATATACATGTCACTGACTCAAGGTTTTCATGCTTAATTGGTGTGCTGCAGATGCCATTTCCTCCAAGTGTTTACCAAAGGCTCACATCAAGTTCAACACTAATGAATCTTGCACAGGCTTTGGCTTACCACAGAATGTACGAGTTGTTTATATATATTTAATATGGATGAAGCTCGCACACTTGGTGAAGTTGTAGGAAGTACAATTGCATGGCGAGTGGTGCTATTGGCACACCCCCTACTGATCTATTCATACACCACTTTTTAAAATATTGATTTAATTAAATAAAATCAAATGTTTTTATTAAATTTTTTGGTTTATTTCTAAAATTACCCATTTTACTTATTTTTCAAACTTAATACATACCATATATGATCTCTCTATCACTGATCTCTGTATCTGTATACATCTCTTTCACCTCCATTGATTGATTTTTTTTTCTTTTTATTTCTTTTTTTAGTTTTGTTTCCTTCTTATTTCATGATGGAAAAGAAAAAATAAAAAATAATAGGGTACTTCAACACAACGACAACTTGATATCATTCTGAAGAAAAAATAAACTTTAAACTTATTTCCGGAGAATGAATTGTTTCCAGATGCTTACTATCATTGTCAGACAATTCTTACTTTATGTCATTCTCAGACAATTCTTACTTTATGTCATTCTCAGACAATTCTTCAAGATGTTTGATACCGGTCTTAGACAATTCTTCCATATTCTTGATATCGTTCTCAAATTCTTCCATAATATTTTATATGTATGTAAGAAATAGATTTTATGGTTTAAGAGTTAATTTTTTTTTTGAAGAAACAGATTACTGGTTTTTTTTTTTTTTTTGGAAAAGGAATGTGAGATTTTAATAGATTTACTTTGTAGAATATTTCTTTCCTAAATTGTATGTCTCTTTAAGTAATTTTGATAAAAGAAAAAAAAGAATATTATATAATTAAAAAATGGGGCATGAATAGATCAGTAGCGGGTGTGCCAATAGCACCACTCTTGCATTGCCTAAAAGTTGTGCATTAGTTTATTGTAGTTGGTATAAGTTTGGATATGATATAGAAACGGAGTTTGGTTTATTTGTGATTTTATCTAATTTGAATATGTTGTATTGCAATTTTATCTTAATTTGAATATGTTGTATTCCAATTTGGTTGGTTATTTTACAAAATATTGAGTTTTAGGATTTTTTGTTTTTGTTTTTTGATAATATATAATGAAATATAATTTACGAAGGGCTAGTCTTGTACAACTTTCATTGCAAGTTGTTGTTATAAACTTTTAACAACAAGCACTTTTAGTTGTAAAATTGTAAGTTTTTAACAATAAGCATTCTTAGTTGTAGCATTTCATGTTTTTAACAACATGCATTCTACGTTGTAGAAGCATCTAATATTTTTAACAACTCCATAATAGACAACTTGTACATGTATGTTGTTAAGAATTTTTACAATATACAATGAATATTGTGAAATACCCTTTTTGTTGTTGTTGGAATGGTTCCAAAGAGATTATTGTAAAAAAAAACATCGAAATATTCGAGATTTGGAAAGCAAGAAAAGTTGAATTGTCCAAGCTCCCCTGCCTTTCCAATACTACCAAATAAGGATATGAAAGTGATGCTTCCTGCTTGATTGCAAGTAATACCAATCCAATTGCAATGATGTGGATTGTTAATTTTGCACCACCAACCACTTTTAAGTAGAGCTTCCCTTTCCAATAGTATGGCTGATGATTCGGAGGTTGCTGCAAATATATTAGTAAAACTAACAACAATAGTCCACATGACCATCACTCTATGAGCAGATGATCTTGACACCATGCTTTTGCTTATAATTGTACGAGGGAAAGTTTATTTATGTCAAGAAATTAAGGTTTGCAAGAAGGTTATATATATAGAACTTAGTGTGAGGTTATTTTTGGTATAGAACTGTTTTTTTCAACTTTATATTTATGATTTTAGATTCAGAGGACTAAAATTATGTCATAGTCAGAATTGAACAAAAAGAATTAAAACTGCATACCAGCCAAGTCTTATGGGACATTGATGTTACTGGAAAAACATTGGTCTTTTCTTTCAAGAAAAAGAAAAGAATCTGTTTATATATTATCAAACATTGTTTTTCCTTTTTATATATAAAAAATACCTTAACATGAAAAATTAATTAAAGTCATTAAATTAATTGTAATTTGAAAAAAAAAATATTGGGTAAAAATTATAAACCCCCTCTTACCTTTCAACTATTGTTGAATGGGTAGATAATGATGTGTTTATTCATAAACCTCCCATATGTTCTAAAGTCGGTTAGTGTCCTGATAGGGTATAAAAGATAAAAACGATGATCTTGACACCATGTTTTTGCTTATAGTTGTAATTATGTCAAGGGATGAAGAAGGTTAAATATAGAGGCTACAGCTCAATCTGAGATTATTTTGGGTATAAAAATGTTTCGGTGACCTTTACTTTAAAAAATAAAATTAAAAAATTGAGACTTGACTTAAATTTTCAACACTAAATATTTTTTTTTTCCACAAGCTGGATAACATTTCATCCAGCGTACTGCGTACATTTCACGATAAAACATTAAATTGATTCCTTTGATCAACCATGAAATACGAAACTTTTCTTCTATAATCTACTTCAATATTTTTAAAAACAAGACTTTCATTATGTCTCTAGCTTTTGATTCATTTGAACCATACAGTAACATAAATGATTAGCAGAGAAGAAGGTAAAAAAAAAATGTTATAGTCAAGTTTCTAACCAGATCAAGTATAAAATATCTCAGGGGTTGTGGATTCGATTTACAGTTGTTTTCTAATATTAAAAAAAAAAAACCTTTTGATAGAATTTATGAAAATGAAAAATTAAAGTCATTAAATTAACTATAATTTGAAAAAAAAAAAAGTCTTAGGGGTCATTTGTTTTTTCCACTTAAAACTTAATGGGTTTGAATCATAATTATTAAGTTGTTTTGTTTGTTTTTTTAAATAGTCAAACAACTTAAAAATACCAAAAAACAACTTTAAATAAAAAGTAAAAAATCATGACTTTTCACTTAATTACAAATCACTAAATTGCATTAAATGCAATCCAAAATTATTTCTTCCGATATTATCCCCTATATATAATATATTTCCAATTTTATCATAATTATATATGGTATAGAAATCATTATTTTAATATATTGCTTATTTTAAATAGATTTAAAAATAAAAAGAACCCTAATCACTTCTCATATTTGTGTTTAATATCAATACTTTATTATGATATTAGGGTGACGTATTTATATATTATTTTTTTAGAGTAAATTGTGTGAGTTTTTCTATTGCCCCTTTTATTTTTTGAAAAAAAAAACATTTTCTTTTCTTAATTAAAATGAAGTTTGTTTGTAATGGAAGACGAGGATCATGATCATATATGTTCATATATAATTATTATTTTTGAATTGTTTTTATTCCATATTATATGTATAATTATTTAACATGGGTATAAATGTAAAATTACTTATTTTTAGACAATTTTACTTTTAAAAAACAAACGGTGTTGACAATACATTCAGTTGTGAGGAAAAAAAAACGTGTTATTCAAGTTCAGATTTTAGTCCCTATTCAGTCTTTCGAAAAAATTCAGGATTGTTCAGTCTTCAGACAAGAAAACAAACGATCCCTTAATCTTGAAATTGCGTCTTAAGAACAAGATTTGTTTTCTAATATTTGTTTACGAAAATAAAAGCTTCAAAAGAAATTTTACCAAGAAAAGTAAAGATCACTTTACTTGAAGTACTTATTAAACAATTCTATACAGTGAAATAAGGCCCTATTTGGCACACATAATTGGACTAGAATCGGACAATTTTAGTCCTTATCCGGTGTTTAGAGTTGTTTTGGAACATGAATTAATAATCCAAAAAGAAAAATAGTCAAAAAATTCTAGGTTTTTTAAAAATGATTTAATAATAAATTAATTGTAAAATTAAAATTTATTAAAAATTAATATAGATTTGTAATTTTATTTAAAATTAATTTTGAATATTATTAACTAAATAAAGTATATTAAAATATTTATTTCATTGAAACAATTATTTCAATAATTTGTTATTCAACTTTCATTTGATTATTAGAGACTGAGATTATTTCAATCCAAATTCCTTTCACTAGGATTGAAGAACCTAAATTCGTTGGACCCATCGTAATCCCACTTGCATATTTTTTTTTGCTGAAAAAAAATATTTTAAAATTTTAAAAATATTTAAATTTATTTAAAAATAATATAACTCTGTATTTAAAAAATATTTTTGGATATTTTTACTTTAATAATATATAAATTAAAACATTTATTTTTTTCAAATGCATATTTCAATAATTTATTATTCAATATCAAAATATTATCAAATTAAAAATATTATTATATTTAGTCCAATCTCATGTTTTACCAAACAAAACATAGTGTTAATTCATTCCAGTCTCATGTATCTTCAAACATAGTATGATATTAATTTAGTTCAATCCAGTCCAATCCATCATTCCCATCTCAATCCAGTCCAATCCTATAAAATAGTCCAATCAAACCCCGCATACCAAATGTCCTAAGTGTATGAAGTGAGTATATTATTGCTCAGATGCATATATATGGAGAAATTTAAAACTAACCATAAAATTCGTGGGTTTATTGTTTTTATCCAAGATTAGTATTTTTATTGTTTCTACCAAAATTTCCACTATTTAGACAAAATTGCCTTTCTTTATAAAAAAAATTATCTTTTTTCTTTTTCTTTTTCTTTTTCCTAAAAATAAAAAAATTCTCTATTTTTTTTTCTTCTTCCCAGACCTCTAGTATTTTTTTTCTTCCATATATATATATATATATATATATATATAGAGAGAGAGAGAGAGAGAGAGAGAGAGAGAGAGAGAGAGAGAGAGAGAGAGAGAGAGAGAGAGAGAGAGAGAGAGAGAGATTAGTTTATCAAAATTAAAATTAAAAAATCTTATTTATAATCAACATTTATCATCACAACGAAGTGATGAACATTCTTTTCTTCTTGGTTGGTTCAGTTAGCCCAGAATTAAAAAGTCATGATCAGACGGGTACTTATCACCCAACGTGCACTTCACGAGTAATCCTTCAATAATTCAACAGTACTTACAATCAAAGATTGATTCAAGATGATTCATGATAGAAAAGGACCCAATTAATGGTGATGAATAGCATTAACTAGACTTTTCTCACAAATTGGTCCCATGAAAACTCCCTAAACACTTTTTTTTCACTCAATATGGAAACCTTCAGTTACCATGCATCAATTGGTAACCTTACACAATTGTCGTATTTAATTGTTCTGTTCCTCTTCAGGCATGAAAACTGTGGAATACTGATAGAGCTATGGACTTGAAGGATCCAATACTAGAAAATGAAGCATCATATCCCATGCTTGCACTTAAACAATTTCATTGGGCAATCATTGCTTCTTGCTTTTGTATATAAGGCAATTGGATAGTTTTTTGCATGCCAGATCAGATGTTCGATGAATTGTCTCATTTAGTTTTAGTGCTTGTGAACATTGTGACATAATGGTATGCGGCATGCCAACAGATAAAACGCAAAAAACACTGTTGGTTTTGGAAGCCCAGTTGCCTTTGAACCCTGCTATCATAATTTCGATTGACAGAAAAAAAAAGTTATTTATATTGATTAGATTAATAGAGATGTCATAATCCAGTTTTTTGTTAGATGAATAATTTCAAAAAAGTAGATTTGCTGGAAAATTCTTAATATGAATTTTCAAACAACTCTCTGGAAGATTTAAGGTCAGAACATTCACTTGACTAAAAGTCAACTATACCAGAAGTCTTCCAAGTGATGATCACATTAGTTATACAACGCATATTCAAAGGAATAAGGATCCAATATGAACTCAATTAAACCTTAAAGAATCTTGTGACACATTCGTTATAATTAAAGATTGTTAATATTGTTTATTTGTTATATTCTAATTTTTATTGATTATTGATATAAGTCTTATTGTATGATTGGTAATAACATTTTGAAGTGGTCCACAGATCACGACAAATCTGATGCTAAATATCTCCAATTTAGCAGTTGTCTATGGACCACAGACAAGTGACACAGAGAATTTTGAAACTGATAACTGAATTTGGCTGAAATACTTGGCTGAAATACAGTTTCTGCTGATAACTGTAAGAAAAACAGTGAATTTTGATACTGAAAATAAAAAACGTTTAAAGTATAGGAAGGAAGGAAACAAATAAAAGCAGACAAACTTGAAAGAAAAGCTAGTAGTGTTAAATGGGGTGCTTTTTAATCTCGATCACCTTCATTGGCACTTTATTCTTTTCATCTATTATGAATTTGTCAGTTGCAGTTGATACAATAAGTCTAGCACAATCTTTTAGAGATGGTGGGACATTAGTTTCCACTTCGCAGAGCTTTGAGCTAGGCTTCTTCACACCTGGAAACTCCAACAACAGGTACCTAGGAATATGGTACAAATTTATTCCTAGTACAGTTGTTTGGGTTGCAAATAGAAAGATTCCAATAACTGATAAGCAAGGAATGTTGGTCATGAGCGATGATGGGAACCTTGTACTTCTCAGCAAAGATAAGAAGATTATCTGGTCTACAAATTCATCAAGGATGCTACAAAATCCAGTGGCTCAGCTCCTGGACTCTGGGAACCTTGTTATTAGGGACAATATTAACATGAACTCAGACAGCTATGTGTGGCAGAGCTTTGATTACCCATCAGACATATCGTTGCCAGGCATGAAATTGGGATGGAATTTAAGAACTGGTTTTGAGCGATATCTGACACCATGGAGGAGTGCTGATGACCCGTCTCCTGGAGACTTTAGTCTCAGACTTGACATCCATGGGCTAACTCAATTAGTTATTACCACAGGATCAAGAAAAGAGGTCCGGAGCGGACCATGGAATGGTCGTCAGTTTGGTGGCCACCCATCCTCTGATAAAGTTGAGCACAACTTTATTTTTAAAGCAATGTTAGTGCATAATCAAGATGAGTTGTATTACATATATCAGCCTTTTAACAACACAGTTATAACTCATATATTTTTGGAATCAGGCACAATGCATCGTCGTGTATGGAATTGGAAGACAACTGAGTGGAGTATTCTGTACTCTTGGCCATATGATCCGTGTGACAATTATGCACAGTGTGGTGCTAATAATAATTGCAGAATTAATAAGCCGCCAATTTGTGAGTGTTTGAAGGGGTTTATACCCAAAGCAGAAGATGAATGGGATACACAAGGATTATCGTCAAGAAAATGCGTAGAGAAATCGTCATCAGATTGCCCGAGTGGAGAAGGGTTTCTGAGGCTTCCAGCAATAAAATTGCCTGACTTCTATTGGTCTAATAATAGCATGAATATTAAAGAATGCAAGGCAGAGTGCTTCAAGAACTGTTCGTGTAGAGCTTATGCAAGTCCTGATGTTACAGGAGGCGGCAGTGGCTGTTTGATGTGGTTTGGAGACCTGATTGATATCAGAGAGTGCCCTCCAGGATTTAGTTGGGGACAGGATATCTTCTTGAGAGTTCCTATCTCAGAACTAGGTAATTTTGTTACTTTATGAATCACTGTTTCTTTCATTTAAGGTTATTGTAGAGAACGTTAACTAACAGATAACACAAATCAGAATGGCATGTAATTTCTAAATACTGATCAAGCTTCTGGATTTGTCTGTCTTGGAATCAGTACAACATTATTTGAATAAGAAAAAAAGAATAAAGATCATCACGGTGGTTTCAACCATTACTGGGATTTTTATCTTGGTCCTCGTAATCTGCACAGTTTGGAAGAAATCAAAGAATAGAGGTAAAATATTCATCCAACTTTACTGAATTGTTTATTGGAAGTCATGTTGTAGAATTTAAGCATTGAGTTTTAGTGTGGAAATTTAAATCATTGATCTATATATTAGAGCTGGAGAGCAGGGAAGAGGAAGAAGAAGTACCTTTAATTGATTTGAGTACCATTGCTGCTGCTACTAACAATTTCTCTCTAGCTAACATGATTGGCAAGGGTGGATTTGGTCCTGTTTACAAGGTAACTGTGTTTATATGTTATCTAACACTCAACAGTAAGGTATATAGTGCCTTATAGATCTTGCAAATCTTGAACTTTGAAACCTGCTTTCTCTCTGTTATATATGCAGGGTAATCTTTCTACAGGACAGGAAATTGCTGTCAAGAGGCTCTCAAACAATTCAGGACAAGGTGTTGAAGAATTCAAGAGTGAAGTAGTTTTAATCGGAAAACTTCAACATAGGAATCTTGTCGGCCTTCTTGGAAGCTGCATTCAAGGGGACGAAAGGATGCTGATCTACGAGTATATGCCCAACAAAAGCTTGGATTATTTCATTTTCGGTTACACCTCTTGAACTTATACCCACTTAGTTATTCGTATTTTGGATACTCAAGCTTCAACATTTTGTGATCTAAATTAAATGCTGTTTGATCTTAAGGATGAAATTGAAAATTACAGAAAAAACAGGTCTAATTGTTAGAGTTACTAGAGTTTGCAATGATGTGCAGATGATAAAAGAAGAAAATTCTTGTCATGGAGAAAGCGGTTTGACATTATTATTGGGATTGCAAGAGGACTTCTCTACCTTCATCAAGATTCAAAACTTCAAATCATTCATAGGGATCTAAAGGCAGGCAATATTTTGCTAGACAATGACTTGAATCCTAAAATTTCGGACTTTGGCTTGGCGAGAATATTCAAAGATGATGACAAAGAAGCTAATACAAAAAGAATTGCCGGAACATAGTAAGTTTTATTACCATAATATTAAATATTTACTAGTTGAAAGAACTTATATATTGTCTACTCTAATGCAGTGGTTATATGTCTCCGGAGTATGCCACTGATGGCAACTTTTCATTGAAATCCGACGTTTTCAGCTTTGGTGTGCTTCTGTTAGAGATAGTAAGTGGTAAAAAGAATAGAGGTTTCCGCCACCCAGATCATCACCTTAATCTTCTTGGACATGTGAGTAGAAATAATGGTATACTTCTTTTTATTTTGCTCATTTTTTCCAGTATGGAGAATAAACAAAGCTATTTGGGGCAATGATTCCAGGCATGGATGCTGTGGAATAATGGAAGGGCATTGGAAGTAAAGGATGTATGTTTAGAAGACTCCTTCATTGAATCTCAAGTTCTCCGATGTATTCAAGTGGGTTTATTATGTGTTCAAATGTTCCCAGAAGACAGGCCAGAAATGTCATCTGCAGTTTTCATGTTGGCGAACGAGGGACTGCTGTTGCCTCAGCCTAAACAGCCAGGTTTCTTCACAGAAAGAGGTTTCATTCCAGGTTCAACATCATCAAGTAAAGGAAAATCTCATACAGAAAACGCAATGAGCATAACTACACTGGATGGCAGGTAGAAATTCTTGATTGAAGTTTGCGTATAACTTTCTGTTTGGACATGCAGTAATATGCAGATTTAATGACTTCTTTGTGAAGTTAAGTGTACACATGTTTCTATAATTTATTTATTATAATTGTTTGTTTCAGTTTCACTTCATAACATATGGTTTTATTGGTCTCATTTTGGATCCAAATATACATAAACATTTTCTTTTAACAGAACGAAAATTAATGAAAAAGATCCTACGGTATCTTCAAAATGGTCAAAATTTTAAGGTAGGGATGGAAAGTCGTTGTAGGAGCAGTGGTGGTAGCTACATACTAAGAAATGAATGGACATGTCAAAATTTAACAATTGTGTAGTCTTCTTATGCGACTGCAAAGTCGGCAAATATTTTGATTTTTATTGGCAGAGTGCAACTTGACCTGCTGCTGTCTGTCCTTAGGTTGTTCGTAGGGCAGTATAATTGATCAACTTGAACCCGAAAGATAAATAGGAAACAGACTCTGGTTCAATGATTTTTAATCGTGTGCCAAGTCATAGGAAATGGTAAGACAGTTTACTTTCAGGAAGACTGATGATTTACTATAGAACATAACATTATTCTAACATTCTAAATAACGCTTGAGATTTAGAGTATATTTATACAGTATCATAATGGTTAACAAATTAGATATACATCGACAAGATCAGCGTAACTATTTAGACCGGTTGGCATTTTTCATCCCAGGTAACTCAACCAAACGTTATCTAGGAATACGATACAAAGTAGTTCTCAATAAGACAGTTGCATGGGTAGCCAACAGAGAAACTTCACTCACTGATCATTCAGGAGTTCTTAATGTTACCCAGCAAGGGTTTCTTGTACTACTTGATGGTATGAATAGAAGAATTTGGTCATCCAATACATCAAGAACGGTGAAAAACCCAGTTGTGCAGCTCTTGGCGTCAGGAAATCTTGTGGTGAAAGATGGAAATGATGATGACCCGGGAAATTTTTTGTGGCAAAGTTTTGATCATCCTACTGATACCTTATTACCAGGATTATGATTGTAGTCGGTGTATAGAGCTGTAAAAGTGGAGTGGCCAGGCCCAATTTGGCACGGTCTGTCGGGCCTGATTTCCAAAACGGGTAGGGCCTGGCATGCCAATTCCGCCATGCCACGCCCGACACGTTTTGGAAAATTGTGGCCAGGCACGGCATAGGCATGCCGTGCCAGGCGTGCCAAACGGGCCGATCAGTATAATTTTTTTTTTATTTAAAAAAATTAAATTATATAAATGTAATTGTGTCAAGTTATATAATATTGTTTTAACAATGTAATAATTTAATTTTCATTGCAATTTGTTTATCTTAATTATAATTTCAGTGTAATAAATAATTGTCGGTAATAGATAGATTTATTATGTTTTTTTTTTATACCAAGAAAACTTTATTAACCAAAACAAGAACTACACAGGGAGGTCTTTCTGGACCAGATTCCTCACAACCGGAGGAAACTCCTCTACCCAGAAATAGTCCTGATCAATAGTCAGAGCCATTTTCGATAGGTAATGGGCAACCATATTTGCCTTTCTAGACACAAACAACACAGACTCGATGCCAACCAAATTCATAATATGCAAAATATCACTCGATGCCAGACCAACATCAACTGAGATAATAGTACCATCATTGATAAGTTTCACAACACCAACAGCATCAAACTCCACCACACCTGAAAAAGCCCCAAATCTCTTGCGAACTAAATGCCTCGTAAAATTGCCACTGCTTCTGCAATTTGAGGGGTGAAACAAGCCTGAATGCGCTGCTTACTTGAACCTATAACCTAGCCACTTCGGTCACGAATGACTATTCCCACACCCACACAATTTGATTGAGCCTGGATCAAAGCATCTGTATTTATTTTATACATGGGTTCCGTCGGCGGTCTCCATCTTGGCTCCTCAACAGAACCCAAATAACTATGATCAAGAAGCATTGTCTGCTTTATAAGCGGCCAGGAAACTTGTTTCCATGCCACCACATCCTTCAAATTGGCAACTGCATTAGTATGGATCAATTGATTACGAATAAACCAGACCCTCCATAAGACCACCCCTAACAAAGCCAAATCGTCATCTCGAAGACACTGGATGGAAGAGATGAAAAAATCCATAAAATGTAAATCATTATCCCACCAAAGACCCTTTATTTGTTTGTTAATAAAATAATTCAAAGAATGAATATAGATAAAGTATTAAAGAAAATAATAAATAGATGAAGACATGAAGTTATTAAAATATGTAATGAATAACTATTTAATTATTTTTGACTCTTGGAATTCAGTATTACATATTCACATGATTGCCTTATTAAAAACCTTACTAAGAAAAACCCAGTGGGATAAAAACTTGGTCAGTGAAAAATTATGCAATCGTATTACAAGTAAATATACATGTATAACCTAGTTCTGGACCTGGTTACTACCGGAAGTCTCATCAACATAAAAATTGGAGAAATTTTGAATAAATTCTTCATCTACTGTTTTGTTTTGCAACCTCTTTCGAGAATGCTCCCAATCCCGAACGCATGTTAATACTTCTTCCTAGTTCAATAATTCATCCGCTCGTGTTGAATGCTTGGTCTGAAGACACAGTGAACATGAGGATAACCAGTACTGTCACATGCTAGGTGTGACAAGACCGGATACCTGTAGCTATATGTCTTCCACCATAACAACAAATCAAATTTCTCCGTGTCTTCGTATGCATCGAACTGTACTTCAAGGTACCTATTCAGTTCGGCTCCTAGAAGATGCAGCAGATCGTTGTGCTGAAGAAGAACTTGATGATTTATCCTTTTTTCGCCGTTTCAAAATGCTCTAACTTGTCTGCATTGGCTGTGTCTATGATTTTGCATGATGGTTGTGTGTCAACGCCGCCAAACTCGCGTTCATAAATACTAAAAACTTCGAACAACTTGTTTCAAATGTCAGTAATCTATTCTGAATAATCTATTGTTAAATTATTAATAATAAACTCAAGAAAAAATTCTAAACCAGATAATTTAACCATAGGATCTACTATAAGACCTAAGGAATAAAGAAAAGGAATCGAAGACCAATATTTTTTCAACTTTGTCTCCATGGCAACAACTGCAATGTCTAAGATGGTATATGTCCTATAAGTGTTTAACACTTTAGACTTTTCCACTATCTGATGGATTGCTTGGAAATATGTGGGGTAATAGACCCCGGAAAGAGTTATAGTGGAATTGTAAAAAATCTTTAAAAATTTAATAAAAACCTTGTCACATACCAATCATCTAAGGTGAGTGCTTGTGCTTGTGAATGACCAGTTTCGGCCAATATTATGTTAAAAAAAACTTGTAATAGTTGTATCATAATCCAAACAATTTTGCAGCATTAAGTAAGTAGAGTTCCACCTTACCGGCATATCAGTTTGGAATCGTCGGGGTCCTAGACCGATTAACGTACAGTGTCTGCCGAATTCTCAAAATCTTGGATTAGAGCACCCAATCCAAGAAATGAAATATCTGATGCGATCTATATGATCACTTATTTCCTTCAAACCAGACTGTACAACTAAATTTATGATATGACATGCACACAGTTGATAGAAGAAATAATCCCCAACTTACGGGATTTTTCTTTCAATAAACAATGCAATAGAGATAGTATTTGCAGATGCATTATCTAATGTGATAGAAATGATGCAATTAGTTATTTCATAAGTTTCTAAAACATAAAGAATGACATTAAAAATATTTTCTGCGGTACGTATAAAAACAATAGGACGAAAACAATAATTTTTTTGTTAACCTCCAATCAGAATCTAAATAGTGTCCCGTGACACATAAATAGTCTTGTTTGGAACATGTTTTCCAAATATCAAAAGTTAATGCAATAGAGACACTTAGATGCTGTAATTCAGCCATAAATTTATCTCGTTGGGTTTTAAACAATCTTATCAAATCGTTCATCATGGTGGTTCTAGAAACAATTTGAAATTGGGGGTTGAATGCATCATTGATAAATTCCTGAACAAAAAAACATTGTCACCCAAATTAATCGGTTGATCAATCTGTGCAATGTATCGTGACAAGCAATCTCTAGCATGCTCGGGGTCGTAAATCCATGTCGTAACTGACCCGTCTGGGTGCTGTTGTAGTTGTGCCTGGGTTGTAGTGTCTACAGACATACATTTGAGCATATGCCTTCTCAAATGACCGGTTTCATGCCTTACTACTTGAATAGTCTTTAGGACAAAACTTATATTTAGCTTTATGGCCGGACGTACCATTCGGGAGTGTCATTTGTACTATGTCAAAACACTACTAGACATTTGATGTAAACTTTTTCGGACGTGATGTCGGTGTAACCGCGAAACCGGAAGGTCCCGTTTGGGTTTCTATCTCTTCATAAAGATCTAAATCATCGTTCAACATGTTCAAACCGTCCGGAAAATAAGGGTGGTTAGGATTCATTTCCAAAAATACAAATATATTAATTCATTAGTCATTAATAACTAAACATAAAATTCTTAATTTACTAACTAAATATTTAAATTCACAACTACACATAAAATGCTTAATTTACTAACAAAAAATATTTAAATTCACTACTACATATAAAAATGATTAATTTACTAACTAAAAAATATTTAAATTCACTATTACATACAAAAATGATTAATTTACTAACAACAAATATTTAAATTCCCTACTACATATAAAAATGCTTAATTTATTAACAACAAATATTTAAATTCACTACTACATATAAAAATGATTAATTTACTAATAACAGTGATTTAAATTCACTACTACAGATAAAATGCTTAATTTACTAACAACAAATATTTAAATTCACTAGTACATATAAAAATGATTAATTTAATAACTAAAAAAATATTTAAATTCACTACTACATACAAAGATGATTAATTTATTAACAACAAATATTTAAATTCACTACTACATAAAATGATTAATTTACTAACAAAAAAAAATTTAAATTCACTACTACATATAAAAATAATAATTTACTAACAACAAATATTTAAATTCACTACTACACATAAAATGATTAATTTACTAGCTAAAAAATATTTAAATTCATTACTACATATAAAAATGATTAATTTACTAACAACAAATATTTAAATTCACTACTACACATAAAATTATTAATTTACTAACAAAATATATTTAAATTAACTACTACACATAAATGATTAATTTACTAATAAAAATATTTAAATTCACTACTACACATAAGGATGATTAATTTACTAACAACAAATATTTAAATTCACTACTACATATAAAAATGATTAATTTACTAACAACAAATATTTAAATTCACTACTACACAGAAAATGCTTAATTTAATAACAAAATTTATTTAAATTAACTACTACACATAAAAATGATTAATTTACTAAAAAAATATTTAAATTAACTAACCAAAAAAATTTTAAATGAATTTACTAACTAAGCAATAATATTAAAATTAATAACTAAGTATAAACATAAAATGATAAATTTACTAACTAAACGAAAATATTAAAATTAATAACTAAAGTCTAAACATAAATTAAAATTTACCAACAAAATTTAAAAATTAAAACATTAAATTAAATAATAACATATAAAGAAAATTGTATCTTTAAACTTTAGTGTGTTGGTGGAAAATTTAGAGAAAAATAGATAGATGATAGGAAATTAATAATATAGTATTAGAAATTTTGTAGAGGAAGAGAGTAAGAATGAAGTTATGAAATTAAGAAATTGTGCAGAGAATTGGAGAATGGAGAGATTGATACAATGAGAGAAAATGAATGAAAATTAGAATTGGTGGGAGTATTTATACGAAAATTTGAATTGTGGGTAAAAATATTAAAAAAAAATTTAGGGGTTTTTTTTTTGCAGGCCCATTGGTTAGCAAGCCGTGCCGACCGTTGGGTTTGGCTCTCCAGCTTGGCTTGCCGTGCCAGGCCGGCACGGTGGGCCTTATCCTAAGGCCCGACATGCGACACGCATTCGTGCCGGGCCAGGCACGGCACGCCAACCATACGGGTCATGCCTGGCATGGCCAGGCAGCCTGTGCGTGCCATCCCCTTTGGGCCCGGTCCACATTTACACCATTATCGGTGTGGCAAAATCCTCTGTTTCTTTTTCCACTCACCATCTCTAGTACTAAAACACCAAAGATAAATATGTCTGACTTTCCTGGGAGGATTCCATCTACGACTATACTATGGAGACATATATCCACTATAAAATTGCATTGCAAAGAGAGGATGGGTTAACAAATAATCAACATAATATAATGAAACAAATGAAAGAGTATGTACTTTCTATGTTCCAACAACTCTATTTGTTTCTACCCTAGTTTGATCTCCTCTGAATGTCTTAGCTAGACCAAAGTCTGAAGTTTGATCTCCTCTATGTGGCTCAGGTGATTGAAAAACTTCAAAGAGAGTTTTTTTGGGGGACGGCGCTGAGAAGAAGAAAGTTCATGTGGTCAATTGGGAAGCCTTGTGTAAAAGCAAGAAAACATGGGGTTTGGGTATAGGTAGGTTGTTGGACAAAAACAAAAGTTTCTTGGCCAAATGGATGTAGAGGTTTGGTAGTGAAGTTGATTCTTTATGGAGAAGAGTGTGTTATACTAAATATGAGGTTCGAAAAGAAAGTCTTTCAGTGGGATTAGAATGTTAGCAGGAACCCTTCTGTTTTTGTTAAAGCTATAGGCAGTCTTATGGTCAGAGGGTCAAAGACGGAGAAGGTGATTAATGTGTGTTTGAAGGGTATTATAGGGGATGGCAAGATGACCGATTTTTGGAGTATCAGTTGTGGGGTTGAAGTCGGCTTGCCCAAGGATTTTTTCCTTGGCAGTTAATAAAATTGGTGTTGTTCAGGATTATGGTAGCTGGATAGATTCTAAATGGTCCTGGAATATCCCTTTGAGAAGGCCGTTGTTCGATTGGGAAATAGATCAATGGAAGGTGTTCACAGATATCCTCGAGGCTATTATAATTCGTCACTCTACCCCTAATGTTCTCGCCTGGTCTTTCTACGTGAATGGAAGATTTTCGGTAGGATCTTTTCACCATCAATTGGCTGATTCCATTAAGAACAGTGAAGTGGATTTTATGTTTAGCTAGAAAGGTCTTTGCCCTGTTAAGATAGAGTTGTTCATGTGGCAGCTTTTGTATGGCATGGTTATGGTCAGGATGGTGATGCAAAGGTTTGGCTTCGCTTCGCTTTTTCGTCTTCTTTGGACTGCCCTATGTGCAATACGAGTGTGGAATTGGTGGATCACTTATTTCTTCATTGCCGTTGGACATGGGAGCTTTGGGCTAGATGTATGGGGTGGTGAGGTGTGGAAAGCGGCTCAAATAGTAGGTTGCTGGACAAGGTTAAAGGTTGGCCAGCTTTGTGTCCATCGGAGAGGCAGAACAAAGCCTAGAGGACCTTGTTTTTTTGCCATGATTTGGACGAATTGGGAGTTGAGGAATCAAATTGTGTTCAATGGCATTGCCACGTTAGTTGCTCAGGCTGAGGGTACGGTGAAATTCTATGTGGCATGGTGGTTTAAACATCATGGCAACGGCTCTATGTTACCAATCTCTACTATGCTTCTTAATCTGCTTGAAAGTTGTCTTGAAACCAAAATTTCAAGGAAAGCTAAAGTTGATAAATGGATTCCTCCGTTCGGTGATGCTCTCAAGTTCAATGTCGATGACTCTTCCCAGGGCAATCTCGGCAGCGCAGGGATTGGCGAAGTCCTTCGTGACTTCTCTGGTAAGATTCTTGGTTCTTTCTATATTAACATGGGACATCATGATGTGAATTCGGCTGAAATTAAGGCCATTCATAAGGATGTTTCTTTGTGTTCTCAAACTGCGGTTCTGATTGGCAAAGAGATTGATGTCGTAAGTGATTCTAAAGTTGCGGTTTCATGGGTGAATGATGAAGGAATTGAAAGTAATGATCATATGAAGGTCATTCATGATATTCAATGCGGCCTGATATCCTTAGGGAATGCCTCTGTTATTTACAACCTGAGGTCCAGCAATTCTTTCGCTAACTCTCTAGCAAAAAAGGCTCTTGTTCGAATCGAGACTCTTTGGTGTGGGGGTTTGACTTGTAGGCTCACACTACTAGAAAAATGATGTTTTATAACGGATAAAAACCGTCATAAACGTTAATTATTGACTGTTTAAAATCATCAAGGAATCCAGCGTCAAGAGTGATTTCATAATGGTTTTAATTTATGACGGTTTTTTTAGTCATTAAATCTTAATGGTTTTTATCCATCATAAAATTATCTCATTAACTTGAAATGTTTATTAAAAAAATTAATTTTTATAATTGCTTATATGAATATATAATTCAATTAATTTTATTAAATTCAGTTAATTTTATCAAATTCAATAAATTATAAAAAAATATAATACAAATAAATATTCTAAAAAAAATTACACAAAAGAACTTCAAGACATAAAAGTAGTACAAAGAATTTATTCAACAAAGTTTATCTTATTACAATGAACAACTATGAAAAAAAAAGATTAATAACAAATACAAGATATAAAAAATTTCAACTAACAAATTCAAGTTGCAAAATTCATCTAAGCATACTTCGATTTTAACAAATGCTTCTACAGGATTCTATAATCTTCATGTTGATAACCTGGATGATTGAAACACCAAAAAAATAAGTATGTATCAATAAAAACTAAACACAAACACAAGTGGTGTAAAATAATTGCAATGACATGAATAAAAAATAGAAATACAAATAAAAATTGTACAATAATTTAGAAAGAAAAAATAAACAAGAATATATATAAGAATCAAGTAAAAACAACCATGTAATATGTATGAAAATAAAATAAAACATGAATTACAAATTTATATTAAAACAATCATGTAAATAAGGAGAAAAAAAACAAGAATATATATAAGAATCAAGTACAAAAAACTAGGTAAAAAGAACAAAAAAAAACAATGCTTAAACAAACAAATATAACCCAAAATATGTTGGAAAAAAAAAACAAGAATAAAGAAATATATGGTTAAAGAATCATGTAAATAAGGAGGAAAAAACAAGAATCTATATGAGAATCATGAAAAAAAACAACCATGTAAAAAAACAAAAAAACAATGCTTAATCAAATAAATAGAACCCAAAATATGTAAGAAAAATAAAATAAAACAAGAATAAAAATATAATTAGTAAAAGAATCATGTAAATAAGGAGAAAAAAAACAAGAATATATATACGAATCAAATAAAAACAACCATGTAAAAAGAACTAAAAAGATGCTTAATCATACAAATAGAACCCAAAATATGTAGGAATATATATATAGTAAAAGAATCATATAAATAAGGAGAAAAAAAGTAAGATGTGGAGTTGATACCTTAAGATGTGGTGAATGATAAGAAGAACATCATGAAACAAAGAAAGTTATGAATGTGAGAGAATGAAGGGGGTTAGGGGCGGCAATGAGAGAGTGTAAGAGATAAAAAGAGTGTAGGGTAATTAGGGTTTGTCAAGTATATTTATTTTATTCGAATGTATAATGATGGTTACAAACCGTCATGCTTTTAAGATGGTTTTTAAAAACCATCACGATCTTATGACGGTTTTTAAAAACCGTCATAAATTTTAAAAACCATCACGACTCTATGACGGTTTTTAAAAACCATCATAAAAGGTTTTTAAAAACCATCATAACTTTATGACGGTTTTTAAAAACCATCAAGATTTTTGACGCTTTTTAAAAAACCATCATTATTTTATGTCATAAAACTTTATTTTTCTAGTAGTGTCGCCTAGACCGTTTCTGGTCGCTGTGGGTCTTGCTAGTTTTTTTTTTCTCTGTTTTTTTTTCTTGGCTTGCTGGTTCTGGTGTTCTTGTGGTTCCCCTGTTTCCTCTTTGGTTGTTCTTGTTCCGCCTCTTGGTGCCCTTTGTGTTTTTACTTGGCCTCTTTGGCTCTTGAATATATTGTCGTTCAAAAAAAAAATTATAAGATACATATAAATATATATATATATATATATATATATATATATATATGCCATGAACATGATTGTTTTGTTGGCCTACTTGCAAAAACAGAGAGAAGAAAGCAAATAACTATGCAAAGAGCTCCTGCATCAAGGAGAGAATCTTTTCATACATGCCTCATTTTGTGTACAGAAGATTAAATAGAAATAGTCCAACACTTGAATTTGAGAGAGAGAAAAGGGAAAGAAATTATATTGATATATTGAGATAATTAGGGTTTACAGCAAGAAAAAATATATAGGGAAAAACAAGAGTGAAAAACCTACAATACCCCTCACAATATTCCAACACCAACAACTTAACTTCCTGAAATAGTTGTACCTTTCTTGAATTGAAATTGCACAATTGTCCCATAAAATAGTTGCAAATTTACCCAACTTCCTAAAATACCTCTAATTAACACATCGATTATGCAAGAAGTGAAAACATACAAACTAAGATCTAAAGCTTTTAACCTAAATTAACAAACAAGTCTAACAACATCAAATAAACACTAAATCTAATTTGATCTCATTTAAACATATAATCTTCCTCGTAACTCTCATTTGGGTGCATGAAAGACTGGAGAAAATTCTATCAAGTGGTGAAAAAGGTTAGTATTGACTATTGATACAAAAATAATAAATGAATATGCATCTCAAAGCACCTGACAAGAAACACAAAATTGTTCGAAAAACTTTTGTGCACCCTTGTTTGGAGGAAAATTAGTCAATGAAAAACAATAAGCTTTAGGTCACATTTGGGTGAATTCTCATTCACTCTATAGGTAATCCTACCATCCATAATCACTAGATTTCCCTCTTTGTTAATGGTGAGTACAGCTTATTGACTTTTTAATGGTTGATCTCTGTTGGCAACCCATAAATATAGTATACCCAAATAATAATTTGTTTAATTTCCATGGGGTAAAAAAGCTAACTCAAATATCTTACCTGAAGGTACCAAGCTCTGTTAGTGGGTGATCACTTGTCCTTGTGAAATGCTATGAGTGGCAGCATCAACACCAATGCAAAACTGCATACAAAAAGGAAGAGAAAATCAGCTAATAAATCGAAGAAGAAACTCTCCTACTTTGACATATTGTTAGTCTTAGCCTTTGGAGACATGCAACTAAATGACTTCTCCAATCAAAAAATAAAAATAAAAATTTGAGCTTTAGATTTTCTGTTTTTGCAGATATTTTTTGGGATCTTAACTCTTATCTCTTTCTTGCAAGAACGACTAACATATAATGACCATAAAATTCTTCTCAAGACCCACAAAGTCAAAATGTTGTTGAATGTTTTCAATCATTGTCCTTTTGATGAAACCTTGTTTTGTGGGTTCCACAAGTAAATGGTCTAATTATAAGTAAATGTGATTATTTTTGGCTGTACTACTTACATGTGAAAGAACAGGTTGTTTTGTTGAAGGATTGTCGTGGTACTGAAACAATGTCAGAGATGTTGGAGAAGCATTGGCTATTGTAGGTTTGCTTGCCCTTCAATGATGCTATACAATCTGAACAGTTTGTTTAAGTTTGTATGTCATTTGTGTCTATCGGGCAAAGATTGCATCTTTTTGGGGAATTTTGGGTCACTGGATTGTCCTTGTGTAAAAGTTAGTCCATCTTGTTAGTAATTGGAGGCCCAAAGAAGTGAAGCCCAATGATGAGAAGAGATTGAAGCCAGTAGAAGCCCAAGATCAAATTGCTCCCAAGCCTGATCCATTCACTTACGCAAACAACATCGTTTCTTACTCTAAGAAGTGATAAGGCTGATTGAGCTTGATGTGGCAAACAGTGATTGGCTATACTTGAGTGACCTGGACCTTATCTGATAAGGGATATAAATACAGAAGCGAAGGAGAGAGAAGATTGATTCAGTCATTCTTTTAGGTTTTCGTTTTGTTTCTCAGATTGCTCTCTGTATTCTCTTCTTCTATTCCTGATATTCAACTTGAATATCAGGCTTCTCTGTTGTGAATCCGTGAGAGTGTTAGAAGAGAAAAAGAAAGATTTGAGTGTTGTGATTCTTTTGATACAAGTTTTGTTGATTTCTGGGTTTGTAATCTCAGGTTGAGTTTGTGTATTAGGTCACTTGGTCGAGTGATTGGTTGATCTGGGTTTTCTGGGCTCTCTTTGAGGGTTCTTTGTTTGTAGTCTGGGTAGATCAAAGTTGTAACGAATATTATTATTAGTGAGAGAGTCTCTCCAAATGAGGCTCAACGTGGATGTAGGATAATTTGATCTGAACCACGATAAATCAGTTGTGTTCTTTAATTTCTCGTTTATATTGTTCTTGTATGTTCAATATATTTGAACTATAACTGTTAGTGCAATTTTTACTTTCTTTTCTTGTCTGTGAGTGCTTCTTGCAGGTGATAATACAGGAAAAGGGTTCGGTTAGGGTTTTGTGTTGTCACAAAATCCTAACAGTGGTATCAGAGCTCGGTAATCAGCACAAACGGCGGACGAAGAGAACCGGGATCCTTCAGTGAATGAGCCTTCAGGTCTTGAAGACTCATCTGGAGAAGAGGACAGTACCAGTGAGACAACCAGTAACCAAGAAGCAGTACCTACACACACCTTCGGTAACTTTAATTCGCCATTTATGTCTTTAAAGTTTAATATTGATAAGTTTGATGGTTCTGGTGACTTTGAGATCTGGAGAAGAAAGGTTAAGGCCTTACTTTCTCAACAAAAGATTCTCAAAGCCATAGAAGGACCAGATAAGTTGCCTGATAGTTGGACAAATGAACAAAAAGATGACATGTTAGAGATGGCTCTAGGAACTATAATCCTTAATTTGTCTGATAATGTACTAAGAGAAGTAAATGATGAATCTACTGCTTTTGATGTTTGGAAAAAGCTTGAAAGCCTATATCTCACAAAATCTTTAACAAATAAAATTTATCTTAAAGAACGTCTGTTTAGCTTTAAGATGGACCCTAGTAAAGGCCTAGGTCAGAACTTAGACGAATTCAAAAGAATGACCATAGAATTGGCTAATGCTAGGGAAGATGAGAAGTTGAGTGATGAGAATGAGGCAATCATTCTCCTAAACTCACTTCCAGATTCTTTTAAAGATGTAAAAGCTGCCATTAAGTATGGCAAGACTTCTCTGTCACTTGAAAAGTGTGTTTCAGCTCTCAAGTCAAAGGACTTGGAGCTCAAAACAGAGAAGAAAGATGGAGGTGAGAACCTGTTTGCCAGAGGCAGACCTTTAATAAAAAATAATAATTCAAACATTAAGAATAAAAGCAGAAGTAAAACCCCTAATAATAGGTCTCAATCAAAAGGCAGATTTGGGTCTAAGAAGTGTTACTTCTGTGGAAAAGAAGGACACTTCAAGAAACAATGTTTTGAGTATAAGAAAAAATGTCAAGATAAAACACAAGCAGATGGTAATGCTGCTGTTGCATCTAAGTCTTTTGAACCTAGTGAAGTACTTACAGTAAGTACTGAAGAGATTAGAACTGAATGGATCTTAGATTCAGGGTGTTCCTTTCATATGTGTCCTATGAAGGACTGGTTCACTGAGTTCAGAGAACTCAATGGTGGAACAGTGTTGATGGGTAATAATCAACAATGTCATATAGAAGGAATATGTTCTGTGACTATTAGAATGTATGATGGTATACCTAGAGTCTTTGATAATGTAAGGTATGTACCAGATCTAAAAAGAAACCTAATCTCTCTAGGCACCTTAGATGAGGAGGGGTATTCATATAAAGTTGAAAGAGGTGTTATAAAAGCCTCTAAGGGATCTCTTGTTATCCTAAAAGGAGACAAGAAAAATGGACTGTATGTCCTAAGAGGAGTCACATTGACTAGTGAAGCTGCTTTAGTGGCTTCCAAAGTAAGTGATAAAGGGTCTCTCTGGCATAAGAGACTTGGCCACATGAGTGAGAGAGGGTTAGGAGAGTTGAGTAAACAAGATCTCCTAAATGGAGATCAAGTGAACAAGATAGAATTCTGTGAAAACTGTGTGCTAGGTAAACAGCATAGACTCAGTTTTAATACTGCTCAACACACCTCTGAAGACATTCTTGAGTATATTCACTCAGATCTTTGGGGGCCTGCTAAGGTCCCCACTCATGGAGGAAATCTCTATTTCCTGTCACTTATAGATGACTTCTCTAGAAAAGTCTGGATTTATTTGCTAAAGACTAAAGATCAAGCCTTTGAAAGTTTAAAACTTGGAAAAAGTTAGTTGAAAATCAAACTTCTAAAAAGATTAAAACTTTAAGAACTGATAATGGACTTGAGTTCTGTAAAGAAGAATTTAATAATTTCTGTAGCAATGAGGGTGTACAAAGACACAGAACTATCAGATATACACCCCAACAGAATGGAGTGGCAGAAAGGATGAATAGGACTGTCTTAGACAAGGTTAGATGTCTTCTTGTTGATTCTGGTCTCAGCCAAAAGTTTTGGGGTGAAGCTTCTGTCACAGCAGTATATCTTATAAATAGATCCACATCTACTGCCATAGAGTTTAAAACTCCTGAAGAATTGTGGACTGGCAGACCACCTAGCCTAAAACACTTAATAGTGTTTGGATGTGCCTGTTATGCACATCAGTCTGAAGGAAAGTTGGAACCTAGATCCTTGAGGGGGGTTTTTCTAGAATATCATTTAGGTGTTAAAGGCTATAAGTTGTGGCTTAGGGATCAGAAGGGTTTTAAGGTCATTATCAGTAGGGATGTGGTCTTTGATGAGTCTAATATGCCTTGTAAAGACAAAGACCAATCTGCTGAACCTGTTACAGATCCTTTAAAGGATGATGAGAACCAGGTTCAGGTGGAAGCTGGTAGCCCACCACTAGGTCAAGTCTCGGTTCAGCCTGATTCTTTTAAGGATCAAGAGGCTACCCATTCTGATGGTATACATCAGGTGGAAGAGAGTCAGAATCAGCTAGAGAATAACTCTGATTCTCTAGCTGATTACGAGCTTGTTAGGGATAGGGCTAGGGCTAGAAGAGATAGACAACCTAACAGTAAGTATGTCAATGCAGTTTTCCTGTCTTTTGCATTGTGCACTGGCCAAGAACTAGAATATGCTGAACCTAGGACCTATGAAGAAGTTGTAAACTCTTTAGATAAATCTAGGTGGCTAAAAGCTATGAAAGAAGAGATGGAGTCTCTAGAGAAAAAACAATACTTGGACTTTAGTTAGTAAACCTGAGAAACAGAAAGTTGTAGCATGTAAATGGATTTTTAAAATCAAAGATGGTAATGAGCACAATGAACCAACTAGGTACAAAGCTAGATTGGTGGCTAAGAGGTTTACCTAAAGAGAGGGAATTGACTACAATGAGATACTCTCCCCTGTAGTCAAGTATAAAACCATTAGAATAATTCTGGCCCTTGTTAGTTACTATAACTTAGAACTAGAACAGATGGATGTAAAAACTGCCTTTTTACATGGAGAACTAGATGAGACAATTTATATGTCTCAACCTGAAGGTTTTATTTCTGAATCTAAACCCTCACATGTATGTCTCCTTAGAAAGTCTCTATATGGGCTGAAACAAGCTCCTAGACAGTGGTACAAAAGATTTGATACTCTTATTACTAGTATAGGTTTCAATAAAAGCAAATATGATGCATGTTTCTATTTCAGTAATGAAAACATTGATAAATCTGTATATCTGCTTTTATATGTTGATGATATGCTTAAAGCCAGTAAAGATATGTCTAGGATTAGAGACTTAAAGAAGAAGTTAAAATCTGAGTTTGAAATGAAAGACTTAGGAAATGCTAAGAAAATTCTAGGAATAGAAATTCTGAGGGTTAGAGAAGAGTCCAGACTGTGTTTAACACAAACTAAGTATCTGTCTAAATTAGTAGACAGATTTGCAATGAAAAATTGCAAGCCTGCCAATGTTCCCTTAACTTCAAATTTTGTGTTATCTGCTGCACTGTCTCCTAGGTCTTTAGAGGAAAGTAGATATATGGAGACTGTCCCTTATTCAAGTGCAGTAGGTAGGATCTGTGATGTACTCTATGATTAGTACAAGACCAGATTTAGCACAAGCTATTAGTGTTTTGTCCAGATACATGGCTAATCCTGGAAAAGGGCATTGGAATGCCATGAAGTGGTTATTGAGGTACATCAGTTCCAGTAATACAGTAGGATTGATCTATGATTGTTCTAACAGTGAGTTAGAATTGATAGTCTATGTAGACTCAGATTATGCTGGGGATAGAGACAAGAGGAGGTCCACTTCCTCTTACTTCTTCACTATAGCTGGTTGTTATGTCAGCTGGAAGAGTCAGTTACAATCAGTTGTGGCTCTTTCTACAACTGAAGATGAATACATAGCTATTACAGAAGCCATAAAAGAAGCAATATGGCTTCAGGGTCTATTAGGTGAAATAAATGTGTTTAAAGGGAAAGCTATTATTTACACAGATAGTCAAAGTGCTCTGCACTTGAGTAAAAACCCTGTTTTTCATGAAAGAACAAAACACATTGAGGTCAAATACTACTTTATTAGAGATTAAATCTCTGATAGAGTAATAAAAGTGGAAAAGATTTCTACTAAAGATAATCCAGCTGACATGGGCACAAAAGTAGTACCTTATAGCAAGTTGAAGCATTGCTTAAACTTGCTGAAGATAGGTGATTATGGTTAACTGTTTTTTTCTTTTGTGTCTTGAGCCAGGTACCTCTGGAGGGATTTCCCTTGCTAAAAATAAGTTGACAGTGCAGCTTTGATCTACGAAGATGGACAAAGGTGGAATTTGTAAAAGTTAGTCCATCTTGTTAGTAATTGGAGGCCCAAAGAAGTGAAGCCCAATGATGAGAAGAGATTGAAGCCAGTACAAGCCCAAGATCAAATTGCTCCCAAGCCTGATCCATTCACTTACGCAAACGACATCGTTTCTTACTCTGAGAAGTGATAAGGCTGAGTCAAGATTTCAGCTTGATGTGGCAAACGGTGATTGGCTATACTTGAGTGACCTGGACCTTATCTGATAAGGGATATAAATACAGAAGCGAAGGAGAGAGAAGATTGATTCAGTCATTCTTTTAGGTTTTCGTTTTGTTTCTCAGACTGCTCTCTGTATTCTTTTCTTCTATTCCTGATATTCAACTTGAATATCAGGCTTCTCTGTTGTGAATCCGTGAGAGTGTTAGAAGAGAAAAAGAAAGATCTGAGTGTTGTGATTCTTTTGATACAAGTTTTGTTGATTTCTGGGTTTGTAATCTCAGGTTGAGTTTGTGTATTAGGTCACTTGGTCGAGTGATTGGTTGATCTGGGTTTTCTGGGCTCTCTTTGAGGGTTCTTTGTTTGTAATCTGGGTAGATCAAAGTTGTAACGAATATTATTATTAGTGAGAGAGTCTCTCCAAAGGAGGCTCAACGTGGATGTAGGATCATTTGATCTGAACCACGATAAATCTATTGTGTTCTTTAATTTCTCGTTTATATTGTTCTTGTATGTTCAATATATTTGATCTATAACTATAACTGTTAGTGCAATTTTTACTTTCTTTTCTTGTCTGTGAGTGCTTCTTGCAGGTGATAATACAGGAAAAGGGTTCGGTTAGGGTTTTGTGTTGTCACAAAATCCTAACACCTTGCATACTAGATGTTCAATGAATTGTCTCACTAGGTTTTAGTGCATGTGTACACTGTGACATAGTGGCATGCCAAAAGATAGAACTCATTAAACACTACAGGTTTTGGGAGCCCATTTGCCTTGGCTTCTCCTCCATACTGCTGTCAGTAAATATTGAACCCTTCTCTGGTTTCGACCTTACAGTACACACCCTAGTGCTACATGTTTCATCAAAAATTCTATTGACAGAAAAGAACTTCCTTGCATTGATTAGATTACTAGAGATGTGCATGAACCGGTTTTTTATAAACTTTAAATTTCCAAAAAGTACAATTTGAATGAAATAAAGAATCTTGTGGCATGTAGTCGTCATGGTCGAAGATTGTAAATATTTGTTTATTTATTATATTCCCTTTTTATTGATTATTGATCATAGATCTTGTCTTATAATAAAACTAGTTCTACAATATTTTCAAAAAAAAAAAAAAAAAACTAGTTCTACAGTATACACAAATGTTCTAACACAAATAACTTTCCTTACTCACTTTCAACCATGTTCAGAAAAGTTATTTAGTATTAGTTAGTTGCATGTGAGGTGTCTGCAAAAGTCACAATGTCAAGCAGGAGAGTTTCGTCATCAATTTGTTGTCTGATTTGCTCTTTCTTTTGTATGCAGTTCTCCATTGTTGTTGAGGCTGCCACTGATAGCCTTTCACAAGACAAGTGATCACGCACTCACAGAGCTTGGTATCTTCAGGTAAGATATTTGAATTAGACTTTTTTACCCTGGGAAATTCAACAAATTATTATTTGGGTATATGGTACCACAAAATTTCACCACAAACTATAGTATGGATTGCCAACCGAGATCAACCATTAAAAAGTACCTCAGCTGTATTCACCATTAACAATGAGGGAAATCTAGCAGTTATGGATGGTATGATTGCTTACAGAGTGAGTGAAAATTCATTGAGCCAAAACACTTTTATTAGATTCAGGGAATCTTATTGTATGGAATGAGAAGTTTGATATATTGTGGCAGAGCTTTGACTACCCTTCAGATACTTTTTACCTGGAATGAAGCTTGGGTATAACCTAAGGACTGGGAAAGTATGGTCACTTACTACTCATGGAAAAGTGTAGAAGACCCTAGCCTTGGGACTGCTGAGCTGAAAATGGATCCTAAGCAACCGAATGAATATTTCCTTATGAGTGGCTCTCAAATGGTCTGGAGGAGTGGGGTTTGGCTTTCCAGTCAGAACACATTTGCTATGATTCCTGAAATGAGACTTAATTATATCTTTAATTATAGTTTTTATGACTAAGAATGTTAGTAGAAGAATCATTTAAGCTCTTTTGTTCTTCTTGAGAAGTAGTATTTGAATATTCTCGGATCCAGATTCTGAATTCAAGGCTTTTCTGTTGTTTATGGTACCGTGTCCCTTTGAAGTAACTTTTAAATTTTTTCCACATTTTATTCTTACTGGTTGTAGGTGAAAATTTTTGTTCATGTTTTCACATAATTGTACATTTCTCAGAGACAGGAAAAAAAGGTAAACCAAAAAGAGGAGTTCATAGAGTATGAGAATTCTTATTGTTCTGTTTTCTCACTTAGAGTGATAATCGCTTCACAGAGCACTTAAATTATTCGGTTGTGTAGATTGTGTAAGGGTTTGCACACCTTCAATGGTTGTGCAGTGTTCTATTTAAAAGCGTTTTGGATTTGTATCCTAATCTATTACAACAATTCAGTTTAAAAATCCAGTTATATATATATATATATATATAGTCAAAATCAAAAGTTTTGTTAGAAAAATTTAACTGGCATAAAATGAAGGTATTTTTATCTATTCAAGCTAAAATGTACAACAACCTATGTCATAGGACTTCTGAAATTTGCGTTTCTAATCCTATGTTTGAAGGAAAAGAAATCACTATAGTTACCGACTTTAAGGTGGCGGTCTCCCAGGTAAATACCAGTAACTTTGGATGCATTAATCACGTTAATTTGATCTAAGAAATTCGAAGAAATTTGAACATGCTTGGCAATATGGTGATTACGTTCAACTCTAGAGCTTCGAACTCGTTTACAGATATACTAGCCAAGAAGGGGTCTAACATGGGTGCTGATGTTTTTGTTTGCAGGGAGCTTTAATTTGATGGTTGTGATGGGGTTCTTTTGGTCAGTAGCTCGGTTTGTTGTCGGGATTTTGCATTTGTTAGTGCATCAGGTCTGATGCTTTTTTGTGGTTTTTGTTAAGCTTCTGGTCTGATGCTTTTTAGTTTTCTTTCTTTGTCAGTGGGTGCTCTTGGGTTTGGGCTTGGTTTGCTTGGCTCTCTTCGTTGGTAGGCTAGTGGGCTGTCTTGGGCAGTTTTGTTGGGGCCCGTTATCGGCTTGCCTTTTGCTTGTGTCTTGCTCTTTGGCTTTCTTGGTTTTCTAATAATATTCTAGCTGTTGAAAAAAAAAAAAACATGTGTTCCGGATTGAAAATGATGATGCACAACCTGTTCCCACAACATTTTTATTGTATATTAATTGAACAATCAATGTACAGTATCTTCAAAAACACTATGAGTGTTTGGTTGGGGAAATCAAGCATGGAATGAGAAAAGGAATCCTCTTTCCATTGTTTGGTTTGCACAAAATGTCATGGAACGAGGTTCGAGGATTCCATTTCATGGAGGATTCACCAAAATGGTGAATAAGGATTCCTACCTTTTGAGATTGGAATCTGGATTCCACCCTCTCTCAAATGTTAAACTTACCAATTTGTCTTTGAAATTAAAAAAATCAAAAATTAAAAAACAAAAAACAAAAACGAAGGAGGCCACTGCCGGTGGCCTCCTTCGTAATCAAAGATGGCGAGACTAATAGCAGAGCCTTTTTGTCTTTCGTCGCCTTCGGAAGCCCTCACCTCCATTGTTGGAGGAGGTGTGCCTCCTTCGCCGGAGGAGGCCTCGTCCTCCTCCATCACCGGATAATATTTCAATTTATTGCTATTTTTCTTTTTTTCTTAAATTTTTTTATTTTATTTGTCTAATAAATATTATTCTATTTAAATAATAATTAACACTATGTTTGATTTGATGGAAAAGAAAGGAAAGGAAATGATAAGTTAATGAGGAAAGGAAAAGAAAGGAAAAGAAAAGATAATGTTTTTAATGATTGTTGTTTGGATAGATATGAAAGGAAAGGAAAGAAAAAGAGACAAATAAAAATAAATAAATGAATAAAACATAGTCTATTTACGAAAATACCCCTCTTTCAACAATATGAACAATAAATATGTATTGTTATATAAGGTTACTTTTGGGATATTGAAAAATATTTTTCATTTTCTTTCCTTTCCTTCCATTTCCTTCCAAATTTGGTGAGAAACCCAATTGAATGAAACAAGAAGAAATTATTAAATCTCTTTCCTTTCTTTTCCCTCATTTTCCTTTCCTTTCCTTTCCCTTCCCTTCCCTCTCATTTAACAATCCAAACAAGATATTAGAAATCCACTCAAATCATTTCCTTTCCTTTCTCTCCAATTCCAACAAACCAAACATAGTGTAAGTATAATTAAAAATATTTTTTAGATAATTATAAATAATAAGTTTTTATGAAGTAATAAATAATAATTGTTGAATATTAAAAAAATATAATAATATTTTAATTTAAGGGGCATTTTGGTCAAAACAGTAAGGATTCCATAATGAATTTCATATTGCAACCAAACAATCCATTATGAAAAGAGAAATTATCATTTCCCCCCCTGAGGTTTGCCATATTTAGATAAACTGGTCCCCCTAGTTTCAATAATAGCCAATCAACCCCCTAAAACCCAAACTATTAGTTATTTTGCCCCTTCTGTCAAGTTTTCCATCCAAAAAGCCTTTGACCATTAATTGAAGAATTAAAATGCCTCCATTAGGGATTGAACCATTGACCTTGTAGTTAAAAACCACATACTCTAACCACATGAAGCTATTCCAACTTATTGTTTGAGGTAAGTTGATTTAAATGTATATATATATATAGTTATATAATTTGTTTAAAATAATTTAAATATGTGTATAACTTAAAATAAAATTATATATATAATTTAAAATAAAATTATAATTTCCTTTTGTTTTCTTATTACTATTATTATTATTTTCATAAATTTGTTTTTGTATATTATTATTAAATATAAGTTTATTTTAAATTATATATATGAGTTTATTTTAAATTATACAAACAGATTTAAATTATTTTAAACAAATTATATAACTATATATATACATTTAGATCAACTTACCTCCAACAATAAGTTGGAGTAGCTTAGGTGGTTAGAGTGTGTGGTTTTTAACCACAAGGTCAAGGGTTCGATCCCTAATGGAGGCATTTTAATTTTTCAATTAACTGTCAAAGGTTTTTTGGATGGAAAACTTGACAGAATGGGCAAAATGACTAATAGTTTGGGTTTCAGGGGGTGACTGACCATTATTGAAACTAGATTGACCTGTTTATCTAATATGGCAAACCTCAGGGGGGAAAATGATCATTTCCCTTTAGAAAATGGATTCCTATCCCACGACAATTCCATTTCTACATAGATTCCTTTCTCATTTTGCGAACTAAATATGACCTAAAAGAAACAATTGATGACACCTCAAATATTTCATTACATATATAGATGGAAAGAAGGTACCAACGATTTTCGTTATATTCAATCAATCTTCATACAATAACCAGCAAGCAGAAGAGCATTTCCCTCAATGAAAGAAATGAAAGATTTAGGTTTTACATTGCAAGGACACTCCATGGTTTCTTAGTTGAGCAAACGGAAACTTCCTAAAAAGGTTTTGACACTAGTGTTTCTTGAAAAGGTTTTGACATTAGTGTCTTGCATGCAAGAAATTCTTAAGATACACGTTGCATTGACGTTCGAAACTTCAGTTTGGAATGCAAGCAAGCAAATGCTACTGATGAAACAAGAACAACATTCTGTGCAATCAATTGATCCATCGAAGGTGAGAGGCGCGGGTCCACTGTCCATTAGCATTATACTCTCTTTCCTTGATGATCATAAGGATGATAGGAGTTCCCCATGATGTCTCCCCAAGTCCCATTAATGTTTCCGGCACCATCATACCAAAGCTATAAACAGAGCCGGCCCGGGGGCGGGGTGGTGTAGCCCAAGAAAAAATTGCCTCTTAAGGCCCATTTTTTGTTTTTGTTTTTTATTTTTTTTTAGTGTTGAATAGAATGATTTTTGTTTAGATATAAGGGGGCCAAATTATTTTTTAAAAAGCCCAAACATTAAAAATAATAATAATAAACACATGGCCCAAATTAACTTGGATCAATATTCCCACCCAGGTAATTAAAGTTTTTTTTTTCTTTTTTGAATTGATTTCGAATTTTCTTTTTAGTCATGTGCTGTTTACCGTGTATGCACAGTCACTCACAAGGGGCCCATTTTTAGGTTTTGTCCATGGACCTCTGAAAAGTCAGGACCGGCTCTGGCTATAAACATGTCACAACTATAGTGTACGGTAGCTTTGTGCAAAAAAAAAAAAGAAAAAGAAAGAGGATGGTCATATATATATATATATATATATATATATATATACAGTACTTTTCCTGTCAGTGCGCACTGATAGAATTATATAAGGACATTGAATGTGAGCCACTCATTTATAAAAGAGTTTTGACAAGTGCATACATACCAAATCAAAATATGTAAAATGAGTGGCTCACATTTAATGTGCTTATATAATTCTATCAGTGCGCACTTATGTGAAAATTATTGTATATATATATATATAAATTCGTAGAAACACTTTTCTCAGAACATGAAAAAATATTCTTTTCTTTTCTTTTATAAAAATCTCATAAATAACTTGAATTTAAAATTCTAGAAATCTTTTCTGAAAATCTAGTAATATGTCTGAAAATTTGAAAACTTGCTTTAAAATTCAGAAATCTGTTTGAAAATACGTCTATTATTCTTCTTTGTAAAATCTTGTTCTATAAAATTAATTCTGTAATTAATCTATTTCTGAATTCTGAAAATCTACGCATTTCTTAAAACATCTTAAATTATCTAGAAATCTATTTTCTACATAAATGAATAAATCATTTATTTATAATAATCTTCTAAATAATTAAAGCTAACATATAATTCTAAAATAATTAACCTAATCTGAAATAAAAATTATCTACTCACATAACTCATGTACTTAAATCTGTACTGGGATTGGGTTCCGTCTAGATCTATCACAAATTCTAAATACCCAATTCTTCGTCTTCAGTATTCTTCACCACTCTCTCTCTATCTCTCTCTTAATCTCTCTCTCTCTCTCTCTCTCTAACGATCAGCTTCTCTTTTCTTCTTTCCCGTTTTCTTTTCTCTATTCTTTCTCTCATCCTCTGTTTTCTATTTTGATCTTAGCCGAGTCTCACTTCTATCTCTCACATATCTCTTCTTTTTATTTTATTATTCTATTTTATTTTAATAATATTATCCAACCTTTTTCTTTGCCACTACACACATGCACTTGTTACAACTTGCCACCTCAACATTTTTTTTTATTATATCGAATAGTAATAAACTAACTGAGTTTCTCTCAAGCTTGGACGTATCAAATTGTGTCTTGCATCGTGTGTTTAGGTTTGGATACTGGGCTTTAGGAAAATTTCTTGGACCGGACCTTAAATTAGTGCTCTATATTTTAGAAGATAATTTGTGATGAATTATTGACCTGTTTTTTAATTCAAATTTCAAATTACAAATGAAAAAATAATATGTAAACTACATTGGCCAATGGCCAATTATTTAAAAGTGTTCTATAATTTTTTGTTCAAAAAAAGGTGCTCTATAATTATAATTTAAGTTATAATGTAAAAAAAAAAATGTAAATTGAATACTACATTTTTTATATTATTATTTTCAATTAATCTATTCATGTGCGTTTTTTTCTATTTTCATTTTCAGGATATAGTTTTCAGTATATACTACCAACATGTTTTTTGATTCTTGATTTTGATTTTGATTTTTATTTTTACTTTTAAAAAATAACAAATGAAAAAGGTCCAACGTACGCACCCTAACATGCCACAAACTGTTGTACCGAAAAGCATAGAAAGTCATGTTGCATTTATAACATAATAACTGATGTAGATATTCTCATAGGAATTTCACAAGCAGAACATAAGCCAAGATATAGTTATCGAGGTTCGATCAATGAAAGTGTTACATTATTCACTGAACAAGCTCCAGGCCGAATCATAGGTGGAACTGAATTCTGCAAACTTTTCAGATATGAGAAAGCAGGTTGTTTAGGAGAAGGTAAAATGATGTGTTCATTGGTAAGCATCGAGACTACTTCTGACATGGTTGGTCTATCCGCCGCAATCTCTTGAACACATAGAAGGGCAACATTGATGTACCTGATAAGCATGGGATATGATGCTTCATTTTCTAGTATTGGATCCTTCAGGTCCATAGCTCTATCAGTAATCCACAGTTCCCATGCCTGAAGATGAACGGAGAGAACATTTAAATGTTAAAAATCCATAAAACAGGTAAACAACTGAGAACAAAATGATTAAAAGTGTAGTGGAGAAGTAAAAGTGGGAAGACTTTTCACTTGCATGTCCGAGAAGATTAAGAGAGTCGGTATTGTAGAAGCCTGTATTCTTTTTGCTACTCAGTGTCTCCAACAACTAGTACTCCAAAGCTAAAAACATCCGATTTTATTGAGAAGAGGCCTTGCAAGGCATACTCAGGTGGCATGTAACCACTGATCATATTCAACATTATATCAAACATTTCAGCATCTTGAATGGATTTATCTAAGACATACAAGGAAATGACAAAGGATTCAAAGTGGTTTAAGAATTTCAAATTTACTTACTAAGTTCCGACAATCCTATTAGTATTTGCTTGTAACTCATCACCACCAAACATTCTTGCCATGCCAAAATCAGCTATTTTGGGGTTCATATTGCTATCTAATAGAATGTTACTGGCTTTTAAATCTCTGTGAATAATTCGTAGTCTGGAATACTGGTGAAGATATAGAAGCCCTTGAGCAATTCCTTCAATGATTCTAACACGTGTTCCCCAATCTAGTAGAACTTTTTTGGTTGGATCTGTTAAGATAAAATGATACAAATTAAAACAAATATAGGAGATAAAAAATGGTTTAGTATTGCTAGGTAGTTAACATATGCAAATCTTTGAATTAATAAATCACGGACCGAAGAGAAATGAATCCAAGCTTTTGTTAGGCATGAACTCATAGATTAAAATCTTTTCGCCATGTTCTATACAGCAACCCAAGAGTCTAACAAGGTTCCTGTGTTGTAGTTTAGATATAAGCATGGTCTAATTTTTCAACTCTTCTAGCCCTTGCCCTGACTGTCTTGAAAGCCTTTTCACTGCAACTTCCTGTCCATTTAGTAGTTTTCCCTGCAATTAAACTTCATGAGTTCAAGCCAAAACTCTTTTCCGTTTTGGATCTCAAATATTACTTTATATAATGAAAAGAATGATGCACCTTGTAGACAGGTCCAAAGCCACCTTCGCCAATCTTATTTTCTATAGAAAAATTATCTGTGGCTGTAGATACACTGGAGAAGCTGAACAATGGCAACCAAGGGTCCTTATTCTTACCTTTTGCTTTTTCTCCATCAGATAGTCCGTTCGTACTTGTCTCTATGCTCATATTTATATTGTATAGTAATATGTCCCGGCTTCTTTCCATCTCTGTTTTTGTGAGGCAAAACTTAAAATGTGCGTATAATTTTCATATGCACATACATACATAGACACATCACACACATGTACAGACACCAAAGAAAGTTTACCTTTCTCTTTGAGTTTTCTCCTCCATCGATAAATGATGTAAGAAGCAGGAAGAAGTACCACCAAAGCAACAACTAACGCAATTACCCAAATTAGCTTCTTCTCTCCTGCATCCAAAAATATGTTATCAAAGCAAAGTCAAAACAGAGGCACTAACAGTAAAATAATATTCATTCTTTTCACTAACAGATAAATTTAATGAAATTAAATTACCTCTGGGAACTTGAAACTCTGAAGCAGCAAGCTTGAGATATAGTGTACGTCCTTTAGGATGGTCCTTTGAAAGTTGTCTGAGATTCAACATTTCTACATGCCATAAGTAACATACAGCTATCTCAATATAAGCATAGGCAGTGCAAGCACAGTCATTGTAGCAAGCCAATTTGCATTCCTCTGCAGCCTGAACCCTTGATTCTTTTGCTCCGGAAGGAATTATTACATCATTCATCCTCAAGAACCTGTCTTTATCACCATTAACAGAATTATCCTCGCACTGCAATGGTATTCTTCTCACACACCCACTGGATTGATTTAGCCGTTTCAAACTATCTGAGGGTCTAAAGCCCTGCAGGCACTGACAGAAGGTTTCCCCAATTTGATAATTGCAGCTGGTGAACGAACCACAATAAGCATAAGAATCACATGGCTCTCTTGGTTGAGCCCAGAACAGAAACCACGACTGTAGAACATCTAAGTAATTCGATTGTTTTATCTGTCCGGTCATATCGAGAAGAAGTCTACTTATCGTGGAGTCTTTAACAGAGTATCTGAAGTATGTCTCATTTTCATCACCATAAAGACCATAATTGAATATATAATTAAGTCGCATTTCAGGAACCATAGCAAATGTGTTCTGATTCGAAATCCAAACCCCACTCCTCCAGAGAATTTGAGAGCCACTCATTATGAAATATTCATTTGGTTGCTTAGGATCCATTTTCAGCTCAGCAGTCCCTAAGCCAGGGTCTTCTGCACTTTTCCATGATGTAAGTGACCATACTTTCCCAGTCCTTAGGTTATACCCAAGCTTCATTCCAGGTAAAAAGGTATGTGAAGGGTAGTCAAAGCTCTGCCACAATATATCTAATTTCTCATTTCTTAAAATAAGATTCCCTGAATCTAATAGAAGGGCACTTGTGTTGTGGCTCGGTGAATTCTCATTCACTCTATAGGTAATCCTACCATCCATAACCACTAAACTTCCCTCATTGTTAATGGTGAGTACAACTGACTTACTTTTTAATGGTTGATCTCGGTTGGCAACCCATACTATGGTTTGTTGTGGAATTTTGTGGTACCATATACCCAAATAATAATTTGTTGAATTTCCAGGGGTAAAAAAGCCTAACTCAAATATCTTACCTGCAGATACTATGCTCTCTGAGTGTTTTATAATTTTCCCTTGTGAAATGCTATCAGTGGCAGCATCAACACCACTGCAGAACTGCATACAAATGGAAGAGAAAACAAGACAGCAAATCGATGACAAAACTCTCCTGCTTGACATTGTGACTTCTGAAGACACCTCACAGGCACCTAACTATAACTAAATAATTTTTTGAAAATGGTTGAAAGTATGAGTATTTTTCAGGACATCACAGAACCATGAAATGCATGTGATCCTGTTTTTTTCTGCATATTTTTCCTTTGACTGTAAGAATGACTAACAAAACCATAAACTTGTTTTCATAACTGCAGTGATGGACTTCTATTATGGAACTGTTCTATCGCTGACTTTAGCTTGACTTTTTTGGTTAGTGTTGGCAACTCAATTAATTTTTCAACTATTATTTGTTGACGGGTTGTGGTGCACTTACATGGACAAGTACCTGGTTGGGTTACTTGCACTTAAAATATTTTATGGCATTCTTACAATTTGTTTTAGTACTTGTATTTTGATTGTACAACTTGTTTTATAGGGCAATCATTGCTTCTTTTTTGTGAATTTTAGGTAATTGGGTAGTTTTTTGCATGCCAGATGTTCAAATATTTGAAAGGAATAGGGATCCAAACTAAGCTGAATTGAGTTTTAAAGAATCTTATGAATCAGTCGTCATTATTAACTATTATTAAAGATTGTTAATATTTGTTTATTTGTTAAATTCTCTTTTGTATTGATTATTGATCATAAGTCTAAGCCTATGATTCTTATCTATAGGCTTAGATTAGTAGTGAATTTGTGTTCATTAGTTGCGTAAGCTTCTGCTCTATTACCTTTTACCAGAAAATTCCGGTTGGCAACCCATACTAAAGTTGTTCTGGAATTTTGTGGTACCATATACGCAAATAACAATTTATTGAATTTCCTAGGGAAAAAAAACCTAATTCAAATATCTTACATGCAGATACTATGTTATATTTTGTCCTTGTGAAATGATATTAGTGGCACCATCAACAACAATGAAGAACTGCATACAAAAGAAACAGAAAATCAGACAACAAATCGATGAAGAAACTCTCCTACTTGACATTATGACTTCTGCATGCACCTCTCATGCAATTTACTATAAATTAACTTTCCAGTCGAAATATTTCATCCCTGACTTTTCTGGCACGGTAACACCATCAAGGTGACCTGTTTATTAAATGCATGTGATCCTGTTTATGTAGAAATTTTGAGATACAGTTCAAGCTTAATTGTATATCTTTCTTGCAAAAATGACTAACAAAACCAATAACTTTGTTTGAATAATGGCAATGATGGACTTCAATTATAAAACTTTTCTTTCAGGGGATTCAACAGTTCTATATTCTATTACTAACTTTCAGGACTTGACTATTTTGGTCAGTTTTGGCAACTCAATCAATTTACAATTATTAATGTGAGGGAAAAATAGAGACAACTGCAGCTTCCATTAAGCTTCCCAAAGACATCACAATACATGAAGCCAAAACTGACATTTACAAATAACAATTGAGTTTGGATTTTCATAATGAACAACTTACTAAAGCTACCAGTGACATGATAGAGAAATGAACCCCAACTTTTAAGCTAATACAAACTACGTTATTTCATTATAAGATATATATATATATAATATATGTCATGATCATGATGTTGGAAATTTTGTGATGAACACACATTTTGAGAGTATTATTTGGGTATAATTGATTCCATGAAAATGGAAGATCAAAGTATATTCGAATTCTCCTCTGTTAGAGCTTCGAAATAGTATACTCAAACTCACAAAATAATTAATGGGTGAATAAGAAATTGAGTCTCAAGGTGAACACATTGTGTAGGGAAAAATGTGCATCTCACATTGGTTAGGGAAAACACTTATATGTGGTATATAGCTGGTTGTGTGATAGTAGTTTATAAACATGTGTGTGGTTGTGTCTTGCGTACACGAATGCTGCACCGATTGGACCGTGAGAGTACAATCGACCTTTTGCTACTATTTTAAATTTCTTTTTTCCTAAATCAACATTTTTATTGATTAGGAAAGAATTAATTCAATTTATTTTTCCCTAAGTTAGACAGTTTAAATGATAAGGAAAATTTGACTAATGAAATAGTTAATTTTCGTTTTGGGTTATGGAAATTAATTAGATTAAGGAAGGAGTTGATTTCTTTTTTGGATTCTGATACTTACTTGATCACTAAGTAATCAGAATCAGTGTTTAATTAGGAATATATCTTTTTAAATATTATTCCTTAATTATTTTCCTTTATCATTACAGCCGTAGTAATTAAATATTTCCTAAATCAATCCTACTGATTAGGTTTTCTATTTAAAATCCTAGTCTTTTCCTTATAATTCGATAATTTTGGAAATAACGAAATTAAGAGAAAATATTGTTCTTTTCTTAGTTCTTCTATTCTTCGTATCTTGGTAAGTTTGAATTCAATTTGAGTTCGCTGAGAGTGGTTTGTGTTCTACACATCCACTGTTTAAATCGTTGTATCCTAGGAGACAATCGCCATGCACATACGGTGTTAGCCGGCGAAATTGTCTTAAGGACACCGTGTGAAACACGTGCATCGATTTCCCTAACGTGATGTATTCTGTTTATTGTTTTTCTGTCTCTTGCAGATTCGAACCAGATTATTTTTGAGCAATACAAACAACAATCTTAAGACAATTTCAGTTTTTAAATTTCTTCTCACATTTTTATTTTCTTTTAAAACCTTCTGGTTTGGTTTCTGTTTTCCTACGGATCGCGACAGACTTGTTTTGTGAACATCACTGGATTGGGTTAATAAAATATTAATCTGTGGAAATTCGGTCTATTCGAGACTCAGATTTCAAATTATTATTTGATTTAAATTATTGGAAAATCGGGTCTGTTTACAGACACTGATTTAGAAATCACGTGTGATTTCAATTGTGAAATTGGGTCTGATACCAGACTAGGGATGTGCGTGGGGCCCTATTGGGGCGGGGGAGGGTACCCCCACCCCCATCCCTATTTATGAAACCTCCCCCATCCCCGCCCCCAAACCCCATTTGGGGGAAGTGGGGATGGGGGTGTTTGGGGGGAGGTTCCCCTGCCCCCACCCCGTCCCTCATTTCCCCCATTTTTAATCCTAATATTTTGCAATCCGAAATCCGAAATCTGAAATTTATAATTCTGAATTCGAAATTCGATGATTCCAATCCTACAAATCACCATGTTTCGATATCCAATCCATATAATTGTCCAAAATTAATAGAAATAACTATAGTAATTTAGTATTACACATAAAAGCCAAAACAAATTCACAAAAAAACTAAGTACATTCAACTGTCAGATAGTCAATTAGTGGTGGAACCAAAAATAATAAAGTTAAAGTTATTTTTTTTAAAATATTAAAAATATTTAAATATATATATTATACATATGGGGAAATGGGGGAATGGGGCCACACCCCCATTTAAAGAAATGGGGAAATGGGGGTGGGGGTAGGTCCCCCCACCCCTATCCCCATTTAGGTTTTGGGGGCAAAATTTGCCCCCACCCCGCCCCCAAACCCCATATAGGGGCAAAAATTGCCCCCAAATAGGGGTGGGGGCAAATGGGGATGGGGCCCCGTGGGGGAAATGCCTATCCCTATACCAGACACTGATTGTGATTTCAATTGTGAAATTTGGAATCGATTTTGATTCACTTATTTTATATCCGATGTTCAATATCAGTACTGTCATATATATTATATGATATTTTCGTGATTCTAAAAGTATATCGGTTGTACACACGAGTGTGTAAATATTTGATATTTCAGAGATATAGAATTGTATTCGATCTATATCTGGAACAACCGGTCAAAGGATTATATGTTTATATAATATGGTACAAACCAGTGTATATATATATATATATATATATATATATATATACAGTCATTTTCTCCTCAGTGCGCACTGATATAACTTATATCAATGCATTGCATGTGAACCACTGATTATGGAGAAGTTTTGACAAGTGAATACACTTTGAGTCAAAGTATGTAAATCTAATGGTCCACATCCAACGCACTGATGAAATTATATCAGTGCGTACTGACTTGAAATTTTTTTTTTCTCTCTCTCTCTCTATATATATATAGTTCAACTATATATATTAGTCTTGACCATGGTTTTATGTCATTATATTGATTAACCTGTATGTGCTATATATATTGTTAATATATATTTACTTACAAGGTCGATTGATGTATCAGTATGGTGTAATGATATGTGTGAAATCCATAGTACAATGTTTGGTGAATTAAACGACAATATTCTTGTTTGATATCAAAAGTGATATCAGTATTTAAATTGATTATATTGTTATATAATCTAGTCACAAAGCAAAACAGTAATCATAAGTTTGTTTTGGGATTAAATTTTATATTAGGAAATAATGGAAGCATGTTGATCATACCAAATGGTGTAAACTTCTTTAAAAAGTCAACTTTTGATAGTTTAGCAAGAGATGGTTCGAGGTTGCATAGGGAGAGACTAGAGTGGAGTTTTTGACTTTAGTTTTGCTGGGTGGGGGTTTTGTATAGCCGTTTGCTTTTCCCTGCTCAGGTTAGGGAGCTGTCTCTGTTTTTCTTGGTCTTCTTTTGCGTTTTTCTGGGCTTGTTATGTTTGCTTGGTCTTTTTGGTTTCTTGTGTTATGGCTTGCTTTCTTTGCCTTCTGAGGCTTCGTAATAAACCCGTAGTTTCAAAAAAAAAAAAAAAAAAAACTAATAATATAGAAGAACCTATTTCCTTAGAATACTTTGACTATCTATTAGTGGAATTAGAAATAAGCGAAGCAGAAGGAATCTTAAGCACATACGAATTGGAAGAATATTTAAACGACGAATGTAATAATATAAGGGGATTAGAAAATAGTAGATTGGAAGACTGTAAAAATTGGCCAACTGAAATAAAGCAAAAAATTGAAGAGTTAGAAACCTTAAACATAATAGGTGAAAATTCAATAAATAAAGAAAGCAAAGAAACCTATAAGATAGAAATAATAAACCCAGATATTACGATCATAACTCAAGATTTAGCTTATAGCTTAAAAGATATGAAAGAATGTAAAATACATGTAGAAGATTTATTAGAATTAAAAGTAATAAGAAGAAGCACTAGTAGGCATAGAAGCCCAGCTTTTATAGAATAGATGATTATTTAGCCAAAAGAGAAATACATGATTTCAAGGACAGTTATAAAGATTATAAAGATAAAGAAAGAATCTACAAACCTAAAACAAAAATTAGAAAATTGGAGAAAAGAGCCAGAGGCTAAAGATATATTAATTTTGAGTTTACAGGGCCATAGACTTAGTGAATGGAAAACCATATTAAATAAATGGGAAGGAGATTTAATTAGACATTCTATGGAAGCATTAAGTAATATTGTAGATTATAAATATAAGTTAGTATACCTTGAAAGTACATTAGGATATAATGAAAAGCAAGTATATTTAGGATAGAGAGAATACATGAAAAATGATGAAACTAGAAAGCTAGCAGAACAAGACAAAGTTAGACAACAGTAAAGCGTCGGCAGCAACAGACAAAAATAGTAAAAGCATAACAATAATGAAGATCAATAATGAAGAAGATAAGAAGACTAGAAGATAAGAAGATAAGATCAACGATTTTTGCGCACCTCTCTGTAAAAATATCCCAGTGTTGGCCAATTGTTTTAGGTCATGCTTATCTCTTTTCTTGTATAAATATGAGTCTTGCTCTCAGTTGCAAGATACACGAGATTTACTCACTCAATCTCTATTGCAATCTCAGAGCTCTCAAAAATTTCTTTGTAAAATTTCACCCTTCATACATTCTTATAGATTGTTGAAGCTTTTCTAGGAGAAAAGTGATTTTGAGTATGCTGGTAGCATGAAAGCTATCAATCATACCGTAACTAAACAGTTCTTCAATACCAACTTTTCCTAAATCTGGGATATCAAATTCTAGTGGGAAGATATCCAAATTTATTTGGACTGTTATAAATTTATACCATATTTGCTGATATCGTAATCTTTTGTGTAACAATGTAGTCATACCGTTAGGTATTCCTACGCTTTGAGCTAAAAACTTTTGTATTTTTAGAAAACACTTCAAACTATCATTTTTAGCATAGCCAAAAATGGTTCGCTTTATTTCATTAGGCAGATTTTCTACCGCTTTATATATATTTTTTGTTTGATCCCTCATTAGGGTAATATTTATAATATCAAGGGGTCTTTCAGAAATAACCACCTTGTCTTTATTACTAATCTTTTGCTTTTCATGCTTTTGAATGTTTTTTTGCTTTTCATCTATCATATCTAGCTTTTTGATCTGATCAGTTAACTGGTCAGCTTCTTCCAGCTTTTGCTTTAAGACTTCATTCTCTGCTTGTAGCTTTTCTAAAAGCTCATTTAAAAGCTCATTCATTGTAGCTTTGCAATTTTCTAATTCTTCAGAAATTGAATTTCTTGCTTCATTAATTCTCTAACTACTTGTCTATTTCTAATTACTAATATAAAATAGATTCTTTCTGTTTCGTAAAAATTTAATTGTTCTAGAAATGTAACAAACTCTTTTATTGGTCTGGCAAAACAAATATTAAATAAACAATTGAAAATATTATAATTACTCATTTCTTTTTCTTTTTCTACTTAACGCTTGTAAAATTTCATTCCAATATTTTTCTGCTAATTTAACACACCAAGTGCAGCACTTGTTTATATATACATATATTATATTTAAAGTGCTATATTATTGTTTAATATATTATATAAATATATGATTTATTAGTGTATACCGGTTGATATCACAATTAGATATGTCGGTGTATACAGTGGATATATATTAACATTGGTTTTGCCTTATCAATGTTTAATAAAAGTGGATATACCAGTGTTCAGTGTGTGGTATTATTTGATACCAGCATTGATAAACAATAGTACATTGGTGTGTGATATATCTTTGTTTGATATATTAGTTATAGTTATATAAATATCAATATACGTACTGATTATATATATTTCAAAGGTTGAGGTGTGTTATATATTATATTTCATATATATATATATATATATATATTAACATACTAGTTTGGATATATCAGTGATTGATATATTATGTTATATATATATGTATATCCTTGTGATATATATATTAGTGGTTCTAATATATTTGATTTGATTTGTGGAAGTGATTGCCGAATAAACTGTGAACCCGAGCGTGGCTCAAGAGACTCCGGTAGTCAACCCAATTGTGGGTCAGTTGATCAACCAAATGGTGAATCCTTTATGGGTCAAATAAATACTCCAAAGGTAAATCGTTTGTGTCTTCGGTTTCGGTTCTCATGAACCATATGGAGAAACCAGAGAAATTCAGTGGTCTGATTTTCAAGAGATGGCAACAAAAGATGTTGATCTACCTGACCATATTGAATCTTGCAAGATTCTTAACTGACGAGGCTCCTAAGGCCAACAGTGGTAACAAGTTAGATGTGTAAGTTTAAAATGGTGATTATTGTCAGAAGCAATTCTTTTGAATTTCAAAATTTTAATTATCAATTTAATGATAATTTATTTCTATTAATTCCGGGTTAAGCGAAATATTAAATTTTGAATTCAAAACAGAACTAATTTGACTTTAATATGGCCAATTTTAATGAGAATTAATTTCCAAATTAATTCAGTTGATCCCCTTCTGATATTATGGCGGATTAATCAAACGTGAACACAAGTGTTCCACTTGAGACTCCTAGTGCTAATCCAACTATCAGGCTAGACACTTCAGCTGTTAATTCAGTGCTTGTGGGAGATGTGCCTATTTGGGGCCAAGTGTGGCAAAGTCAACTCCGGCCATCAACTCATTCGTAAGAAACATGGAAGATCTGGTGATGAGCCAGTATGTGAGTCACGGGAACTTTTAGTGGTGGCAGCAAAAAATGCTATTCTATTTGACCACACTGAATCTAGCTAGGTTTTTGACTGAAGATGCTCTTAAACCCAATAGTGGTGAAGAGTGAGATGTTCAGGTATTGAATGCTATTGATGCATGAAACCATTCAGATTTCTGTACCGGAAATACATACCAAACGGGCTGTCAGACACACTGTATAGCAAAAACGGCAAAATAACTGTGGGAGTCGTTAGACCGGAAATACAAAACTGAGGATACTGGATCCAAAAGGTTTGTTGTTGGCCACTTTGTTAAATTACAAGATGAGGAACTCCAAGACAGTTATGAGTCAAGTCCAAGAGCTTCAGATGATTATGCATGAGATTCATGCCGAAGGGATGACCCCAAATGAAACCTTCTAGGTCACCGATATCACAGAGAAGCGAACAACAAAATAGAGTTGCTGAATAGAAAAATCATTCCATGAAAGAAATGATGAATGCAATGCTGATAAGTTCTAGATTACCTCAGAACATGTGGGGTGAAGCTATATTGTCTAGCAATTACCTTTTAAACAAGGTACCACGAAAGAAAGAAGACAAAACCTCATATGAATTATGGAAAGGAAGAAAACCTTCCTATAAATTCTTACGAATGTGGGGGTGTCTTGCCAAAGTGGTCGTACCTACATCTAAGAAGGTGAGAATAGGTTCGAAACCCGTTGATTGCATCTTCATTGGATATGCACATAATAGTAGTGCTAATCGATTTTGGTGTATAAATCTGACATCCCAGATATACACAAAAAATACAATAATGGAATCTAAAAATACATCGTTTTTTGAACATGTATTTCCATGTAAATCCAATGATGAAGCAAGCAGTGAGCTCTTTAGAATGACTCTTGTGGAAAGAGGCTATTAAGAGCGAAATTGATTCCATTCTACAAAATCACACTTGGGAATTAGTGGACCTTCCACCAGGATTTAAACCGCTAAGGTCCAAATGGATTTTCAAGAGGAAAATGAAAGCGGATGGATAAATTGATACGTATAAGGCTAGACTTGTAATTAAAGGTTACAATCAACGAGAATGCCTAGATTACTTTGATATGTATTCTCTTGTGACCAGAATAACCTCCATTAGGATGATACTTGCAATCCCAGCTTTGCGAAATCTTGAAGTACATCAAATGGATGTGAAAACAGCTTTCTTGACTGAAGATCTAGATGAAGAGATCTACATGGAACAACCTGAGGGTTTTTCCACTCTAGGACAACGAAAGAAAGTCTGTAAACTGGTGAAGCCCTTAGATGGTCTGAATCAAGCACCAAAACAATGGCATGAGAAATTTGACAATGCTATGATGTTATTTTGTGCCTTTATGTTGATGACATGCTTATTGTGGGTAGTGATGATAAAATGATCAAATCTACCAAGGATATGTTGAAATCAAGATTTGATATAAAAGATATGGGACCTGCTGGTGTAATGTTGGGAATGAAGATCTCAATGAGATCAAACGGACTCATTCTCAGTCAGTCACACTATGTTGACATAATTCTTGAGAAATTCAATAAAAATGATTCTGGAATTTCCAGAACACCAGTAGATACAAATTTACACCTATCAAAGAATAAGGGTGAAAACGTCTCTCAACTCGAATATTCTAGAATGATAGGAAGTCTGATATACTTAATAAGTTGTACAAGACCAGACATTGCTAATGCAGTCAGAATTAAGCAGTTACACCAATAATCCAGGAACAGATCACTGGAAAGGAATAGTAAGAATACCGAGGTACTTACGATTCACTTGTAATTATGGACTACATTATATAAGATATCCTACTGTCCTATAAGGAAACACAGATGCAAACCGGATATCTGATATGAAAGATGCAAAATCAACTAGTGGGTATGTGTTCACACTAGGATGTGCGGCTGTATCTTAGAAATCCTCCAAACAGACATGTATAGCCAGATCTAACATGCTCTCCAAGGGTGTTATATTTTGCCCTTGTGAAATGATATTAGTGGCACCAATCACCATCAACAACAATGGATAACTGCATACAAAAGAAACAGAAAATCAGACAACAAATCGATGAAGAAACTCTCCTACTTGACATTTTGACTTCTGCATGCACCTCTCAGGCAACTAACTATAACATAACTTTCCAATCGAAATATTTCATCCCTGACTTTTCTGGCACGGTAACGCCATCAAGGTACTATGAGAACCATTAAATGCATGTGATCCTGGTTATGCAGAAATTTTGAGATAAAGATCAAGCTTAATTGTATGTCTTTCTTGTAAAAAAAGACTAACAAAACCAATAACTTTGTTTGAATAATGGTAATGATTGGCTTCTATTATAAAACGTTTCTTTCGTGGGAGTCAATAGTTCTGTATTCTATTACTAACTTTCAGGACTTGACTTTTTTGGTCAGTATTGGCAACTCAATCGATTTACAATTATTAATGTTGAGGAAAAAATAAAAATGGAGACAACTGCAGCTTCCATTAGGTTTCTCAAAGACATCACAATAAATGCATGAAGCCAAAACGGACAATGACAAATAACAATTTAGTTTGATTTTTCATAATGAACAACTTACTAAAGCTACCAGTGACATGAAATAGTTGTACCTTTCTTGACTTGAAATTGCACAATTGTCCCATAAAATAGTTGCAAACTTACCTAGCTTCCTAAAATACCTCTAATTAACACAACGATTATGCAAGTAGTGAAAACACACAAACTAAGATCTAAAACTTTTAATCTTCATTAACAAACAAGTCTAACAACATCAAATAAACACTAATCTAATTTGATCTCATTAAAACCTATAATCTTCCTCGCAACTCTCATTTGGGTGCATGAAAGATTGGAGAAATTTTCTCCGATCTTTCATGCACCCAAACCAGAAAATTCTATCAAGTGGTGAAAAGGTTAGTATTGAGTATTGATACAAAAATAATAAATGAATATACGTCTCAAGGCACCTGACAAGAACACACAAAATTGTTTGAAAAACTTTTGTACTTTAGGTCACCCTTGTTTGGAGGAAAATTAGTCAATGAAAAACAATAAGCTTTAGGTCACATTTGGGTGAATTCTCATTCACTCTATAGGTAATCCCACATCCATAATCACTAGATTTCCCTCTTTGTTAATGGTGAGTACAGATTATATACTTTTTAATGGTTGAATTTGTTGGCAACCCATAAATATAATATACCCAAATAATAATTTGTTGAATTTCCAGGGGTAAAAAACCTAACTCAAATATCTTACCTGAAGATACCAAACTCTGATACTGGGTGATCACTTGTCCTTGTGAAATTCTATGAGTGGCAGCATCAACACTAATGCAGAACTGCATATAAAAAGGAAGAGAAAATCAGCTAACAAATCGATGAAGAAACTCTCCTACTTGACATATTGTTAGTCTTAGACTTTGGAGACTTCTGAAGACCCCTCACATGCAACTGAATGACTTCTCCAATCAAAAAATAAGAATAAAAATTTGAGCTTTGGATTTTCTTTTTGCAGATATTTTTTGGGATCTTAACTCTTATCTCTTTCTTGCAAGGATGACTAACATATATTGACCGTAAAATTCTTCTTATGGCCCACAAAGCCAAAAAGTTGTTAAATGTTTTCAATCATTGTTCTTTTGATGAAACCTTGTTTTGTGGGTTCCACAATTAAATGGTCTAATTATAAGTAAAAATGATTTTTTTTTTGGCTGTACTGCTTACATGTGAAAGAACAGGTCGTTTTGTTGAAGGATTGTGGTAGTACTGAGACAATGTCAGAGATGTTGGAGAAGCATTGGCTCTGGTAGATTTGCATGCCCTTAATGATGCTATAAAATCTGAACAATTTGTTTAAGTTCTTATGTCATTTGTGTTTAATGTAGAACTAGTTTTGATTATTGGGCAATGGTTGCATCTATTTTCGGATTTTTGGATCACCGGATTACTCTTGCATACAAGATGTTCGATGAATTGTCTCACTTGGTTTTATTGCATGTGGACACTGTGACATAGTGGCATGCCAACAGATAGAACTCATAAAACACTACAGGTTTTGGGAGCCCATTTGCTAGGGCTTCTCCTCCATACTGCTGTCAGTATATACTGAATCCTTCTCTGGTTTCGACCTTACAGTACACACCCTAGTGCTACATGCTTCATCAAAATTTCTATTGACAGAAAATAAGTTCCTTGCATTGATTAGATTACTAGAGATGTGCATGAACCGGTTTTTTATAAACTTTAAATTTCCAAAAAGTAGTTTAGCAGGAAAAATTTTAATATGCATTTTCTAACAAGTCTTTGCAAGATGTAGGGTCAGAGCACTCATTGACTATAAGTCAACTATACCATGATCATGTTAGCTATATACCGAATATTCGAATGGAATAAAGATACAATTTGAACTGAATTGCGCTTTACTGAACCTTGTGGCACGTAGGTTGAGAATTGTTAATATTTGTTTATTTGTTATATTCCTTTTTTATTGACCATTGATCATAAGTCTTACCTTATAATTCTTATCTATAGGCTCATATCAGTAGTAAATCTTTGTTCATTATTTGCTTAAGCTTCTTCTCCATTAAGCTTAAGCAAATAATGAACAAAGAACTACAAATATGAGCCTATAGATAAAATTATAGGATGAGACTTATGATTAATATGTGCTCAGATAAATAAGAATATAACAAATAAACAAATATTACCAATCTTTAACCATAATAACTACGTGTCACAAGATTCTTTAAGGCTCAATTGAGTTCAAATTGAATCCTTATTCCATTCAAATATTCAGTATTTAACTAATATGATTTCAAGCCCATGAGTGCTTTGACCCTATCTCTTGCAATGCATATTGAAAATTTTCCTGCCAAACTACTTTTCAGAAATTTGCAGCTTATAAAAAATTGGTTCATGCACATTTCTAGTACTGTAAGGTTGAAACAAAGAGAAGGGTTCAATATTTACTGACAGCACTATGGTGAAGAAGCCAGGGCAAATGTGTTCCCATTATGTCATAATGTTTTATGAGTTCTAAATGTTGGCATGCCATTATGTCATAATGTACACAAGCACTAAAACCATATGAGACAATTCATCGAACATCTGGCATACAAAAACTACCCAATGACCTAAAATTCAAAAACAAGAAGCAATCATTGCCCAATAAAATCGTTTTAAGTGCAAGCAACTACTAGAGCCAATGCTTCTCCGACATGTCTGATGTTCTCAGTACTTCTCAATGTAAGTGCACAGTGCACCACAACCCTTCAACAAAATAACCTGTTTTTAACATGTAAGATGTACACTATAATATTAACCTTTATTCATCAATAGCCCAACAATCATGTTCATGGAATCTATTTCTTAGAATGAAATAATGTAAGTTTGTATTAGATTAAATTTTGTGGTTCATTTCTTTATCAGGTCACTGGTAGGTTTAGAAAGTTATTTGTGATGTCTTTGGGAAGCCTAATAGAAGCTGCAGCTAGCTGTCTCCATTTTTCTACTAAATTAGTTGAGTTAACAAGACTGACCAAAAAAGTCAAGTCTAAAGTCAGTCATAGAAAAGTTCCATAATAGAAGTCCATCACTGCAGTGATGAAAACAAGTTTATGGTTTTGTTAGTCATTCTTACAGTTAAAAGAAAAATACAGAAAAAAAACAGGATCACATGCATTTCATGGTTCTGTGATGTCCTGAAGAATACTCATACTTTCAATCATTTTCCGAAAAGTTATTTTGTCATAGTTAGTTGCCTTTGAGGTGTCTGCAGCAGTCACAATGTCAAGCAGGAGAGTTTCGTCATCGATTTGCTGTCTGATTTTCTGTTCTTTTGTATGCAGTTCTCCATTGTTGTTGATGCTGCCACTGACAGCATTTCACAAGGGCAAAATATAACACACTCAGAGAGCATAGTATCTGCAGGTAAGATATTTGAGTTAGGTTACTTATAGAGTGACTGAGAATCCATTGAGCCAGAACACAAGTGCACTGTTATTAGATTCAGGGAATAAGGACTGCTGAGCTGAAAATGAATCCTAAGCAACCAAATGAATATTTCCTAATGAGTTGCTCTCAAATTGTCTGGAGGAGTGGGGTTTGGCTTTCGAATGAGAACACATTTGCTATGATTCCTGAAATGAGACTTAATTATATCTTCAATTATAGTTTTTATAGTGATGAAAATGAGACATACTTCACATATTTTCTTCTGTCACTACCTGCAGGGTTTCAACCCTCAGATAGTCTTAAACAGCTAAATCCATCAAGTGGGTGTGTGAGAAGAACAACATTGCAGTGTGAGGATAGTTCTTCTGTTAATGGTGATGAAGATAGCTTCTTGATGATGAATAACATAAAGTTTCCTTTCAGCGCAAAAGAATCAGAACTTCAGGCTGCAGAGGAATGCAAATTGGCTTGCTTCAATGACTGTGCTTGCACTGCCTATGCTTATAATGAGAGAGCTCTATGTTCCTTATGGCATGGAAAACTGTTCAATCTCAGACAACTTTCAAAGGACGATCCTGATGGATAGACAATATATCTCAAGCTTGCCACTTTAGAGTTTCAAATTCCCGGATGTAATTTATTTTCACTAATTTATCAAGTATTTTTTTTTATCAAAAAAAGTGGAACAGAAAGAAAATTAGTTTATTGTTGGAGCCTCTGTTGTGACTTTCTTTGATGAAATATTTTTGGATGTAGGAAAGAAGCTAATTTGGGTAATTGCGTTAGTTGTTCCTTTGGCGGTACTTCTTCCTGCTTCTTACATCATTTATCGATGGAGGAGAAAACTCAAAGAGAAAGGTAACTACTTATGCCCATCTCGCTCTTTGGTGCGTGTAAATGTTTGTGCTGTGTCTATGTATGTGTGTTCATATGAAAATGTATAAGCACATTTTAAGTTTTGTCTCACAAAAACAGACGAGATGGAAAGAAGCCGGGACATGTTACTATTCGATATAAATATGAGCATCGAGACAAGTATGAATGAACTATCTGATGGAGACAGAGCAAAGAGAAAGAGTAAGGACTCTTGGTTGCAATTATTCACTTCTCCAGTGTATCTGCAGCCACAGATAATTTTTCTGTAGAAAACAAGCTTGGAGAAGGTGGCTTTGGATCTGTCTACAAGGTACAGAATTCTTTTCATTATATAAAGAAATATTTGAGGTCTAAAACAGTGAAGAGATTTGGGTTTTTATGGATTACAAGTACAAGTAATATGTTCTTGAACTCATGAAGTCCAATTGCAGGGAAAACTACTTATTGGACAAGAAGTTGCAGCGAAAAGGCTTTCAAGACAGTCAGGGCAAGGGCTAAAGAGTTGAAAAATGAGACAATGCTCATGGCTAAACTACAACACAGAAACCTTGTTAGACTCTTGGGTTGCTGTATAGAATATGAAGAAAAGATTTTGATCTATGATCAGTTCATGCCTAACAAAAGCTTGGATTCATTCTCTTTGGTTTGTGATTTATCATTCCAAAAATTGCATATATTTACTATCTAGCAATATTTAATCTTGTATTTCTTTTAATTTGTATCATTCTATCTTGACATATCAAACCAAAAAAGGTCTAATAGATTGGGGAACATGTGTTAGAATCTAAGAAGAATTGCTCAAGGGCTTCTATATCTTCATAAGTATTCCAGAGTACGAATTAGTCATAGAAATTTAATGGCTAGTAACATTCTATTAGAATTTAGATGGCAACATGAACCCCAAAATATCGGATTTTGTAATGGCAAGAATGTTTGGTGGTGATGAGTTACAAGCAAATACTAATCGGATTGTTGGAACTTAGTAAGTAAATTTGAAATATTGAAACATATTGAATCCTTGATAAAAATGTCATTTACTTGTTATGTCTTCTTAAATCCCTCCAGGATTGTAAAATGTGTGATGCAATGTTGTATATCAGTTGTTATATGTCACCTGAGTATGATATGGAAGGACTCTTCTCAATAAAATCAGATGTTTTTAGCTTTGGAGTACTGTTGCCTGCGACACTAATTCTCTAAAAGAATACAGGCTTCTACAACACTGACTCTCTAAATCTTCTTGGGCAAATTTAGCACTGTTCTTCTCAACTATTCTTTCAATGGGTTTTTTATCCTTAATTAATTTATATTCTGGTTGAAATTTCTTCAGGTGTGGGAACTATGGAATAATGATAGAGCTCTGGACCTAATGGATCCAATACTGGAAAATGAAGCATCATTTCCCATGCTTATCAGGTACATTAATGTGGCCCTTCTATGTGTTCAAGAGATTGCGGCAGATAGACCAACCATGTCAGAAGTAGTCTCAATGCATACCAATGAGCACATTGTTTTACCTTCTCCTAAACAGCCTGCTTTCTCATTTGTGAGAAGTCTGCAAAATCCAATTCCTCCTAAAGGCAGGCCAGAAGTTTGTTCTGTGAAAAATGTAACAGTTTCGTTGATCGAAGCTCGATAACCATATCCTGGTTTGTTTTCTGTTCTGTGAAATTCCTACAATAAGTTTGTTCTGTGAAATTCCTATAGTAAAATGCAAACTAGTTTTGTATTTTCTATCAGTACAAAGCTTTCAAGTTATTTATTTTAATGATTCTAACTGGCTTTTGTCTACACGGAATTGCAAAACATATTGAATTTGGAGAATTCATCATTTTCATTCCCTAGTTAGCAAGTCTGTCCTTTCTGATCAAAATAACAGTAAATAATGAACCTGATAAACTTATTTTGTGTCTATGCTACAACAGAAGAGTATTATATTAGTCATATTGAATGTTATTGCTTTTACAAAATTGATTTAGCTCGGTAATGGCTCATGACTAGAGGATATTTGCACCAAGCTAATAAACTCATAGAATAATTTATAAACTGATAGAATCGGTATGCAAGTTTCTAGCTGATAACTAAGTAATTCATCATCACTCACATTAAAATTCTTCAAGCACAAGAATTTGATACTAAAATTTTATCCTGGTGACTATAATTAATTAACTTTGCTTATCCCAATTAATGTTTCAATTAAGACATGGAGAATTAGTAGCAGAATCATTTAAGCTCTTTTGTTCTTCTTGAGAAGTAGTATTTGATTCTTGGATCCAGATTCTGAATTCAAGGCTTTTCTGTTGTTTATGGTACATTGTCCCTTTGAAGTAGCATTTTAATTTTTTCCATATTTTATTTTTTCAAATCACAGATTATGAGTTGCATGCCTTTATCTTACTTGTTGTAGGTGAGAATGTTTGTCATGTTTTCAAATAATTGTACATTCCTTTTTCATTTCGCGAACCAAACATGACCTAAAAGAAACTATTGATAACACCTCAAATATTTCACTAATTTGGAGCACATATATAGATGGTAAGAAGGTACCAACGATTTTCGTTTTATTCAATCAATCTTCATACAATAACCAGCAAGCAGAAGAGCATTTTCCTCAATGAAATTAAAGAAACGCAAGATTTAAGTTTCACATTGCAAGGACACTCCATGGTTTCTAAGTTGAGCAGTGGAAACTTCCTGAAAAGGTTTTGACATTAGTGTCTTGCACGCAAGAAATTCTTGGGATACACGTTGCATTGATGGTCGAAACTTTGGTTTGGAATGCAAACATGCAAATGCAACCGATGAAACAAGAACAACATCCTGTGCAATTAACTTATCCATCGGAGGTGAGAGGCGTGGGTCCACTATGTCCATCAGCATTATATTCTCATTCCTTGATGATCCTAAGGATGATAGGAGTTCCCCGGGATGTCTTCCCATTAATATTTCTAGTGCCATCACACCAAAACTATAAACATCACACTTTTCTGTCACAACCATAGTGTATGCTAGCTCTGTGGAAAAAAAAATGGGAGGATGGTTTTATATATATATATATATCAGAAATTTTCAAGTCAGTACGTATTTATATAACTTCATCAGTGCGTTGGATGTAAACCATTAGATTTGCATATTTTTACTTAAAGTGTATGCACTTGTCAAAACTTCTCTATAATCAGTGGTCCACATGTAACACACTGATATAAGTTATATCAGTGCGCACTGAGGAGATATAAAGTGAAGAGATTCAGTTCATATTAAAAAAATATATCAAATTAAAGTGGTTTACCTGGAGCAATATATCCATAAGTTCCTACCAACATTGTTCTATTGGATGAATTGGCATAGAGAAGTTTGGCCGTTCCAAAGTCAGCAAGAAATGCCTCTAACTTTGAGTTGAGTAGAATATTGTTGCTTGATATATCACGATGAACAATAGATGGTGTGCAATTATGATGCAAGTAAGACAAAGCATGTGCTATGCCCTTGATGATATTAACCCTCTTTGTCCAATTCAACTCAATTGCTTCATGGTCATTGCGCAAAACACAAAACAAGCTTCCCCTATCCATGTATTCGTAAACCAAGAACATGCATCTTTTGTGTAAACAAAATCCATAAAGCTTGACAATGTTTCGGTGACATATTTCAGATAGTACACGAACCTCATTTTGAAAACTCTTAGTGGATGTCGGCTCGTCACTTTCTGATCGGTGAAGCTTCTTCAAAGCAACTACTTTGCCATTAGGTAGTTGTGCTTTGTAAACGCTGCCATAACCTCCGGTTCCAATACAATACTTGATGTCAAAATCCTCCGTTGCATCAATGATATCCCCATATGCAATTCTACCATCATAATTCCATATTGAGAACACATCTCCACTCTTAGATGCTTTTGACTTGAATTGAGAATCTTTATTATTATTATTGCATTTTATGATGAGGTATGAGATTCCAATGATTATGACGACAACAAGTATGGTTATAGGAAGAAGCATTCTAATAAAGCGAACATCATCATATTTTGTTCTGTTCTCTAAAACTATAGATGGTGAAGCAGTAGGAAGTGTATTTCTAGTAATATTGCAAAGAGGCATAACAGTACCAACATCGCTGCACAGAGCTTTGTTGCCAATAAATGCCTCCTGTGAATATATTTTCAGAAAATGGTCTTCGACTTCACCCTCTAAATGATTGTACGACAAGTTTATGAAAGATAAGGAAGTCATGCCGTAAACAGAATTAGGAATGGCACCGGAGAGGTTATTTTGAGATAGATCCAGGTATGTTAAGGTCAATTGGATGTCGTCAATAAGTTGAGAATGTATTGTCCCATTGATAAAGTTATAGCTTAAATCAAGATGATTTAAATACCGAAGTTTGCCAATCTCCAATGGAATTCTTCCGCGTAAACTATTGTTGCTCAATCTCAATTCTTTCAAATTCAAGCAGTTCACAATCTCAGGTGAAATTGGACCGCTAAGTTTGTTATTGGAGAGGTCTAGATTAACAAGGTTGGAGAATCCTCCAACCATAAATGGTATTTGACCGGAAAATGAGTTTGAGGAAAGATTGAGATAACGTAGATTCTTCAGATTCCCAAGTTCCTGAGGCAGAAGACCACTGAGTTGGTTTGAGTCAAGGAACATAGTATTCAACTTAGTCAAATGACCAAGAGTTGAAGGGATAGGTCCTGATATGTTGTTCAAATACAAAACCAAGTATGTCAGATTCATTAGGTTCCCAAGTTGTTGAGGCAGTAGACCACAGAGTTGATTTAATCCAAGGGACAGAATTTCCAACTTGGTTAAATCACCAAGACTTGGAGGAATATGGCCTGTAAGCTTGTTATAATCCAAATACAAGGTAGACAGATTCCTTAAGTTCCCAATTTCTGGAGGAATACAACCTAAGAAATGATTAAAGAAAAAACCATATATGGACATCAATATATATACCACTTCTCATAAACACATTAAAAATATACAAAATATGCATTTTTTTCATAGTATTAGAGTCTTCGACTAATGACATCATGAGCCTGGGTTGTGTTTTGCAAAACTACAACTCAAAAAAAAAAAGGACGCCTAATCAAAGCCATCCCAGCTCACATAAAAGGGGGAGGTTAGATGTGAAGCTCGAAGAAGATGGAATGAATCCACATTGAAAAAACATATAACAAGATAAAAACTATATAAGCTTGTTGATGTCACTACTCAATAGACTAATCTTTTAAGTTTTAAGACTATTCATCACTATGTATACCCCACTAGGGTTTTTAAATTTTCTAGCACTTTTTGGTGAAATTTTTTTGGGACTAGCATCAACTTAATAACTTTAAATTTATCAGCACCAAAAAATATGTTTATGACAAAAACACCTTTCAGACATGAAACACAAAATAAGTCTCGAGATTTTGTTTTTTTTAGACTTATCCTTTGGTCGAAACTTATTTTCCGAGACTTATTTCCTTATTTCATGTCTTGAAAAAAAAAAACAAAAGAGCAGTAAGTCAGATTTTTATTAAATTTCTCAATCGAGACTTATTACAAGTCTCAATCCGGACTTACTTCACTTTACTTATGGGCCGTTTGTTTTTTCCAGTTAAAACTTAATAGGTCTGAATCACAATTATTAAGTTGTTTTGTTTGTTTTTATAAGTGGTCAAACAACTTAAAAATGCCTAAAAAACAACTTAAAATAAAAAGTAAAAAATCCTGACTTTTCACTTAATTGCAAATCACTGAATTGCATTAAATGCAATCCAAAATCTTTTCTTCCGATATTATCCCCTATATATAACATATTTCCAATTTCATCATAATTATATATAGTACAAAAATATTTATTTTAATATATTGTTTATTTTAAATAGTTTTAAAAATAAAAAAGAACCCTAATCACTTCTCATATTGGTGTTTAATATTAATACTTTATTATGATATTAGGGTGATTTATTTATATATTATTTTTTTAGAGTGTTTTGTGTGAGTTTTCCTGTTGTCTCTTTTATTTTTTGAAAAAAAAAACCTTTCTTTTCTTAATAAAAATGAAGTTTATTTGTAATTGAAGAAGAAGATCATGATCATATGTGTTCATAGATAATTATTATTTTTGGATTGTTTTTATTCCATATTATATTTATAATTGTTTAACGTGGGTATAAATGTAAAATTACTTAGTTTCAGACAATTTTACTTTTAAAAAACAAACATGTTGATAATACATCCAGATGTGAAGAAAAAAAAACCAAACATGCCATTCAAGTTCAGATTTCAGTCTCTATTCAGTCTTTAGAAAAAATTCAGGACTATTCTGTCTTCAGACAAAAAAACAAAACGATCCCTTAATTTTTTTTACAAACATAAAATAAGTCTCAACTAAAAGAAATAACTCAAGACTTATTTTTTCATTCTCGTGTATCAAATTACTTAGTGTCAACCATAAACATTGAGGAGAGAAGATTCCATTTCCTCTATGTAAACATGGTGTCAGTTTCGGTTCGGAACCGGCTGTTCCGGTTCCACGGTTCCTGTTCCTATTTTTTTTAAACCACTCACCAGACACATACCTGAAACACTCACCAACCTCTCTCTCTCTCTCTCTCTCTCTCTCTCTCTCTCTCTCTTTAAGATCCTGATCTAGAATTCTAGATCCAACACGGTAACACACAAGTCACCACTCACCACTCTCTCTCTCTCTCTCTTGAAGTCTCGAACGCTCTAGCTCCACCACCACATTCTTCTTGCAATATTGTACTCACCAAATCAGCTAGTATCTCTTCTTCTTGTATCCAACACACCGTTATACAACGATTGGCCACCCTTGCAACACTAGCCACCGTTGTGCAATGATTTCAACATCAGCAACGATGACGATGACGATGGTTGTCTTTGATGATGGTATGATATGAGAGATCAGAGAGATCATATGATGATGATAAGATATGGTTCAATGGTTGTCTTTTAAGTTTTTTTTTAGTTGAATGAGTGATGAGAGTGAGAGATCAGATCAGATATGAGAGATCAGAGTCTCACACAACAATTAAAAAAAAATCATAGATTGGAACCGCCGGTTCCAGAACCAGATCCGAGCAGGCGGTTCCGGTCCGGTTCTTCATTTTTTGGAACCGAAACGAAACCGGAACCTCTTTTGTTCCGATTCACAGTCCGGTTCAGGTTCCGTTCCGGAGCCCACGGTTTGAACCAAAACAGCGTCATGTCTACCTCTATGTGGAAATAGAGGGAAATAATACTCTTGTTACGTTGAATTTCAAGAGTATCACTAGCTTAATAAGTTAAGTTTAAATGACACCAATAGACTAAAATACCTTCATCTCCTTTTTTTATTACGTTTTTGCCAATTTTATGTTTTTTTTTTTTCAAAAACCTCTATTGATGGAAGACTAGATCTATCAATGGAGATGGAACAGACCTCCAATGGAGGTCGAAATTGGCCTCCGATTGGAGGTCGAAATTGACCTCCAATGGAGGTTTAGATTGACCTCCAGTGGAGGTCTCGATGAAGAAGATTAACAAAAAAAAAATTGAAAATTTTCATTTTTGCCCAACAAGTCTTGGAAATTGCAAAAATACCTAATAAATCTCGGAAATACAAAATAAGTCTCGGAAATACGAAATTAAGTATTGCAAAAAATGTTGGAATTTTCTATTATTTTAAAACAAAAGGTTGTAACTATTTGTGAAGAAACATGACTCTTTATAAGAGACCAGGGGCGGAGGTATTCATAAAGTACAGCCCAGGCCAACTTTTTTGATTTTTTTTTTCAAGGTTTACACAATTACATTTACCTCCCTTAGAGTCTTACATTTTACGTTTAATTTACAATTATATTTATCAAACTAACATAACTAAACACAAAAAAGTAAAACACATTAGAGTATCATATACAAACAAAATAAACTTTTGAAAGCTAAACAAGTTTGAACAAGTAGGAAAAGTTTCACTTCTACGCTTCTATTATTCTACATTCTCTCAAAATTTGTTAAAAACTAAGATAGTTCGTGATTGTATTGAAATTATTATTTTTTTTGTTTAGAAGATGAATTTTGAGGGGTACGATTCGTTATATCTCCTTTTATTTAAGTGTATCTTAAAAATTTTCAGTCGATATAATTTTATCATATCATCGAAGTCGTTTAAAAAAAAGTATATAACTAGTTTAGCCCACCCTACCAAAACATCCTGGCTTCACCCCTGTAAGAGACACAATTCTTAATTGAGAAACAACACAACCTTTACTATGCAGAGACACAACTAGTTATCAAAGGATACTATTTACAAAAGCAGTATATATAGGATAATATTCACCTAAGTGCATACTGATAAATATTTATCAGCGCGTTGCATGTGGACTATTAAATTCAATTGCTTTGATCTAGTCTGTATGCACTTGTCAGTGCTTATCCATAATTTATGGCCCACATACAATACACTGATGCATTTTATATCAGTATGCACTGAAGAAAAAATGACTATATATATATATATATATATATATATATACTGGTATAGTTTGTTTTTTTATATCAGAACAAATATACAACTCTTTGCCGTTTTCAGAAAACTGCATTCGGTTTCATTTCCTGGTACCATTTTTTATGTTTTAGAAATTATAAAAACTTGAAAAACGTGTTCGGTAATGATCCAGGAAAGATTGGCGCTAAACGAAAAAATCAAAATTTGATTTTAACGCTTGGCAGCAAAAACGTCAAATAGACGTTCTCTTTCTATTGAATATTTGAATGTAGCTGATGGCCTTGAGAGTTATTATTTATTAATTAAGTGGGACCAATGCATATTAATATGTATTTATCCTCTTTTATATATATATATATATTAAGGGTAGTGTTAACATGTACCCTAAGAGTACATGTTAACAACTGTATAATTACTATAAATAATTTCCTTTTAAGATTGTTAACCTATACCGTAAGGGCATAGGTTAACAATATCCAAATATTAAATATTTATTAAATTGGTTAAATCAATTTCACGATACCGTATAAAAATTTTATAATTGATTAAAATATAAAAAGATATTCTAATTAATAATCAACGTTTAACAGCATGACATAATAATAATAAAAAAAAATGATCTCAAAAAAATAAAATATATATATAAATAATAAAAAAATCATTATATTTTTAGAATAAAAATAAAAAACACAAACCAATTGTAAATCAATTTTTAATTAATTTATATTGTTTTTATTTATAATACACTTATATAGAATATTTCTCTAATCATGACTGTCTTATAATTGCAGGACGTCCAATTACAGTCACAAATTCACAGTGTCCCACAACCCCACATTAACAAATACCCACAACCAAATGAATGTGTGACTGTGGTTGGACATCCTTAACTTATAATTTCAGGACATCCTTACTAGAGAACCACCCTATATATATATATATATATATATATATATATATATTATTTAACTACACATACCATTATTTTTACTCTTACAATATATGTTTTTAAATGATTTTTTTTCTTCCCAGAATACCGTTTTTAATTATTATTACCAGACGCCTTTTCAGTGTTTTCAGCTTCTGAAAATACGAAAATTTATTACTTATTTTCAAATAAAAATTTATAAAACAAAAAGTAGAAAACAAAAACGTTACTGAACATGCCCTAAATCTTTTTATCTTCTCTATTCTTTTAGGCATCATCAAGAATTTAGTTAGAGTGCTTTAAGTGGTTGATTCTTGTCGTACATAACTTGAAATCAACAATTAGATTATTATGCTCCATTGAATCCTGATGGCAAAATTCACATAGCCATTGTGTACGCTGTTTTACGGGAAATGCGAGAATTATTGTCTGAAAGAATTGAATTCGAGCCTTGAAGTCTTCATAATCTATTTCATTTACTTACCAATTTTCTCTACAGCGATTATCTATTTCAGACCCTATATTTCCAACAACAAAAACGTGCGAGACTTGTTTTTATGAGTGTGTTTTTATGGTATTTTTGTCTGATCTACACTTTAGGTGCCATTAAAACTTAAGTTATTAAGACTCTGATAATTTTAAATTAAAATCACTTTTTAAATAGTGCTATTAAATTTTCGAGCCCTTTCCTCTATAACACTTCTCATAAACACATAAAAAAAACACACAAAGTATATGGAAATTTAACTAGACAAAATGTGTACAGTGCTTACCTGTAAGATTATTGTAGCTAAGATCAAGGTACACGAGTTTTGAAAGAGCACCAACCTCTGCTGGAATGGTTCCAGAGAGATTATTGTAAAAAACATCGAAATATTCGAGATTTGGAAAACAAGAAAAGTTGAATTGTCCAAGCTCCCCTGCCTTTCCAATACTACCAAACAAGGATATGGAAGTGATGCTTCCTGCTTGATTGCAAGTAATACCAATCCAATTGCAATGATGTGGATTGTTAATTTTGCTCCACCAACCACTTTTAAGTAGAGCTTCCCTTTCCAATCGTATGGCGGATGATTCGGAGGTTGCTGCAAATATATTAGTAAAACTAACAACAATAGTCCACATGACCATCACTCTATGAGCAGATGATCTTGACACCATGCTTTTGCTTATAATTGTACGCAGGAAAGTTTATTTATGTAAAGAAATTAAGGTTTGCAAGAAGGTTATATATATATAGAACTTAGTGTGAGGTTATTTTTGGTATAGAAGTGTTTTTTTCAACTTTATATTTGTGATTTTAGATTCCGTGGACAAAAATTATGTCATAGTCAGAATGAATAAAAAGAATTAAAACTGCATACCAGTCAAGTCTTCTGGGGCATTGATGTTACCGGAAAACATTGACCTTTTTTTCCAGGAAAAAGAAAATAATCTGTCAAAATAGTAGTGCAGCTTACATATGATCAACATTGTGTATGTATATATATATATATATATATATAAATATATAGAGAGAGAGAGAGAGAGAGAGAGAGAAATGCCTTAAGGCTATCTCCAATAGAGAGTGAGAGCTATAGTTATATTTGAGTTTCAAATAGTGTTGAGAGTGATGTTTATATGTATTTTTACTCAAGTGGTGCTGAAAGCGATATCTGAGAGTCATATTTTTATAATAAATTTAATTATGCCTAATTTATAATAAGTAGTCAATAAATTGTAATTTATAAACTTTAATGTTGATAAAAATAATACCATGGTAAATTTCTCAATAAAATCTTTAAAATGGTACTAATATTTAATATTTTTAAATATTTTTAAATTATTACCAAATTTGATAATATTGAACAATTTTTGAATTTTTCTATAATTATTTTAATTTATTTTGAATTTTTGTTGATTTTCTCGTATTTTTGTGATAAATAATTAATTTATTTCAAATTTTAATGTCGGAAAAACTGTAAACCGTTCATCTCTAATGGTCAACAAATCTTATCCATTCATCTCCAACGGTCAACAAATCCAACTAGATCCCACACATTCATCTCTCTTAATTATGATATGGGTTTCATAATAAAATAAAAATATCACTATTTTATTTATTAAACACATGTGCCCAACCACCTTACACATGGGTCCCACCCATATAACTCTCACTCTCATTTTTACTAAATATAACTCACTCAAATAACTCTCAATCTATTTTAACTCTCCATTGGGGAAAGTTTTGAGACTTAAAATGAACATATAGCTCTCTATTGGAGATGGCATAACATGAAAAATTAAAAGTCATTTAATTAATTGTAATTTGAAAAAAAAATAATATAAGGTAAAAATTAAAAACCTCCTCTCACCTTTCACCTATTGTTGGATGGGTAGATAGTGATGTGTTTATTCATAAACTTCCCATGTGTTCTAAAGTCAATTAGTGTTCTGTTAGGGTATAAAAGATAAAAACAATGATCTTGGCACCGTGTTTTTGCTTATAGTTGTAATTATGTCAAGTAAGGGATGAAGAAGGTTAAATATAGAGGCTAGAGCTCTATCTGAGGATATTTTGGGTATAAAAATGTTTTAGTGACCTATACTTTAAAAAAAGGGATATTATTATTTTCCACCCTCACTTATGAGGTATTAGACGTTTTGCACCCTCTTGTTTTAGTATTTGCCATTTTCCACGCTAACATTTCATTTAATAGTCAATTTCCACCCATTTTTAACACAATCGTTAAGTTGATGTTATGAATGTGAGGGTAATAAAGTAAATTAGTGGTATTTATGATTTAAAACAAATTTAAAGAAGGGCAATATAGTAAAACATAAACATAAAAAAAAAAATCAAATCCAGAACACCACCGAAAACTACCATTATCATCAACCCCAAACCTCAATCATCCACCATCATCACCACAAAGCCCATAAACACTATCATCACAAACACCAACCCAAAATCAAACCATCATCATTATCACCACCACCACCACCATCATCTCTCTCTCTCTCTCTCTCTCTCTCTCTCTCTCTCTCACGCATACATAACCATCTCTCTCAAGCACACACCACCACCAAACCACCATCTTTCTCAAGCACACACCACCATCTCTCTCTCTCACACACACAATTCCAACCGGTTTGATTTGAAATCGACTACTGCCCACAAACAAAACCCAAATCAAAAACCTCAAACCCCAAAAATAAAAAAACCCAAATCAGCCGATCTCTCTCTTTCCATGATTCTCTTCTTTCTCTTCCTCTTCCGAGGTTCTGTTCTTCTCTTTCTCTCCCCAATTCTCTTCTCTTTTTCTCTTCCCACCGCTCTCTCCTTCCTCTTTCTCTTTTGCAGTCGACGGACCACGGTTGCTGTTGGCGGAGTCCAATTTGCTAAGAACTTGTTGAATGAATGACTGATTTTTGTGGTGGGAGGGGTTTACGGGTTCGGCTGGGCTGTGGGCAGAGGAGATAGCGGTGTGTGAAAGAGATGTTGGATTGGTGTGGAGGCGGAGGCGGAGGCCAGTGGTTTTTGTTTTTGTTTTTCTGTATTTTTATTGTTTGGGTGGGTCGCCGGCGAGTTTGTAGGATTGTGGTGGTTCTGGATTTTGGGTTTAGGTGGGTCGCCGACGAGATTGTGGGATTTTGGTGGTTTCCGTTGTTGAATCTGAAGGTGGCTATGGTGGATGGTTTTGGAATTGGTTGTGAATATTTCGGTGATCAGGTTAGGTTTGGTGGTTGTGTATTTCTGGGTTTTTTTTTTGAAATGGTGTATTCTGGAATTTGGTTAATTTTCTGACGATGATGATGACGACGATGACGATGACGGTTGATGAACCGGTGAACTTTATTTATTTTCTTAAGTTTTTTCTTAAAATTTTTATTTTATTTTTAAAATTCAAAAGATTCATTCCAAGGGCAACAATGTAATTTCACAATCTTTACACTTTTCCATCCAAAACTAACGGTAGGGTGGAAAATTGCCAATACCAAAACAAGAGGGTGCAAAACGTCTAATACCTCATAAGTGAGGGTGAAAAATATTAATATCCCTTTAAAAATAAAATTAAAAAATTGAGACTTGACTTAAATTTTCAACACTACTAATATTTTTTTTCCACAAGCTGGACAACATTTCATCCAGCGTACATTTCACGATCAAACATTGAATTGATTCCTTTGATCAACCATTAAATACAAAACTTTTCTTCTATGATCTACTTCAAGTTTTTTAAAAACAAGGCTTTCATTATGTCACTAGCTTTTGATTCATTTGAACCATACAGTAACATAAATGATTATCAGAGAAGAAATTAAAAAAAAAAAAGTTATAGTCAAGTTTCTAACCAAATCAAGTAAAAAATGTCTAAGAGGTTGTAAATTCGAGTTATAGTTGTTTTCTCATATTTCAAAAAAAAAACCTAGTGGATAGATTTTATGAACATGAAAAATTAAAGTCATTAAATTAACTGTAATTTGAAAAAAATAAATAAAGTCTTGCTTCTTAAGAACAAGATTTGCTTTCTAATATTTGTTTACGAAAATAAAAGCTTCAAAAGAAATTTTACCAAGAAAAATAAAGATCACTTGTCTTGAAGTACTTATTAAACAATTCTACTCAGTGAAATAAGGCCATGTTTGACACACCAGATTGGACTAGAATAGGACAATTTTAGTCTTTATCCGGTGTTTAGTGTTGTTTTGGAACATGAAATTAATAATTCCAAAACAAAAATAGTCTCATGCTGATGGGATATAATAAATATTTTTTCTAGTTTTTTTTAAATGATTTAATAATAAATTGATTATAAAATTAAAATTTATTTAAAATTAATATAGATTTATCATTTTATTTAAAATTAATTTTGAATATTATTAATTTAATAATATAGATATTAAAATATTTATTTCATCAAAACAATTATTTCAATAATTTGTTATTTCAGTAATTAAAATATAGTGGTGTTCACATGAATGCGCACTCATGGATTTTATATGAGTGTACTGATTGTGAGTTGTTGGATTCAACTACTTTGACTTGGACTAAGTGACAGTAATGGAATCTAACGACTCATATTCAATGCACTCATGTATTCACATAAGTGCGCAGTCATGTGAACACCACCTATCAAAAATCTTATTTATAATAAACATTTATCATCACAAGGAAGTGATGAACAATCTTTCCTTCTTGGTTGGTTCAGTTCAGCCCAGAATTAAAAAGTCATCAGATTGGTATTCTTTATGGACAGGAAAATTACATTGTATATACTTATCACCCAACGTGCACTTCACGAGTAATCCTTCAATTATTCAACAGTACTTATAATCAAACATTGATTCAAGATGATTCATGATAGAAAATGACCCATTTGATGGTGATGACTAGCATTAACTATACTTTTCTCACAAATTGGTCCCATGAAAACTCCCTAAACACTTATTTTAATATATATATATATATATATTATTAATTAAATAATGTATATATTAAAATATTTATTTCATTGAAACAATTATTTCAATAATATGTTGTTCAATTTTCATTTGATTATTATGGACTGAGATTATTTCAATTCAAATTGTTTTTAACGGGGGTGAAGAACCTAAATTCATTGGACCCATCTTAATCCCACCTATATATTCTTTTTTTTTTTTGTTGAAAAAAATTATTTCATTAAATAAACAAATTTTAAATTTTAAAAATATTTAAATTTATTTAAAATTAACGTAACTCTGTATTTAAAAAATAATTTTGGATATTTTTACTTTAAACATTTGTTTAACTATGTATTAAACAAATGTTTAACTCTGTATTAAACATTTGTTTTCTTCAAATGCATATTTCAATAATTTATTATTCAATATCAAAATATTAGCAAATTAAAAATATTATTGTATTTAGTCTAATCCTACGTTTTACCAAACAAAACATAGTATTAATTTAATCCAGTTTCATGTTTCTCCAAACATATTATGATATTAATTTAGTTCAGTCCAATCTAATCCAATCTCATCTAATCTCAATCCAATCCAATCATATAGAATAGTCCAATCAAATCCCGACGGACCAAACGGGTCTTAAGTGTATTAAGTGAGCATATTATTGTTCAAATGCATATATATATATATATATATATATATAGTGGTGTTCACATGCGCATTCATGAATTTTATATGAGTGTATTGATTGTGAATAGTTGGATTCAGCTACTTTGATTTGGACTACGTCAACGATTCACATTTAATGCACTTATGTATTTAATTACATAAGTGTGCACTCATGTGAACACAACCGATATATATTGAAAATTTTCCTCTCGGTGCGCAATGATAAATGTATATTAATGTATTGCAGATGGACCATTAAATTTAATTGTTTTACCTCTCAGTCTATATGCACTTGCACAATGTACTCACAACGAAGTGATGAACATTCTTCCTTCTTGGTTGGTTCAGTTCAGCCCAGAATTAAAAAGTCATAAAGATGGGTACTCTTTATGGTCAGGAAAAATACATTTGATTGATTCAAGCCAGACATGTATATACTTATCACCCAACGTGCACTTCACGAGTAATCCTTCAATAATTCAACAGTACTTATAATTAAAGATTGGTTCAAGATGATTCCGGATAGAAAATGACCCAATTAACGGTGATGACTAGCACTAACTAGACTTTTCTCACAAATTGTCGTATTTAATTGTTCTGTTCCTCTTCAGGCATGGGAACTGTGGAATACTGATAGAGCTATGGACTTCAAGGATCCAATACTAGAAAATGAAGCATCATATCCCATGCTTGCACTTAAACAATTTCATTGGGCAATCATTGCTTCTTGTTTTGTAGGCAATTGGATAGTTTTTTGCATGCCAGATGTTCGATGAATTGTCTCATAGTTTTAGTGCTTGTGGACATTGTGACATAATGACATGTGGCATGCCAGCAGATAAAACGCAAAAAATACTGTTGGTTTTGGAAGCCCATTTGCCTCTGAAGTCTGAACCCTGCTACATGTTACATCAAAATTTCGATTGACAGGAAATAAGTTCCTTAGGATGATTAGATTACTAGAGATGTCATAATCTAGTTTTTTGTTAGACTAATGGGTCGTTTGTTTTTTTCACTTAAGACTTAATGGATCTAAATTGAATTCATTAAGTTGTTTTGTTTGTTTTTTTTACGTGGTCAAACAACTTAAAAATATCAAAAAACAACTTAAAATAAAAAGTAAGAAATCCTGACTTTTAACTTAATTCCAAATCACTGAATTACAATTAAAATATTCTCTTCCAAGTCTATCCTCTAAAAAAAGATATATTTCCAAATTTATATTAATTTAATATGGTATAAAAAAATTTCTTTTAACATATTTCTTATTTTAAACATGTTTTAGAAAAGAAACAAAAAAACCTAAATACTTTTCATAGTGAAATTTTTCAGAGATCGAACAATTGAATTTCTCTCCTACCAAATCCCGGTAAGAACTCTTTATTTATTTATTTTTATCTAACTATTCGTTTAGTGCTCAATAAAGTTGTCTATCATATTAAGTAGATTTCGTGGCTCGAATATGTTATAGAATTATTGTATATAAAAATTTAAAAACCTTTTTTTTTATTTGGTTTCCGGTGCATATGATTCAGGAAACAAAAAAAAAAAACAAAGAAGGTTTCATGAATTATATTCACCGGAAACGTGGACAACAGTATAAAATTGAATTTGAATTTGAACTTTTTTTTGACAATAAATTTAACTTAAACTTTGTTTGCAGAACATGCAAAATTATATTCTTTGTTTAACTTTTTATTTTGTTAAATTAAACTTTGTTTGCAAAAAAAAAAAAAAAAACCATACAAAATGTTATAAAGAATGGTGCATGTTAAATTACTTCTTCTAATTAGTACGGGTATAAATGTACAGTTACTTATTTTCAGACAGTTTTATTTTTAAAAAACAAACATGTTAACAACACATTCAGATGTGAGGAAAAAAAAAACAAACATGTCATTCAGATTCAGATTTCAGTCTCTATTCAGTCTTCAGAAAAATTCAGGACTGTTCAGTGTTCAGACAAAAAAACAAACGACCCCTAAGAATTTCAAAAAAGTAGTTTATCTTGAAAATTCTTAATATCCATTTTCAAACAACTCTACACAAGATTTAAGGTCAGAACATTCAATTGACTAAAAGTCAACTATACCAGAAGTCTTCCAAGTGATGATCACATTAGTTATACACCACATATTCGAAAGCAATAAGGATCCAATTTGAACTCAATTGAGCGTTAAAGAATCTTGTGACACGATTGGTATAATTAAAGATTGTTAACATTTGTTTATTTATTATATTTTATTTTTTTATTGATTATTGATATAAGTTTTATCGTATGATTCTTACCTATATGCTCAGATTAGTAGTGAATTTTTGTTCATTAGTTGCACAAGCTTCTTCTCCATCAGAATTCTAATAATTCTATACAATGTCAGTCAGTGCCATGTGACCCAAGTTGAGCATCGTAGATAACAACATTGTGAAAAAAATGTAAAAGAAAACGTGTAAGATCTTTGTGTGATGGTCCACAGATAGCGACAAATCTGATGCTAAAAGTCTCCAATTTAGTTGTTGTTTACGGACCACAGACTAGTGACACTGAAATTCTAAGAAAGTACTTGGCTGAAATAAAGTTTTTGCTGATAACTGTAGGAAAAACAGAGAATTTTAATACTGGAAAAAAAAAAGTTAAAAATAAACAAGAAGGAAAAAATTGAAAAGCAGAAAGACTTGAAAGAAAAGCTAGTAGTGTTAAATGGGGTGCTTTTTATTCTTGATCACCTTCGTTAGCACTTTATTCTTTTCATCTATTATGAACTTGTCGGTTGCAGTTGATACCATAAATCTGTCACAATCTATCAGAGATGGTGAGACATTAGTTTCCGCTTCGCAGAGCTTTGAGATAGGCTTCTTCACCCCTGAAAACTCAAACAACAGGTACCTAGGAATATGGTACAAATTTAATCCTAGTACAGTTGTTTGGGTTGCAAATAGAAAGATTCCAATAACTGATAAGCAAGGAATGTTGGTCATGAGCGATGATGGGAACCTTGTACTTCTCAGCAAAGATAAGAAGATTATCTGGTCTACAAATTCATCAAGGGTGCTACAAAATCCAGTGGGTCAGCTCCTGGATTCTGGGAACCTTGTTATTAGGGACAATATTAACATGAGCTCTGACAGCTATGTGTGGCAGAGCTTTGATTACCCATCAGATACATTGTTGCCAGGCATGAAATTGGGATGGAATTTAAGAACTGGTTTTGAGCGATATCTTACACCGAGGAGGAGTGCTGATGACCCGTCTCCTGGAGACTTTAGTCTCAGAGTTGACATCCATGGGCTTCCTCAAATAGTTATTACCACAGGATCAAGGAAAGAGGTCCGGAGCGGACCATGGAATGGTCGTCAGTTTGGTGTCATTCCCATTGTGCACAACTTTATTTATAAAGCAAAGTTAGTGCATAAACAAGATGAGTTGTATTATATATATGAGCCTTTCAACAACACAGTTAAAACTCATATAGTTTTGCATCAATCAGGCACACTGCAGCGTCTTGTATGGAATTGGAAGACAACTGAGTGGAGTATTCTGTACTCATGGCCATTTGATTCGTGTGACAATTATGCACAGTGTGGTGCTAATAATAATTGCAGAATTAATAAGACGCCAATTTGTGAGTGTTTGAAGGGGTTTATACCCAAAGCAGAAGATGAATGGGATACACAAGGATTATCTCAGTCAAGAAAATGCATAGAGAAACTGCCATCAGATTGCCCAAGTGGAGAAGGGTTTCTGATGCTTCCAGCAATAAAATTGCCTGACTTCTATTGGTATAACAATAGCATGAATATTAACGAATGTGAGGCAGAGTGCTTCAAGAACTGTTCATGTAGAGCTTATGCAAATTCTGATGTAAGTGGAGGCAGTGGCTGTTTGATGTGGTTTGGAGACCTGACTGATATTAGAGAGTGCCCTCCAGGATTCAGTTGGGGACAGGATATCTTCTTGAGAGTTCCAGCCTCAGAACTAGGTAATTTTGTTATTTTTTGTATCACTGTCTCTTCCATTGAGAACGTTAACTAACAGATAACAGTCATAACACAAATCAGACGATATCTACATGGCTCAGTCGATCTAAATCTGTGGAAGAATCAAGCATAGAAGTCTTTTTTTCTTTGCGTTCTGCTATCTTTTCCCTCAAATTTCTTTATGAGAAGGGAAAAAGATTAAAGAGAACGATAATATATTAGAAGGGCATGAAATTTCAAAATACTGATCAAGCTTCTTGATTTGTCTGTCTTGGAATCAGTACAACATGATTCAAATAAGAAGAAAAGAATAAAGATCATCGCGGTGGTTTCAACCATTACTGGGATTTTTATCTTGGTCCTTGTACTCCGCACAGTTTGGAAGAAAACAAAGAATAGAGGTAAAATATTCATCCAACTTTACTGAATTGTTTATTGGAAGTCATGTTGTAGAACCTAATCATTGAGTTTCAGAGTGGAAATTTATATCATTGATCAATATATTAGGGTTGGAGAGCAGGGAAGAGGAAGAGGAAGTACCTTTAATTGATTTGAGTACCATTGCTGCTGCTACTAACAATTTCTCTCAAGCTAACATGATTGGCAAGGGTGGATTTGGTCCTGTTTACAAGGTAACTGTGTTTATATGTTATCCAACACTCAACTGTAAGGTATATATTGCCTTATAGATCTTGCAAATCTTGAACTTTGAAACCTGCATTCTCTTTGTTATAATATGCAGGGTAATCTTTCTACAGGACAGGAAATTGCTGTCAAGAGGCTCTCAAACAATTCAGGACAGGGTGTTGAAGAATTCAAGAGTGAAGTAGTTTTAATCGGAAAACTTCAACACAGGAATCTTGTTGGCCTTCTTGGAAGCTGCATTCAAGGGGATGAAAGGATGCTGATCTACGAGTATATGCCCAACAAAAGCTTGGATTATTTCATTTTCGGTTGCACCTCTTGAACTTATATCCACTTAGTTATTCGTATTTTGGATACTCAAGCTTAAACCTTTTTCTGATCTAAATTAAATGTTGTTTAATCTTAAGGATGAAATTGAAAATTAAAGAAAAAACAGGTCTAATTGTAAGAGTTACAAGAGTTGGCAATGATTTGCAGATGATGAAAGAAGAAAATCCTTGTCATGGAGAAAGCGGTTTGACACTATTATTGGGATTGCAAGAGGACTTCTCTACCTTCATCAAGATTCAAAACTTCAAATCATTCATAGGGATCTAAAGGCAAGCAATATTTTGCTTGACAATGACTTGAATCCTAAAATTTCGGACTTTGGCCTGGCGAGAATATTCAGAGGTGATGACAAAGAAGCTAATACAAAGAGAATTGCTGGAACATAGTAAGTTTTATTACCATAATCTCAAATATTTACTAGTTGAAAGAACTTATATATTATCTACTCTAATGCAGTGGCTATATGTCTCCGGAGTATGCCACTGATGGCAATTTTTCATTGAAATCCGACGTTTTCAGCTTTGGTGTTCTTCTGTTAGAGATAGTAAGTGGTAAAAGGAATAGAGGTTTCTGCCACCCGGATCATCACCTTAATCTTCTTGGACATGTGAGTAGAAATAGTGGTATACTTCTTTTTTTTTTTTTTTTTTGCTCATTTTTTCAAGTATGGAGAATAAACAAAGCTATTTGGTGCAATGATTCCAGGCATGGGTGCTGTGGAATAATGGAAGGGCCTTGGAAGTAAAGGATGTATGTTTAGAAGACTCCTTCATTGAATCACAAGTTCTTAGATGTATTCAAGTGGGTTTAATATGTGTTCAAATGTTCCCGGAAGACAGGCCAGAAATGTCATCTGTAGTTTTCATGTTGGCGAATGAGGGACTGCTGTTGCCTCAGCCTAAACAGCCAGGTTTCTTCACAGAAAGAGGTTTCATTCCAGGTTCAACATCATCAAGTAAAGAAATATCTCACACACGAAACACAATGAGCATAACTATACAGGATGGCAGGTAGAAATTCTTGATTGAAGTTTGCTTATAGCTTTCTGTTGGGACATGCTGTAATATGCAGATTTAGAGACTTCTTTGTAATCCAATAACTTTAAGAAGCTAATTATATACATGTTTCTATAATGTATTTATAATAATTGTTGGTTTCAGAATATTATTTTTGTTTTTTTTTTAGACATGAACTTTGAGGTTATGTTACTGTTTTGGAATTATTTTTAAGGATTTTGCAAGTTATTTGTTAGCAAGTATGATTATGTCTTGATTGACCTTCGGATTGGGGTGTAACACAGAACTCAAAAAACAACATAGGTTATTGAAGCTCATTTGCGTTGGCTTTATCTCCATACTGCTGTCGATAAGGATTGAACCCTTCTCTGGTCTCAATCTTACAGTACACACCGTACTGCAACATGTTTCAATAAATTTCCATGGACAATAAAATCTCCATATATTGATTAGATTACTAGAGATGTGCATGAACCGATTTTTTGTAAGTTAAATAATTTTCACAAAGTAGTCTAGCATGAAAATTCTTAATATTCATGTTCAAACAATGGTTTTTGTAAGTTGTTTACAAAGAATTTGGAAGACTAACGTTTTTAGGGAAGTTCCACAGATCGTGCCAAATTTGATGCTTAAAGTTTTCAAATAATAGTTTTGTATGGAACACAGACAAGTCACACTGCAGTCCACAAAAATTAATTGGCTGTGGTCTCATATTTGCAGATGACAGTTTTCAAATAATAATATTTGCAGATGACAGTCCGCAAAAGAAAAGCTAGGAGTGTTAAATGGGGTGCTTTCGATTCTTCACCTTCTTTGGTACTTCAATCTTTTTATCTGTCTTGAAGTTGTCAGTTGCAGCTGATATCATAAGTGTTGCACAATCTATCAGAGATGGTGAGACATTAGTTTCCGCTTCCCAAACTTTTGAATATGGTACAAATATATTCCTAGTACAGTTGTCTGGGTTGCAAACAGGAAGAATCCAATAACTGATAAGCAAGGAGTTTTGGTCGTGAACGATGAGGGGAATCTTGTGCTTCTCAGCAAAGATAAGAGCATTATCTGGTCTACGAATTCATCAAGGGTGCTAGAAAATCCAGTGGCTCAGCTCCTGGATTCTGGGAACCTTGTACTTAGGGACAATATTAGCGTGAGCTCTGACAGCTATGTCTGGCAGAGCTTTGATTACCCATCGGACACATTGTTGACAGGCATGAAACTTGGATGGAACTTAAGAACTGGTTTTGAGAGATATCGAACATCATGGACGAGTAATGATGATCCGTTTCCTGGAGAATTTAGTCTCAGACTTGACATCCATGGGCTTCCTCAATCAGTTATTACATCAGGATCAGGAAAAGAGCTCCGGAGTGGACCGTGGAACGGTCTTCAGTTTGGCGGCATCCCCATGTTGTGCAACTTGGTATTTTAAACCAATGTTAGTGCATAAACAAGATGAGTTGTATTACACGATGAGCCTTCCAACGACACAGCTATCACTCGATTACTTTTACATCACTCGGGCATACTAACACGTCTTCGATGGAATTGGAAGACCACTGAATGGACTATTCTGTACTCTTTGCCATTTGATGTTTGTGACAATTATGCAAAGTGTGGTGCAAATGGTAATTGCAGAATTGGCAAGACACCAATTTGTGAGTGTTTGAAGGGGTTTATACCCAAAGCGGAAGATGAATGGGATACACAAGGATTCTCAGGGTCAAGAAAATGCATAGAGAAATTGCCATCAGATTGCCCGAATGGAGAAGGGTTTTTGAAGTTTCCAGCAATGAAATTTCATGACTTCAATTGGTCGAAAAAAAGCATGAATATCAAGGAATGTGAGGCAGAGTGCTTCAAGAACTGTTCATGTAGAGCTTATGCAAGTCCTGGTGTTACAGGAGGAGGCTGTGGCTGTTGATGTGGTTTGGGGAACTGATTGATATCAGAGGATGCCATGCCGGATTCATTTAGGGACAGGATATGTTTTTGAGAGTTCCAGCGTCAGAACTTCGTAATTTTTTCATTCAATGTGTCTTCTTTTAGGTTTACTAGGAAGGAAAGAGAATAAAAATATTGATAATACATTAGACGGACATAAAACAAAGACCTTAGTATCTGCACCAGAGAAACAAGAAATAGTTTTAATTGGCAAGAAAAGATTCAAGAATTCATGAACAAAGTAGTTTTAATTGGCAAACTTCAACACAGGAATCTCGTTGGGCTTCTTGGCAGCTGCATTCAAGGGGATCAAAGGATGCTGATCTACGAGTATATGCCCAACAAAAGCTTAGACTATTTCATTTTCGGTTGCACCTCTTGACCTTATATCCACTTATCTAGTCATATGTTTGATACTCAAGCTTAAAATATTTTGTGAAAATTACAGAAACAGATCTGATTGTACGAGTTACTAGAGTTGGTAGTGATGTGCAGATTAAGAAAGAAGCAAATTCTTGTCATGGAGAAAGCGGTTTGACATTATTATTGGGATTGCAAGAGGACTTCTCTACCTTCATCAAGATTCTAAACTTCAAATCATTCATAGTGATCTGAAGGCAAGCAATATTTTGCTAGACAATGACTTGAATCCTAAAATTTCGGACTTTGGCTTGGCGAGAATTTTCAGAGGTGATGATAAAGAAGCTAATACAAAGAGAATCGCCGGAACATAGTAAGTTTTATTACTATAATCACATATATTTACCCGTTGAAAGAACTTATATATATTAGATATTCTAATACAATGGGTATATGTCTTCGGAGTATGACACTGATGACAAGTTTTCATTGAAGTCCGATGTTTTCAGCTTTGGTCTGCTGCTGTTAGAGATAGTTAGTGGTAAAAAGAATAGAGGGTTCCACCACCCAGATCATCACCTTAATCTTCTTGGACATGCGAGTAGAAATAGTGGTATACTTCCTTTTCTTTAGCTCATTTGTTCCATTATGGGGAATAAACAAAGCTATTTGATGTAATGATTTCAGGCATGGGTGCTGTGGAATGATGGAAGGGCCTTGGAAGTAAAGGATGTATGTTTAGAAGACTCCTTCATTGAATCTCAAGTACTCCGATGTATTCAAGTGGGTTTTTATGTGTTCAAATGTTCCCAGAAGACAGGCTAGAAATGTCATCTGCAGTTTTCATGTTGGCGAACGAGGGACTGCTGTTGCCTCAGCCTAAACAGCCAGGCTTCTTCACAGAAAGAGGTTTCATTCCAGGTTCAACATCATCAAGTAAAGGAAAATCTCATACAGAAACCGCAATGAGCATAACTACACAGGATGGCAGGTAGAAATTCTTGATTGAAGTTTGCGTATAACTTTCTGTTTGGACATGCAGTAATATGCAGATTTAACGACTTCTTTGTGAAGTTAAGTATACACATGTTTCTATAATTTATTTATTATAATTGTTTGTTTCAGTTTCACTTCATACCATATGGTTTTATTGGTCTCAAGAGTGTTTGTACAATTTTGGAACCAAATATACATAAACATTTTCTTTTAACAGAAAGAAAATTAATGAAAAAGATCCTACAGTATCTTCAAAATGATCGAAATTTTAAGGTAGGGATGGAAAATCGTTGTAGGAGCAGTGGTGGTAGCTACTAAAGTACTAAGAAATGAATGGACAAGTCAAAATTTAACAATTGGGTAGTCTTATTATGTGACTGCAAAGTCGGAAAAATTTTGATTTTATTGGGTGGACGTAGAGTCATTTAGTACAAGTGCAACTTGACCTGCTGCAGTCTGTCCTTTGGTTGTTTGTAGGGTAGTATAATTGATCAACTTCAACCGAAAAGATAAATAGGAAACCGACTCTGGTTCAACGATTTTTAACAGTGTGCTAATTCATAGGAAATGGTAAGACAGTTTACTTTCAGGAAAACTGATGATTTACTATAGAACATAACATTATTCTAACAGTCAAAATAACACTTGAGATTAGAGTAGATTTCTACGGTATCATAATGGTCAACAAATTTGATATACATCGACAAGAGCAACCTTAGAATGATCATTCGGCTACTTCAGTAGAAAAATAGATAGGATTTGAGACCTTCTCATGACAAAAGCTGAACAGTTCCAGTTTCTTCAAATCATCTTATTGTTGAAGTTGAAAAGCTCATTTTTCTTAGAACAGATGAGGTTCTACCTTCCCTCTAAAATGGTGATTTCCGATCCAGGGGGTATATAGTTGCTTGATGAAGACTGATCAGCTCCAGGCAGATTCCTTTCTGTGAAAAAACCAGGATGGTTTGGTGGAGGCAGGGAACTCTCACTGCCCAACATTAGAACCACAGATGACATGTTTGGCCTGTCTTCTGGTCGCTGTTGCACACATAGCAAACCCACATGAATACATCTTAACACCTCAGTCAACGGACTGGAGTTGCCTAAATTGTCATTGATTAGTTCCATTGGCCTCCCTTCATTCCAAAGAATCCATGCCTGGATGATTAGCAACACAAATGAACTTACATGTTTTAGAATAATAACATGAAATGTTAATCTTTCTATTCTTACATGTCCAAGAAGATTGTGGTAGTGGTCTGTATGGGAAAATCTCCAGTTTTTCTTCCCACTAACTATCTCTAAGACCAAAACACCAAAGCTAAAAACGTCCGATTTTACTGAGAAAAGCCCATCAACTGCATACTCCGGAGGCATATAGCCGCTGCAATTATATTGATACAAATGTTTACAACCAATAACAGGGAATAGTTAAACCATAGAATGAATTTCTGTGTACTTACTATGTCCCGACCACTTTGTTCGTATTGGCCACAATTTCATTTTCACCGAATATTCTGGCCATACCAAAGTCTGAAATTTTTGAATTCATATCATTATCTAGTAACACATTACTGGCTTTGAGATCCCTATGTATAATCCTCATTCTAGAGTCCTGGTGGAGATAGAGAATTCCTCTAGCAATTCCACCAATAATATGGAGAAGTTTCGGCCAGTCAAGAAACTTTCTTCTTATTTGATCTGGTCAACAATACTCCATCCATATTAGTGCATTGCTAAATTAAACTTCAGAAAAAATGTTCAAAATTTGCTGATGATATGAACCGAAAACAAAATGCTGGGTTTTGAGAGGTCAAACCGAAAATGAAGTAGTCCAAGCTTTTGTTTGGCATATATTCATATATTAACATGCTCTCATTTGCTTGAATGCAACAACCAAGAAGCTTTACGAGATTTCGGTGCTGGAGTTTGGCAATCAGTGTAACTTCATTCTTGAACTCTTCCAATCCTTGTCCGGAACATTTTGAAAGCCGTTTAACTGCAATTTCCTGGCCCTCTGTCAAAATACCCTGGGATAATCACTAAGAATTAATAGGCAAAAAAAAAAAAAAAGAATATACGAATCTTAGCAGCAGATTTGTAATGTTATTACCTTGTATACCGGTCCAAAACCACCTTCTCCTAGCTTGTTATCATTTGAGAAGTTATCTGTAGCTTTTGATATAGTGTTAAAGTCAAATATCCATAAATCCATTTCTTCTTTTTCTCCATCATTATGTGTCATTTTGTATTTCCTCTTCATGATTCCTGAATTATAGGAGATTTTTCTTCTTTTAGCCAACTAATATGATTAATCCTTCACAGATAGATGATTGAGTAATGAAGTTACCTTGCTTCTTGTGTTTCCTTTTGTGGATATAGAAGATCAATCCTACCAAAAGAATTACTATCAATATTACAGAGCCAACTATGATTCCTACTCGCTTCTTCACAGTGGTGTTTCCATCATCTGAAGTGTCTAAAGATAAGTTAGTCGACACAATCGTGAATATGGACAGTACTACCTAAATCCAGAAGGTTTGTTATCAAGAAAGAACCAAGCATGATATTTTGTACTTATCAAGACAGATTTTAGGAAAATTGTACATTAAAACCGCAAAAATGTTTGTTATTGTATACTTAAACTTTAATCAAAATGCTTATGATAAGATAATACCTGCGGCCATCCGTATATAAAAATTCTGCCCACCTTGGTCGTATAGTATCATGTCTGTGAGGTTTCCAAACCAAAGCAAGCAGCCACGTCCTTCTTGACTGATGTTTGACTTTGCATATGCTGTGCAAGAACAGTCTTTCGAACACTTTTCTCCACATTCCTGCTGGCTCATGCTTGTATTAAACATTGAATTAGAAGTATCTGGCAACTTCAACCCTGCATAGTTCAGGAATTCATCGCCCTTTTCACAATTTAATTCAGTCAATCTGACACACCCTTTAGACCAATTTGACATTCTCCACTCTTCTGGTGATTTTGGTTCAAATCCATCCAAGCAAACACATACAGAACTGCTGCTATTAGTCTTGCAAGCAGCGTGTGCGCCACAGAATGAATAAATTTCACACTGATCTTTCGGTGCATCATAGGCAAGTGTCCAAAATTTTGATTGAGTTCCCCGGACAAGGCGCTGGATAAAACCTGATTGGTTTAGAAACAACCCTGACTTTAGCGAACCCTGGTCGTCAACCTCGTAATACACCTCATCCTTGTTCAGTTCAAATCGATATAAAAATTCTGGATTTGGATTTAGCATAGGAGTTCCGGTGAAACGAATGCCATTCCATGATCCAGCTCTGTAACGCAAGGCAGACCCATTTCTTAGAACTAGTTGTGGAAATCCATGAGGATCTATCCACAGTGAAAATTTGCCCGGAGCAGGATCGTCCGAGCTTTTCCATGATGATAGGTACGTATCCAAACCAGTGACAAAGTTCCTTCCAAGCTTCATTCCTGGTAATAAGGTATCAGTAGGATGATCAAAACTTTGCCACAAAAAATTTCCCTGGTCATCATCAGTTCCATCTTTCACCACAAGATTTCCAGACTCCAAGAGCTGCACAACTGGGTTTTTCGCCGTTCTTGATATATTGGATGACCAAATTCTTCTATTCATACCATCAAGTAGTACAAGAATCCCTTGCTGGGTAACATTAAGAACTCCTGAATGATCAGTGAGTGAAATTTCTCTGTTGGCTACCCATGCAACCGTCTTAGCGGAAACTACTCTGTACCGTATTCCTAGATAACGTCTGGTTGAGTTACCTGGGCTGAAAAATGCCAATTCAAAGGTTCCACCAGCTGAAACTAGAGTCTCACCATCCTTGATGGACTGAGTTGGTGTAATAGAATCTAGTACAGCAGAAGTTCCCAAGATAAAGAACAAAAATGAGTAAACTACAAGCATTTTTAAAACTTGAATTGAGTTTCTAATGCTTTTAATCTAGAATTGCTTCTATTATACAAACATTAGTGTTTCAAAATCTTGTATGTAAAGTGGGACCACTTACCAGTGTAATAATACATCACAATTCACAGGTTAGGTGGGAAATTTAGAATTCAACTAGGACTGTCGACCCAAGTAGTTGTCTTTCAAGACATACATAGCTAAATCATTAAGACTTATCCGAATATAAGTTGACAGAATCAGCCATTGCCAAGTCAGGGCTATTGGACACTCTTCAAGTAGTGAATCACAAGACATTGTATATGGTCCATACATTGAATTATTTCATGAGCCTGAACCTTGGTAGTATCACTCACATAAGCTAAATATTGTTAGAGTGTTTTAAATCGATATTTGGGCCCTTACCTAACAACTTAAGTTCTTGAGTCAAGTGGTTACTAATATGGTATAAGAGTTTGGTTTGGCACTGGAGTTCTAGGTTTGAATTTCTCCACATACATCTGTTTTTGTATTTATTCTGCAATTGCACACAAATAAATGATGCATGTTTCTGTATTTATTTTGCAATTGCACACAAGTAAATTTCCCGGTCCCGTTTTTCCAGATTTAGGCTGGGCCAGAGCCATGGACTACCATTGACCTTGGTAAAAGTTGACAGGACTATAAGGCTAGGTCGCTGGTTTGGGAAGGGAATGATTGAGAAATAAAAGGAATTTCTGTTAAAGCTAATACCCAATTAAGAAGAGGTAGCCAATAATGGAGTATAAGGCAATGTTTGGGATTGGCGGATTGCTTTGCTTAAGTTATAATCTGCTTATAGCTTAACTGAATCAATAATCAACTTAAGAAAAAAATAGGTTTGTGTTTGGTAAACTAATTTCAAAATTGCTTAACTTTTAAAATGATGAAAAATTTGTTGAACAAAATGACAAATATAGACATCAATAAAAATTATAAATATGAAGCATTTAAAAAGGAATAAAAAACAAATTTAAACAAGAAATAAAATTATCATTGAGTCAAATCAGCCACTTCTCAAACAACTCGTTCAAAAAACTGAGTCAACTCAGTTTATATCTAAAACACAACAAAAAACTGACCGAGTCAACTCAGGCTCCTCTTCTGAGTCAACTCAGCCTCCTTCTTCACCAACACACTCAACAACAACCTCTGCAAACTCCTCCGTTTCCTCCTCCATTTCCAGCTCCACCGATCGTCATCAGCCTCCTTCACGTGCCGCTGATATCCTCTCTTGCGCCGGCGACAAACAAGTTGAAATCACGAGATTCTTAGCCGATTAATTGCACCGTGGCAGAATGAACTTGTGCTCGCCGATTCTTCGTCGAAGTCTGATCACTCCTAAATGAGCACCCACAATAGTACGGAACCGTGGGATTAGTACAATGATAATAAAGTTCGTTCCACAAGGATTGATGAATTGAGTACCACAAATGATTAATTGACTACTATCTAGACAAGCAAATGTTTGATGATTGGATTCTATTACTCAAACTACTTAAATTAAACTAAACTAAAAGTGCAATAGATCAGACTATCAAACAAATAACAAAGAAAGTCACACACAAGCAAGTGATTGTATTACTTATGAGAAATGAGGCTAAGACCGTGAATCCACCTAACCTATTATTACCAATTTATAGACCTACTGTTAAAGATAAATTATGCTAATGTGAATGTAGACTAGTGATCACCCTTAATTAGTCTCTACTCTCTCTTAAGTTATAGAAACAACACCTATATGCACCAATAACCTATCTTTTGATGGTCATCCGAAATGCACACAAGTTCATTAAGCATAGTGGTACCCTAGTTGAGTCATAGAGACTAGCCTCGAGTATTTCTACCTTACCAGACCTCTATCATGCATTTCATTGAGCACGTTGTGTGCTTCTCCTCTCGGTACATCATACAACAACCAAATAAATATTTAATGCTAGCTAAACATTCAACATTAAGTATAACATGAAATACATATACATAAACACAAGCAATGGGGATAAAATGATGGTCTTCATTAGTAATTCATGGTAAAGGCTTCATCTTGCCCTTAGCCAAGTGGAGTTAGTTCATAATATGAGAAATGGCCATACAAGATATGAAATAAGTACGAGCCATAAATGAGTACAAGTAAAAGTAAAGAGAGAAAGGAAAAAAGTAAACAAAGTTGAAGAACTCATCCTCTCTAGCTAGCTTGTGCTTGGTTGTGCTTGGTTCCTTCTCTCCTTGACTTCTTTAGCTCCAAGATGTGGTCTTGATGGTTGATCTAGGTGAGGACATGAGGTGTTGAGTGGTTGGTAGGGTGGGATGTGAGTTTAGATGGTGGTTTGATGAAGGTTTTAGGCGATTTGGTGAAAGATTTGGGTTAAAGATTGGTTCTTGGAGGTTTTGAATTGTAGAGAGAGTCTTGGGAGCTCAATGGTCGTGCAAGAGGTCTCCTTAAACGAGCTGAAATGGGGTCTTTATATGTTTGGAAATAGGGCACGAAACCCTAGAAAAGAGCTAATATGGGAAGCTTGGGCGCTGGTGCTGCGCTGGTCATCAGGTGCACCACCAGCGCCACCCTACTGGCTTTTGTGCGCTAGTCGTCAGGCGTACCACCAGCGCCATCCTATTGGCCTCTGTGCACTGGTGAGGGTCGCTGGTCGTCAGGCGCATGCTCTTCTTCTGGAATCTGCAATTCTTCCATTTGGCTATCAAATTCCCTTGACTTTGAAATGCTACCCCTATATTACTTAGAAACCTGCACAAACTCAATTTAACCATCAAATAACTGGTTTATACCTGGAAACAGATGCAATTGATCGGTTATGGAGGCTACACCAAGTGTATAAATGAGCATTGTCAAATACCCCCAAACCTATCTGTTGCTCGTCCTTGAGCAAAACCAAAGCAAACAAGCATGTGCCACAAACATTTTTCAACCGAGTCAACAACAGATGAGATGCGACGTTGGGTGATCCACAATGTAGTAAAAAAGGCATGCCAAGGTATGTAGACCAAGGTGCTACAACACTAAGGATTACAATTCTGGACTTCTTAGTGGAGTTATTGTTAAAAGCATCGAACACAAGAGTCATTAGATAACATTTCGCCTTGACTCTAAGCGTCTCAAGTTTTCTCTCATTTTTCCACACCGACCTAGACTCACTCATCAACATATGCTAGTTGGAGTTTATGCAGAAAGACTTTTCAAAATTAAACGCATATGGAACATTTCAAGAACGCTCATGTTTTCATGCAAATGGACCTCAAGAATGGAATCAAACATTAAGACTACCCTTGTTTTCAAACTAGACTCCTCCTAAAGATCAATTGGGACTTCTTTTTAAGTTCACGAGGGGTTGATGATTTGGTGGTGATGGAGAGGTCGGGTGGGTACGATTTTCTTGGCGAGCCAATGATCATGCTAGAGTAACTCTTCTACTTGTTGTACTTGTACATTTTTCTTGAGCGTCTAGGCATTTGATCGGTTTAGAACATTTTGTACAATTGGTAGTTGCTTTTCATTTGGGCAACTCTTTACATCGAATTTGAAGGCTTAAATTAATTTTTTTTTCCTAGATCTTAGCACAATTTATAAAATGAGCCTTAGTACATGCTCCTTGAATACATTTTGGTGCATTTCTTTTTTGGATTTCAATCTTCATATTTTCTAGCCATGATCATTGCTAAGGGATAGTCAAGTGTTTAGGTCTAATGTGGTGTAGATGTAACATGGGGTGGATATGGTGATTGGGTTTAGTGTGTAGGTCTACATTCTTTGGACATTAAAGCACACACACAAGGCTTAGGACTGTGTTTGGGTAATTATAAGTGGCTAACATGCATTGCCTACGTCATCTCTAAAGGTACAATTCTCACAAGCAAACAAGGGAAACACAAGAGGCACACTTTTAAACTTTGATCTTTAATGCCCAATGCATGAAATGAGGTCCCTGTTTATAATTATTCCTAAAATCTACATGATGAGTGTTTAGAGAATAGAAATAAAATTCACTCTTGTGGACGCACTTCTTAGGGCAATGAAGCTCACATGGGTAGTCTCCACTAATGATCTAGACATCTCAAGCGCGCTACCTCATTCAGTAAAGCACAATGAGTCCGGTAGGATGTGTGTAAGCAATATGGTGTAGCTTTGAAAAACACAGCTCAAAAACATGGCATACCAAAAAGACTACAGTGGACCAGCCCAAAAGCATCTCAACAAGCAACTCTTGCTGCTCTAAATTTTAACTCAACATGATAGATATATGATAAAATTTTGAACCAGCACAAGAAAACAATGGTCGGTCACTGAATGGTCGCACCCACAAACCTAAACGAAACATTGTCCCCAATGTTTGCACATATATAAGGATTGGACAATGTAGGCTTAGAAGCGGGAAAGAGGCCAAACGCAACGCTTCACAATAAGCAAACACAACCAAAACCTAAAGGCTAGGCACATGATGACTTCACAAGTCTAAATTAACCAGATTTCAAATAATTGGTAGAAAATAAGTGCGAATGAGAGATGTTATAACTAAATGAAATCAAGCTCCACAGAAATGAAATCCACCATGCAAAACAAAATATCCCAAAAACAAAAGTAAATAAAAAGAGTATGAAATTAAAATAAAGTCAACAAGATTGGAGCAAATGATGGCATGAAATGGCTAGTCTGGTCAATCCTACTGCATGGGATCCTTGCCTCTCCTCAACCTCTCAAAGTCTACAGGAGTCATATGTTCAGGCATATAATCAGCTGCTGAGAAACTCTGGCTGCTACCACCCGGTGGTCTCTCGACCCGAGGTCGCCTCTGGTAGGTCTGGAATCCCAACTGGCTCCTAATGTCAGCAGTGTTGGCCCTAATATCCTCCATCTCGACCTCCTGCTCATGCAAGAACGTACTGAACTGCTGCGACAAACCATCAAACTTGCTTTCCATAAGGGTCTGGGCAGCTTGGCTGGTCTCAAATGCCTTTACCAGCCAATCCAGCTTGTCCATGACCTAGTTGCTCTGCTCGGGGGCCTCTGCTTCCATGTCGTCCTCTCCGAAATCATAGTCAGCCTCATCCGACTCCTCAGGTCCGGAGTCTCATTTTGGGGGAAAAGATCCCATTGGCCTCAACATTTTTCTTCCCATGGCCTTGCTCACAGAGTCTGTCCATGATCGGAGGTTAATGGGTCCCCTCCCACCATTGAACCTCTCATCATCATCATATTCCGGGACTTCTGCATCCTTGCACAGTGTTGTAATCAAGCACGGGAAATGAATGGACTTTTTCACAGTCTTCTTCTTTGCCTTGATGTCAAAATCCCCTGCATCATATATTTCAGACTTGATAATTCTCCCAATATCCATCGCAGTCTTGGCGAGGAGACAAGCTAGCAACTCAGCCTTCTTCACTGTAATTGAACTGATGTGGAGCACCGGCTTTAGAGACTCCGAGACAAATAGGCTCAGGATGGCTAGGTCTTTTGGTAACTGTGTCTGCTTCAGTAAATGCTTCTTGTCCCACCTATCATCATCATTCCCCCTCAGAAGTTTAGCAAGTTCTTCCATAGTCCCATCAAAGCTTCTGTATCCCAAAGGAAGGATATCTGGAGAGATCGGGGTTGTACCAAAGTGAGTGTTAATGCCATCCTCAGTAATCTGTACCGGAATCCCTCTTACTAAAACAAAACCCTCTACAAGAAAGGTCTTAGACACCATGCTAGCGTAAAAGTCTCTAACCAAGGTGGCGTTAGCCACAACCGGGTGCTGCACAAATGTCTCCCATTTCCTATCTGTAATCAACTGAGGCAAGGAAGTGTCCCTAAGGTAGGCTAGGTGGATTCCTCTTTCCAAAATCAAGGTACGAGAATTCAGTTTCTGGAGTCTTCGGGTGTAATCTTTGTTCTTAACAAGTAGTTTTGAAGCTTTCTGCTTCCTGCTAGTAGTGGCACCCGATGTGCCTTGAGGTTTTCCGCCAGCGGGAGTCTTGGTCTTGGCCATTGTCTCAACACAATTGACCAAAAACGGGCAGAGTTTCTGCTGAAATTTACACTATCCCAACCACCAACCACCACACAAAAGACACTAGGTGCAGCTGGGCACCCCCACATACACTTCAATAACCACAACAATTAAATACCACACCCTAACTCCATAGGAAATTCAACCAAAATCCACTCACTGTGCAAAAATCCCTAAAGATAACAAACCAAGACCGATTTCACCCCAACAAAGCTCCAATAATATGCAAAGATGCAAAACACATGAAACCCATGCAATAATTCATCCAATTTCGGGCAATGCAAGACTCAAACCAATTTAAATCAAAAATCCCCAAATTCGAAACCCTAACCAATATAAATCCCAAATATATGCCCTAGGTGATGTAAAGAAGGGTTTGATGTAGATTGGGAGGAATAACAACTAAAAATGAGTGGAAGTGGGTGAGGAACTTACCAAATTTGTGCTTGAGAGACTTGAGAATGAGAGAAGTTTCTTTGTTGTGAAATTGTGGTGAGATTGGGGGTTGTCGCTTGACGCAAGTATATAGTGCGTCCTGGGCATGTGCGCTGGTCGTCAAGCTCACAACCAGCGCACGACCAGCGCACAAGCGGTTCTGGCTCAAAACGTGGTTGTTTCAATTAGTGAGTGAGGCTCCCTTTTTGGCTATGCGCTAGTCGACCCACGCACGACCAGCTCTTGCATACCAGCGCACGTTGTCCAGTAGGTGTTAGCTGGTCGTGCGCCTGTGTCGCGCTGGTCAAGTGGCGCTAGTCCTGGTTTTCTTCACCTTTTGTCTTCTAATGGACCAAATTGCCCCCCTAGAATTTTTGTAATCCTAAAATTTTCCTGCACACTCATGGAACTCAACAAAAACTTCATTGCATGGGCTAAAAAATAAACAAAAGAACACAAACGTGAATTCCCCACACCCCGAAACCTAAATTGCACACGTCCTCATTTTTGCTCCAAGTCTTTTGAAAAGAAATAACGGGGCACAATTCAGATTCGGAGAGGAGACCTAAATTTTAAACACACACAACTACAAAATAAATCCATAAAAGTAAATCAACCTAACTAATATTTATAAGATGGTACCTCCCTTTTTGTTGGTTGTTCAAGCAGGTTCTTTGAGGAGAATCGTCTCCTTTGGTTCCCCCAATGCATTTTCCCAATAAAGCTTCAACCTCTGCCCATTCACCTTGAACTTCTCCTTTGCTCCATTTTCAATTTCTACAGTTCTATATGGGAACACTTGGGTGACAGTATAGGGACCCGTCCACCGGCTTTTGAGTTTCCCGGGAAATAAACGGAGTCTTGAGTTGAAGAGGAGAACTTGATTGCCCACTTGAATGTTTTTCTACATTATTCTTCAATCGTGCCACTTATTTGCTTTATCCTTGTAGATTCGGGCATTCTCATACGCCTCAAGTTGGATTTCATCAAGTTCATTTAGTTGAAGCAAGCTCTTCTCTCCCACCGTTTTCATGTCAAAGTTCAACTTTTTGATTGCCCAATATGCCTTGTGTTCAAGCTCAACCGGAAGGTGGCACGTCTTACCATAGACAAGCCTATATGGGGACATGCCTAGAGGGGTTTTGAAAGCCATCCTATATGCCCATAAACATCATCGAGTTTGTTAGCCCAATCTTTCCTCCTGTTTCCCACCGTCTTCCCTAGGATGCTTTTGATTTCTCTATTCGACACCTCCGCTTGACCATTCGCTTGAGGGTGGTAAGGGGTAGTGATGCGGTGCTTCACACCATACTTCTTCAAGAGAGCTTCAAATACTTTGTTGCAAAAGTGAGAGCCTCGATCACTAATGATTGCTCTTGGAGTACCAAATCTTGTGCAAATGTCCATTTTTTAGGAATTTTATGACCACATTGGCATAATTCTTTGGTGTGGCTATACCTTCCACCCACTTAGACACGTATTCCACTGCCACAAAGATGTATTGGTTCCCGTAAGAGCTTGGGAATGGTCCCATGAAATCGACGCCCCATACATTAAACAATTCCATTTCAAGCATCACATTGAGTGTCATCTCATATCTCTTGCTAATATTATCGGTCAATTGGCACCGGTCACATGCTTCCACGAAGCTTCTTACTTCTCAAAAAAGTGTGGGCCAAAAGAATCCCGATTGGAGGACTTTCCTTGCTATCCTATTTGCTCCAAAGTGGCCTCCGTACTCCTTAGAGTGGCAATGCATGAGGATGTCCCTCATCTCATCCTCAGGTACACATCTTCTAATGAGTCCATCATTACAAACCCGGAATATGAGTGGCTCATCCCATAAGTATTATTTTGCATCCGAAAGGAACTTCTTTCTTTGATAGAAATTCATCACCACTGGCATGACCTCACTTGCTAGATATTTACAAAATCGGCAAACTAAAGAGTCATTAATTCTTGGACCATAAATAGTTGCTCATCCGGGAAGTGTTCATTGATGGGCTTCTCCCCTTTCCAACCTTGAAAGGTGATCTGTAACCAAATTCTCTGATCCTTTCTTATCACGGATCTTTAAATCAAACTCTTGAAGTAAGAGCACCCATCTAAGCAACCGTGGTTTGGAGTCTTTCTTCGCCATCAAGTATTTGATGGCTGCATGCTCGGTGTACATGATCACTTTTGAACCCACTAGGTAAGATCAGAATTTGTCAAAAGCGAATACAATGGCTAAAAGCTTCTTTTCCGTGGTGGCATAGTTCACTTGAGCATCATTGAGGGTTTGGCTTGCATAGTGAATCACATGGAGCTTCTTATCTTTCCTTTCTCTCAATACGGATCATACTGCATGATCACTCGCATCACACATGAGCTCTAATGGAAGGTCTCAATCAGGTGCCGACATGATGGGAGCGGATGTGGGCTTCTTCTTTAACCTCTCAAATGCAATGTGGCACTCCTCATTAAAATTGAAAGGGATATCTTTCACTAGCAAGTTGTAAAGTGGTTTTATGATTTTGGAGAAGTCCTTGATGAAGCTTCTATAAAACCCGGTATGTCCAAGAAAGCTTCTAATGCCCTTGATCAATGTGGGAGGATGTAGCTTCTCTATAACCTCTATTTTGGCTTGGTCTACTTCGATCCCTTTAGACGAAATCCGATGGCCTAACACAATTCCTTAATTCACCATGAAGTGGCATTTCTCCCAATTTAGCACCAAGTTGCTTTCTTCACACCTTTGCAAAACCAACCCTAAATTTCTCAAACAAGCATCAAAAGAGGGGCCGAAGACCAAAAAACCGTCCATGAAAACTTTAATGCACTTCTCCACCATATCCAAAAAGACAGCCATCATACACCTTTGAAACGTCGTCGGTGCATTGCATAGTCCAAAAGGCATTCTTCTATAGGCAAATGTTCCGTAGGGACATGTGAAGGTTGTTTTCTCTTGGTCTTCGGGGGCAATAGGAATTTGGTTGTAGCCGGAATATCCGTCAATGAAGCAATAGTAGTCATGACCGGCCAACCTCTCCAACATTTGATCTTTGAACGGAAATAGGAAATGGTCCTTCCGAGTGGCATTGTTCAACTTCTGATAATCTATGCATACTCTCTACCAGGTAACGGTCCTCATGGGGATCAACTCATTTTTCTCATTTGTTACCACCGTCATCCCTCCTTTCTTGGGTACCACTTGTACAGGACTTACCCAAGGGCTATCCAAAATAGGATAGATAATTCCCGCATCTAGAAGCTTTAAGACCTCCGCTCTTACCACTTCTTGCATATTGGAGTTTAGTCTCGTTTGATGCTCCACCGAAGGATTGTGATCATCTTCCATCAAGATTTTATGCATGCACAGAGTTCGACTAATGCCTCTTATATCCGAGATGGACCAACTAATTGTTTTTTTGTGATCTCTCAACACTCTTAGCAACTTCTCTTCTTCAAGTCTTGTAAAGGAGTCCGAGATAATGATCGGGAGTGATGATGATTCCCCTAGAAAGGCATATCTCCAGTGAGAAGGTAGTTGCTTCAATTCAAGTTGAGGGGGTTCTTCAATGGATTGAGGTAGCTTGGGCTTTCCAACTCCGAGTTCTTCAAAACAGGTTCTACTCTTCCAACTCTTCAAGGGGAGGGAACCCTATTGTAACGCACACTACACTATTTTCACGTCCTCATCATCTTCACTTGCACCATACACAATGCAAGCCTCTAATAGCTCTCTTGGGCTCTCTCTTCGAAAGTACTCTTGTATCATAGAGTCAACCACTTCAATTATTGAGAAACTCTTGGTCTCTCTAAGATTCTTGGTGGCCTTTCTCAAGTCAAACTTTACCTTATCTTCACCCACTCTCAAAGTCATCTTGTCATCTTTCAAGTCAATCAAAGCTCCCGTTGTTTTCAAGAATGGTCTTCTCAAAAGCAATGGGATTTCTACATCTTCCTCCATTTCAAGGATGACAAAATCTACTGGGAAGTACAAACTCTCCACTTTTATAAGAACATCTTCTAACACGCCCCTCAGATACTTGATAGAACGATCCACCAATTGTAATGTCATGTGCATTGGCTTAACTTCTCTAACCCCTAGCTTCTCAAACACTGAATATGGCATCAAATTGATGCTTGCTCCCGAATCAATCAAAACTTTGGCAAACTCTGAATTTCCAATGGTGCAAGGAATAGTAAATTTTCCAGATTTTGGAGGCAACTTGTTTTGTAGTATGGCACTACACTTTTCATTCAAAGGCACCATTTCAAAGTCCTCCTGATTGCTCTATTTCTACATGTAATGTAGCCCCATATTCTTATCAATTTGTGAGCGTCTCTCGGGTAAAACCGGGTTTTAACCCTTAAATCAAGTTGTGCAGGTCAAAGATTAGTTTTGGAGCTTAATGTTGTGGATGAAGTTGACATGGAGCAAAAATCAGCCTAAGAAGAAAGATCAGAGAAAAAAGCGACCTCAGGGCGACCTCAACCAGGTCGCCCCAAGGTCGCTATTCAATCGGCTAAGGAACCCCTCCACCAGAGAAGAAAGCAACCTCAGGGCGACCTCAACCAAGGTCGCTACAAAATCGCTATTGCGTCGGGTTGCAGCTTCGCCAGCAGAGACGAAAGCTACCTCAAGGCAACCTCACCCAGGTCGCCCCAAGGTCGCAATTGCCTCGGTTCAAGACTCCTCCTTCCAGACAAAGAGAAACGCGACCTCACCCAGGTAGCCCCAAGGTCACCCCAAGGTCACCCCTTTACCCAGAAAAAGTAAAAAATCAAGAAAATGACTCTTTTGCCCCTACCCTAATTCACTCTTCTATATATTCTTTTGCTATTTTCAGACCTAACCACCAGACTCTCTACCCAAAAATTCTCTCAACATTCACCCTTTCATCTTCCTAACACACAACCTACACATCTTCCAAGAAAAGTACAAAGACACCACCTTTCCCTATAATCCAAAGCCTTCATCACTTCCATACACCAAATCCATCATCATCTCACACTTTTGGGCAAAAAGGGGTTGAAGACAACAAGAAGGAGAAGAAGAATCAAGACAAGGAGAAAACTCTTCATTTAGTTTTCTCCAAACTCTTTCTCCTTTACTTTTTTTTATAGAGCCATGTATTTATTATCATATATGTTTTGGATGGCTCTCATGTGTAAAATGAACTAACTTTCCCTTGCTAAGACTTGATGAAACCAAACCCTTGATTTTATCTATAAAGACTGCTTCTTTATTCATTTATGCCTTGTGTTATGTATGGATGTTTTTGAATACTTAATGCTTTCACTAGATTGATCACCTTGTGAATGGTTTTGTATGGTGTGTTATGGACCGAGGGGTGATGCACACCATATGTTTGATAAAATGTCCACTATATATGTCAAGTAAGGTAGAGATACACGAGGCTAGAGTATAGGATCCTTGTATGTGTCCCAAAGCTCCTAATGAATTCATGCATGTATTCTAGGGTCATCGAGAGATAGGCTTTGGGTGTGCTTGGGTATTATTTCTATTACTCAAGGGAGAATAGAGGTTATTGTTGGGTACACGGGTCTATAATACACAAGTGCACTAATTGGGTAATTGAGTGAGTCTAGAACTTCATTAGTTAGAGGGTGAGGTGGATTCTTTGTCTTAGCATTTCTCATCATATATTTACATTCATCATTACATTCAAGCTCATCTTTCACTTTGTAGTTGCTTGATAGCTTAATTTAGAGTAATTGTAGTTTCAAGACAATATCTCTCTTTAATCATTGTTCAAATAGTAATTGAATTAATCAGTTTCGGTAATCAACTCCTCAATCTTCTTGGGAACGAACTTTACTTATTATTGTACTACACTCCGGCCTCGTACACTTGCGAGTGCCCACTTGGAGCGAGTCAATTTTTGGCGCCGCTGCCGGGGATTGAGCGGAGAGTTGATATCGATACTAGTTGGTTCGTTAACTAGTTTGGACATTTTTCTTTTAATTTTTAATTTAGCGTTTGTTGTTGGTTTTTCAGGCAGGCTACTCTTGTATGCACCTATATACAAGGAGTAGAAATCTAGAATCGCTCGACTTTGATCCAGAGATCGAGAGGCTGGTCCGTAGGAATAGAAGACAATCCAGAGTGGACATAGCAATGATGAACAATCCGAATGTAGTACATGATCATGGGGAATTGCCTCATGTTGCAGACCAAGATCAAGGAGGTAACCATGGTGAAGATGGACGGTCTATACAGGATTTCTCTACGCTCAGAGCTGATCAAAACATGTCATCCATCCGTCGTCTGACAGTTGCAGCCAACACTTTTGAGATCAATCTGGCGGTTATTCAGATGATTGCCACTACAGTTCGGTTTTATAGGCTGCCAAATGATGATCCAAACATGCACCTTCAGAGCTTCAACGACAGATGTGACACCTTTAGGTATAACAAAGTCTTAGAAGACTTTATCAAGTTGAAGTTGTTTCCCTTTTCCTTAAGGAACAAAGCAAAGGCATGGCTTCAGTCGTTGGCCCCGGATTCAATCGTCACATAGGACCAATTAGCTCAAGCATTTCTGAACAAGTACTTTCCTCCAGGGAAAGCTGCTCACCTTTGGAACGAGATCACATCTTTTGTGCAGTTTGAGAATGAAAGTCTCCATGAAGCTTGGGAACGGTTCAAGGAGCTCATAAGATAGTGCCCCAACAATGGACTTGATAAATGGCAAACTTTGCAAGTCTTCTACGAAGGAATGACAATTTCTACAAGGAATTTGGTAGATGCGGTTGCAGGAGGCTCACTCATGAAGAAGTCGGAGGACGTTGCCAAAGACCTTTTGGAAGAAATGGCACTCAACAATAGCCATTGGGGAAGTGAGAGGCAATTACCGAAGAAAGCTCCGGGTTTGATAGAGGTAGATGAAATGACAAGTGTGAAAGCCCAACTGGCGGCACTAACTAAGCAAATGAACAATATGAATGCATGGTCTAGCCAAGTGTATGTGGCTAGTTGTGAGTTGTGTTCGGGACCTCATCCGAGTATGGATTGCCAAGTTAGGAGCCCATTTGCCTCGGGTTCATCAGAACAAGTCTCATTTGTCAACTACAAGAGTAACTTCCAAAATCTCATGAACAACCAAATGGCCAACCAAAACCAAAACAACCCATTCACAAACCATTATAACCCAGGATGGAGAAACCATCCTCACTTTTCTTGGAAAGATAACCAACCCAACCTTAACAAAATCTCAACCAAAGGCAACCACCCGGATTCCAACAACCCTAACAACAAGCCTTCCCCAACCAATTTGCAAACAACCATGCTGAACGAAAGCCCAATTTAGAGGACCTCTTCTCGAAATACATGAACAAGCTTGATATAAGGATGGAAACTCAAGACTTGGCCTTGAAGAAACTTGATACAAAAATTGGCCAAGTAGCCCAACACTCCCAAGCTTCCATCCAAAACTTGGAGATGCAAATCGGTCAATTAGCTAGAGGGCAACAAGGGCGACCTGTAAGAACCTTTATTTTGTGATTGGCTTATTTCATGACATACCACATTGGGGATGATTGTGTAATGGGTAGCTTAGGTCCGTGTTGGCAAGCTTCCAAGCATCTCCATGACTTCAAGAGCAAAATGTATACTCACTTGACTTTGTCTCTTGAGAGTTTAGGTGCACACACACACTTCATGCATGATTTGTTCATCTTGCATTTGTGTTCTTTATTGTTTATATGTGTGCATCCATTATACAACTCACACGAGCACGTCTTTGTTTGTCCTTACGTGTGGTTGTTTTTGTTCTACGTTTTCCGTGTGTGTTCGGAAACGTCCTCACTCGCACGATGGTGTGCTTGTGTTGTGTCCACGCTTGCACATTGGTGTGCTTGAGTCTTAGCGCGATTTGTGACCATAGAGAGGTTCCATTTGTCCTCTCTTGGATTGTTATTTGGTTACATGGTTTTATACCATGATTGTGGGAATTTTGTTATTGACCATTTCTGACATTTGGTCACTCTTTTGACCATAAATCTTTCTACGTTTATCCAAATCTTGTTTTGTTAATTTAATTAGAAAGTAGACTTCCATACCTTTCTAACGGTATATTATCCGTAATATTTTATGACCGTTTGGGTTAGTTTTGAAGTCTCCAAAGAGACCACTGAAATAGAGCATCTCTGTTGTTATCCGGTTTTGACCTTTGGTCACTTAAATGACCATAACGCTTTCTACCGACATCAAAACCTCATTCTGTAAATTGGAGTAGACAGTATACTTCCATACCTTTCCAAAGGTATATCATACGAAAGGTTTCGATGTCGTTTGGTCATGTTTTGGGTCGCTTGTTTCTAGAGCTGGAGTGCTGTCCAGTGTGTTAGGCGACATGCAAGGCCACTTGTGCATGTCGCCTCCAGTGTCCCCTCAGACATGTTTTTCTTCTCTAGAACGTTAGGTGACATGTTAGGCGACTTCATGTAGCCTCTCTTAGGCGACTTCCATGTAGCCTCTCATGTCGCCTGACACCAAAATGGGGCATTTTGGTCTTTTCGAATCAACCTGTTTTTTCCACCTTTAAAAACCCCTCTTTCTCTTCTTCTTCCCTAACTCTCCTAAATTTACAGAAACCTTAGAGAGAGAAAGAGAGAGTCTAGAGAGAGAAAGCTTCCTTTGAGCTTCATTAACTCTCCAAACCCAAAACCCATGCATCCAAAGCATCAATCATACATGGGTCTTCATCATTCATGACTTGGTAAGTAAGAACAAACCTTTAATCTTTGATTATTGTTCTTTAAGTCCAAGAGTTCGTTTTTGTTGCATATAATTTGTAGAAATCGTTTTTGAATGCATATTATTGTTGAACGATGACATGTTTGGGTTTTGTTTGTGATAGCTTATTTGATTAGGTTGTTTCTCTACCTAAAAAGCTAGGTTATAAATATTCATATATGATTAATTGATAACTAAGTTGATAGATTGTGTTTTAATCAACTAGTTAATATTAATGAATATTTATGTGTGTTTTATTTTGATAGCTTGCATGATTAGGTGTTGTTTTCCTAAATAGCTAAGACTTGATTATTCTTAAGAGATTAATTGATAATTAGATTGATAGATTTGTGTTTATCAATCTAGTTAAGCTCTCTTTAATATTCAAGGTTGTTTTGTGTAACAATTAGTTTATTGGAAATTCTCTACACAACTAATTGAGTTTGTTTGTGATAGCTAGAATTTGGGACCACATTGCCCTTCTATCTAAGTCTTTATGTTTTGCATTTAGACATTGTTTTTTATGCCTCATTGATTGCATTTGTTGATTGCATATTGATTGCCATTGTTATTTATTGTGACAACTTGTGTTGGTTAGACTTGTTTGACAATTAGGTTGCTAGAATCCCTTACATCTAATTGAGTCCTTATGTATGGGCATGTGGGCATTATTTGATAACTAGGATGTCGTATTGCTTATCTACATCTAGTTAAGCATTGTATGTTTGGTCTAACAGATTTTGTGTTGAGCATTCATTGATTGTTCACTTATACCTTATACTCTTCATTGAGTCAAAGTCTTGTGGCTTTGGAGTGAAGTTGCACAAGCATTGAAGTCTTGCAACCAAGGTGTGGTTGGCAAGCATCGGTCAAGAGCCACTGAAAAAGGCCTGCAGGTAGAGTAGGAGGTGCCCACGCCAAGAGTAGTGTATCAGTGGATATCACTAGGGATTGAACCAAGAGTGGCGAGTGGTAGTGTCCATAGCCTGAGGTTATCTAGAGTGAGAGTCCGAGTATCACCTGAGGTTATATAGTGGATTTCTGTGATCGTCTGTGGCTAGAAGGATAGCCCGTGGTTTTTCCCTTGTTGAAGAGTTTCCACGTTAAAATCAAGTGTTATTTATTATTCCGCACTTTACACTTGATTTTGTAAGTTTGTTTATGTTGGGTTATATTATTAATATTGACTAATAGAAAAGTTGGTAATAATCGATTAACAACCCATTCACCCCTCCCCCCCTCCCCCCCTCCCTCTAGGTTGTTAGACATACGCTTGAGCAGTATTTTCACGACCTCAAGGCTCTCTCCCAAGCGACACAGTGGTGAACCCTAAAGAGCATTGCAAGGCCATTATGTTGTGAAGTGGAAGAGAAGTTGATATACCGGGGGGCGTGAGCAAGGGTGAAGACATTGTTGAAGAAGAGGGGATGGAAGAAAGAGAGGTTGAAGAAGAGAATAGGCAAGTAAGTGAAGAAGGCATGCCTAACACATCTCATGACCTTTCATCACCGCCTCAAGTCAAAGCCTATGTCCCTCCCATACCGTACCCACAAAGACTCAAGAAGCACAAAGATGCACACAATTTTGCCAAGTTCTTAGAGATATTCAAGAAGCTTCACATCAATATCCCATTTGCCGAAGCGCTTTCCCAAATGCCCCCCTATGTGAGATTCCTCAAGGAGTTGCTATCCAACAAGAGGAAATTGGAGGAGTTTGAAACGGTGGCATTGACAGAAGAATGTACTGTAATCTTACAAAACAAGCTTCCACCTAAGCTAAAGGATCCTGGAAAATTCACCATTCCATTCACCATAGGCACATCGGAGTTGGGGAAGGCCTTGATCGACTCCGGAGTAAGCATCAACTTGATGCCATTTTCAGTTTTTCAAAAGTTGGGAGTATGAGAGGTCAAGCCCACAAATATCACCCTACAATTAGTCGATAGGTCAATCAAGTATCAGAAAGGAGTTATGGAGGACGTATTGGTGAAGGTGGAAAATTTATATTTTCCTGTGGATTTCGTGATACTTGAAATGGAGGAGGATGTAGAGATACCCCTACTCCTTGGTAGGCCATTCTTGAAGACAGCATGGGCATTAATTGATGTGAAGGAGGAAAAGATGACATTAAGAGTTGGTGATGAGCAAGTAGTTTTTGATATGTCCAAGGCGGGAAAGAGACCAATGGAACTGGAAAATTGCTTGAGGGTTGAGGTAATTGAGCCGATTGTTGAAGAAATTTTTAGGAGAGACATTCCCAAAGAACCCTTGGAGGCTTGTATAGCTCATGGAGCATCGAAAGAGCATGAAGATGAGAAAGTTGCTGAATATGCATTGCATTTGAACTCTCAACCCTTGATGAGTTTTGGAGGAGGGAAGAGATATGAAGAATTAGGAGAGGGAAAGCCAAAGCTTCGCCCATCTATTGAAGAACCTCTAAAGCTTGAGTTGAAGCAACTACCCGAGCATTTAAGATATGCTTTCCTTGGTGATTCATCATCACTACCGGTGATAATCTCAGCCTCCTTATCCAAGCTCGAAAAAGAGAAGTTGTCGAGGGTTCTAAGAGAACATAAAATGGCCATTGGATGGACGATCTCTAACATCAAGGGATTGAGTCCCTCTCTTTGCATGCATAAGATCCTCATGGAAGAAGAATACAAGCCCACAGTAGATCACCAACGGAGATTGAATCCAAATATGAAAGAGGTGGTGAAAGCCGAAATCCATAAACTTTTAGATGCGGGGATAATTTACCCGATTTCGGATAGCTCTTGGGTGAGCCCGGTGCAAGTTGTACCTAAGAAGGGAGGAATGACGGTTGTCCCCAATGAGAACAATGAGCTTATCCCTACAAGGACTATCACGGGATGGAGGGTATGTATTGACTACCGAAAGCTCAACAATGCAACAAGAAAAGATCACATCTCGTTGCCATTTATAGACCAAATGTTGGAGAGGCTAGCCATGCACGAGTACTACTGTCTCTTGGATGGCTACTCGGGGTATAACCAAATACCAATAGACCCTGCGGATCAAGAGAAAACAACCTTCACATGTCCTTATGGAACCTTTGCCTACAGAAGAATGCCGTTTGGGTTGTGTAATGCCCCGATGACTTTTCAGAGATGTATGATGGCTATCTTTTTGGACATGGTGGAGCACTTTATAGATGTCTTCATGGATGACTTCCGGTCTTTGGGTCATCTTTTGACGGATGCTTGCGTAATTTGGGTATGGTACTTCAAAGATGTGAGGATACAAACTTGGTGCTCAATTTGGAAAAGTGCCATTTTATGGTCAAGAAAGGAATAGTGTTAGGCCATAGAATATCCTCCCAAGGAATTGAAGTGGATAGAGCTAAAGTAGAGGTGATAGAGAAGTTACCACTCTCGATTTCGGTAAAGGGAGTTCGGAGTTTCTTAGGGCATGCGGGATTTTATCGAAGATTTATTAAAGACTTCTCGAGGATCACGAAACCATTATGCTCTCTTTTGATGAAGGATGTGCCCTTCGTGTTTGATGAAGAATACTTGAAGGCGTTTGAGGTATTAAAGAAAGAACTCATTTCAGTTCCCATTATGAAAGCCCCGGATTGGGATGTGCCTTTTGAGTTAATGTGTGACGCTAGTAACTATACGGTGGGGGCCGTATTAGGTCAAAGGAAGGAGAAGCGTCAACATGTCATCTACTATGCAAGCCAAACCTTGAATGAGGCACAAGTCAACTATGCAACAACCGAGAAGGAATTGTTGGCAATTGTCTTTGCCTTTGACAAATTCCGATCTTACTTAGTTGGGTCCAAGGTGATTATGTACACGGACCATTTAGCCATCAAGTATCTAATTGCAAGGAAAGATGCTAAGCTAAGGCTCATACGATGGGTGCTACTCCTCCAAGAATTTGATCTTGAAATTAGGGACAAGAAAGGGTCTGAGAATTTGGTTGCTGATCACCTTTCAAGATTGGAGAGGGATGATAGCGGACTAGTTGAGGAGCCTATCAAAGAAGAATTCCCCTATGAGCAGTTGTTTGAGTTGAAAAGTTACCTAGTGCCATGGTTTGCGGATGTTGTGAATTACCTAGCTAGTGGTATATTGGCACCGAACATGAATACACATCAAAAGATGAAGTTTTTCGCTGAATTGAAGTTCTACTTATGGGACGAACCTCTCTTGTTCAGAATATATGGAGACGGGGTGATTCGCCGCTGTATGCCCGAAGAAGAAATGGGAGATATTTTGAGCCATTGCCACTCTAAGGAGTGTGAGGGCCACTTCGGGGCGTCACAGACGGCTAGAAAGGTGCTCCAATCAGGTTTTTGGTGGCCAACACTGTTCAAGAATTCAAGGAGCTTTGTAGAAGCTTGTGACCGGTGTCAAAGAATCGGCACCATTACAAAAAGAGATGAGATGCCGATGAACATCATGTTGGAGGTAAGACATAGACTTTATAGGGCCATTCCTAAGTTCAATGGGGAACAAATACATTTTAGTGGCCGTTGACTATGTGTCCAAGTGGGTTGAGGCCATTGCCACCTCGACATGTGAAGTTAAGGAAGTCACAAGGTTCTTGAAGTGGCATATCTTCACTCGTTTCAGCACACCAAGAGAAATAGTGAGTGATGGAGGATCTCACTTCTATAACAAAAATTTTGAAGCACTATTGAAGAGGTATGGAGTGAAGCACAAGATCACCACACCATACCACCCTCAAGCCAATGGGCAAGCCGAAGTGTCTAATAGAGAGATTAAGAGCATATTGGAGAAAACGGTGGGTATTCGAAGAAAGGATTGGGCTATAAAGTTAGATGATGCTTTGTGGGCTTACCGAACATCATATAAGTCCCATATTGGTATGTCACCGTTCCGGCTAGTTTATGGAAAAGCGTGCCACTTGCCGTTTGAACTCGAGCACAAGGCGTGGTGGGCAATCAAGCTGCTCAATATGAGCTTGAAAGAAGTCGGTGAAAAGAGATGCCTTCAATTGGATGAGTAAGAGGAACTAAGGCTTGAGTTGTTTGAGAACTCAAAGATTTTCAAGGAGAAGACTAAGAGGTGGCATGACAAGAGGTTGAAGTTCAAAGAGATCAAGGTGGGACACAAGGTCCTCCTCTTCAATTCAAGATTGAAGTTGTTCCCGGGCAAGCTCAAAAAGCCGATGGACTGGGCCGTTTACAGTCACTGAAACCTTTCCCCATGGAACAGTAAAATTAGAGAATGACAAGCAAGAACGCTTCAAGGTGAATGAGCAATGGCTGAAGATCTATTTGGAGCATAGGAGTGAAGAGCTCAATGAGGTGATCTACCTCTAAGAACTGACCTAAGTCGAGCAAATCCAAGGGAGGTACCATCTTGTACATATTAGTTAGTAAAATTCGTTGTTTTTCTTTTGTTTGTTTTACTTTTGTACGTGTTATAAGTTTTGAAGAGAAACTGTTGCACACACTCAAATTTGTGTGGTTAAATGTTAGATTAGGTGTGTTTGATGTTGTGTGCAAGTTCTTGAAGATGTAGGAAATGTCCATCAAAATTCAGCAAAACAGGTCAGCAAGGGAGGCCTAGCAAAACCGAGGAGAAAACGACCTCAACCAAGGTCGCCTCAAGGTTGCTATAGCCTCTGAAGTTCCCACATCTGAGACGATAGCGACCTCAAGGCGAGCTCACGCAAGTCACCTCAAGGTCGCTATCACCCCTGGAACAACCAAGGCCGAGATAATAGCGACCTCAAGGCGACCTCGTTCCCGTACAACATAGCGACCTCTAGGTCACCTTTTTTCCTGACTCGTAAGAACGGCGCCGTTTTAGGCTCGAAGCGACCTGAAGAAGCGACCTAGAGGTGGCCCCAAGGTCGTGACTGGGCGAAAATTGGTATATCAGCCCTAGATCGTGGAGAGCAGTTCCAAACCAAATTTTCAACACTAACGGCTCTCTCACTCTTTAAGATTGATGGGCTCTCTCATCCAATCCAAGGTAATCCTAAGCCTAATCCTCTATATTTTGTGTAGATTGAAGCATCTAAGGCATAGATTTTCTTGTCTCCTTGCTTCATCTCTTGAGTTTGTTCATAGATTGATGTTGGAGGATTTTTGTGTGCAAAGGAATTGTGTTAGGGTTATTGGGAGTTAGGAATTGATTATTTGCTAGTCTAGGAATTGATACAATATTGTTAGACTTAAGGGTGGTGTGGCCAATTTTGGTATATTTATGTGTGGGTGTGAAGAGATTTTTGAGAATTGCTGGTGGGAGAAAAGGCAAAAAGGTGGCTAGGGATGGTAGCAGGCCATCCAAGAAGAGAAGGCAACCCCCGGTTAAGCAAGCACCCTCCGGGAAGGGCAAATGGGACACAATTTCAGCGCCTCCGAACTCGAATGACCCTGAAAAATGGGCTTTGTTTGGGAACAGGAGGATTTGGCCGGAGATGGGAATCAACTTAACGGTTTTTGGCAACACCTTTGTCCCTGAAACAATTGAAAGGATGGGATGGGCTAGGTTTGTAAGAACCCCGAACATGGCAGCATTAGAGCTTGTCAGGGAGTTTTACTACTCAATGGTCTAATATCAGTTTTATCAAGGGACTCCAGTCATGGTTCGGGGGAGAGAAGTCTGAATTTCAGCATCACAAATCAAAAGGTGGTTTGGTACCCCCAAGGACCTCGGTGGATTGGCTGACGGACTGCCTGAAAATGAGCACTTTAAGCCATATGGTGGATAGTTGGCGTCCGACCTGCGGATGGATGGCGACTTTGCTTGGAATGACTATCGCGCCCCATTACTGCTCAGCCAGCTGAAGTTAGATGTGGCATTTTGGTTGATGTTCGAGACATATTCATTGGCACCTTCCACCCACCGCACCGATTTGGGCTATGACCTCGCATGCTGCCTATACTGTACAAGGAATGGTCTACGCATGGACATAGGCCAGATTATAATGAAAGGCATCTTCACAGGTGGGTACTCAACCAAAGGTCCACTTGCCATTCCCCTGCTTGATCACTCATTTTTGTGAAGAGGCCGGGATTAATGTACGTGAAAAAGGATTGACCATGTTTGCGACGACATCGGACATAGGAAAGAAGGTCTATAATGAGCTCAGCCTGGTGTAGAGGTTTACAGCCGATCGGGGGACTGGGGCTAGATGAGGACATGGTTGTTTTTTAGGGTGACTTACCCGAGAACGATCCCGATGATCCGGACTACCATGAGCAGAACCTTGAGAAGGATCCGGATGCAGAACCGGCTGGACAGAGGTTAGAGATGTCTCAGGTATTGAGCGCTCTTCAGGAGATGCGCCTCCAGATGGACACCAACCACCAGACCTACATGGGGGAGTTCATGTACTTGAATAATCGGATGGACGGCTTCCAGGGGGGATTAGCTGATGCGGGGATTAGCTGATGCGGGGAATAGCTGATGCGGGGATTCAGCTTCCTTATGTGCAGCATAGGGCCACTGGGCCCTCTACTAGCGGTCCGGAGAGTTCCTTCCAGCAGGCACCTCAGGACCCCACCATGCCCCATCAGCCTTAGTGATCGATCACCCACCTTTTTCATTCAGCATTTTCCTTGATTTTATCTTTTTCAGAACTTTACGCCAGGATTTATTTAGTTGCTGGAATTTGCTGTTTCTTTTTCTTGATTATTGCTGGAACTCATACTTATTTTGATGGATATGGTTGTTTTTCATGGATATTTCAAGAATGCTGGAATTTCGTTGCTTTATTTTATATTTCTCTTTCATAATGGAAGTTCCTCATATTTTGATTGGCTTATTTCGTTGACAAACCATATTGGGGATTATTCTTTGTAAGGGTAATTTAGGCCTCTTGAGTATGATCAAGCTTCAAGGACATCATCTCTCTTAAAGAGCACTTCAAAGGTATCTCACTAGTTTAACTTTCTTTGAAGAGATCTAGTTGCACACACTCACTTGCATGCATTAGTGTTCTTATCTTCATGTTATTGAATGATGTATTGTATGCCTATTTTCACACTCCACACTTGCACATTTTGCACATCACTTAGTGTGTTGAGTTTGCCCAGAAAAGAGAACTCCTTCTCTTAGCGCGGCCTAGACCGCTTGGCAAGACTTGCTTGCACCGCGGCATACAGAGCGGTATACCTCAGCAGGGTCATGCTTCCTGCACCGCTTCCTGTACACTTGCACGCAAAGCGACCCAAGTCGCGGTGTTGTCCAGTAGGCCTTTGTTGCCCATACCGCGGCCTGTGCACCTGCATGCACAGCGCCCTGCACCGCGTTGTTGTCCAGACGGTGCACTGCTGTGTGTACCGCGGTCTGGACACTTGCCTGAGACGCGGTCCATCTAGCGGTATTGACGGGATTTTGTGTCCTAAGTTCAAAACGACGCAGTTTTAACTAGGGCTCCCTTATATATACTCTATCTTCTTCCTTGCTCGTTTTCATGAGTTCAAGAAGCCATTTTTAATAGGCCAAGCTTCCCTTAAAGAGAGAAACTCCCAAGAACTCATCTTTACTCAACCAAACACAAATCCATGTGCATCTAACATCTTCAAGCATCATCTCATCATGGATTCTTCTTGCTTTCATTGACTAGGTAACTTGAACATGCCCTAAATCTCATTGTATTTATTTATATTCTTGTTTGCCTAGGGTTAGCTCTTTTATGTGATTTTATTGCATATCTTTATGTTTATTGGCATTTATAACATGATTGAGTTGTTGTTTGTTGGTTGAGAGCCTTGTTCATTAATAGCTAGCATTTAGGACGATTTTACCCCTCTAGCTAAATCTTCATGCATTTGCATTTAGATATTGATATCTAGGATTTGCATTCATTGACATCTTTAAATCCTTAGATAAGCATTTATTGTTGCCTAGCATTAATTGCATGTTTGAATATCTTTTACATATTCACATAGGTTGTTTAACCTCTTCATTGATTGTTAAACTTTGTGACTAAGTGGGTTAGTGCACAAGCTTGTGGTCAAGAATCACTATTAAAAGCCCGTTGGGTAGAGTGAAAGGGTTAGTGACCAAGTAGGTGTGACTTGAGGTCAACCTAGGTTGTAAACTTTCGTTCAAATAGTGGATTTGAGGACCGTATGTGGCTAGAAGGATAGCCCGTGAGTTTTGCCCAGTTGGAGGGTTTCTCACGTAAATCAATCCTTGTGTTTTTATTGTTTTCCGCATATTTATATTGGATTGATTGATTGCCAATATGGAGTAGGATTATTAAAATTGATTAAGTCGAAAAGTTGGTATTAAATCAACTAAAACCTATTCACACCCCCCCCCCCCCCCCCCCTCCTAGGTTGTATTAGACACACTTTGTGTATTTTCACATAACACTTGTCTAGAATCAAGTGTGCGGCGTTGTGTTGTGCCTAGTTGTAGGATGGTGTTTTATTTGTGTAGGTTGCGTTTGGCTTCCCTCCCGCTTCTAAGCTTACATTGTCCGATCCTTTATTGTGCAAACATTGGGGACAATGTTTCGTTTAGGTTTGGGGGTGCGGCCATCCAGTGACTATTGTGTGTCTTGTTTTGTTTTTGCATGATTGTCTTGCGTTTTTGTTCAATTTTTTTCAAATTTTTGCTTGATTGCGTGAGTGTAGTGTCAGTTTTGTCCATTCTCCTGCTTTGCCAAATTTTGGAGCATTTCCTTGCTTAATGAGATGCCCTTGGGATGTGCCTTTGGAGGCAAAATTTTTGTATGCTTTGTGCCACTGAGTCTAGGCAATGGACGGTGCAAGTTAAAGCTACACCACATTGCTTGCACACACCTTACCAGACTCTAAGGTGCCTCAGTAAATGGGTATCGCGCTTGAGAAGTCTAGATCATTACTAGAGATTACCCGTGTGAGGCCAGAACCCATATAGCGTCCTTATGAGTGCATATTTCATTGTCAAATCTCAAACACTCTTCATATAGATAATTAAGCATAAATGAAAGGACCTCACTCCACATCTTTGGACATTAAAGAACGACCATTTAAGAGCATCACCATTATTTTCGCCTTTGTTTGTTGTGTGACCCGTGCTTTAGAGATGACGTAGGCAATGTGTGTTAAGTCACTTAAACATAACCCAAACACATCCCATGCCTTGTGTGTGTGCTTTAATGTCCTAATATGTAGACCTACACACTACACCCAATCACCGTACCTTCCTATTTCATATACACGCCACAAAACAACCAAACACTAGCCTACCCCATGGCTAGGATTATGGCTAGAGAAAATAGAGAAACGAAGCTCAAAGTAGTGCAAATTTGCAAACTAGTGTGTACTTAGGCAGAAAGTGTACCTTGTGCAAAGAAAAAGGGCAAAAAAATGAAATAGATAGTAAGTGCTTAAAAAGCATAAAAAGCTCTATGAGTTCAAAATGTAAAAAGTTGCCAACCATAAGGCAACTACAAATAGCACAAAGTGCTTACAACCAAAACACATGCCTAGACGCTCGATTAATGTGTGGAAAGATCAGTACAAGGAATTCTCTAGCATAATCGCTAGCTCACCCACAATACCATATCCATCTAGCCTCTCCATCACTAACATAATTTCAACATCACTTGAGCATAAAAGAAGTCCTAATTGATCTTTAGGAGGGGTCTCGCTTATAGATGAGGGTGTGTTTGGTGCCTTGCTCTTGTTCTTAATGCTCAAATACGTTCTGTGGTCCATTTGCATTTAAATGAAGCGGTTTTTCAAAATTCATCATATGCGTGTAAAGTTTGAAATTTTTTTGTGCATAATCTCCAACCGCATATGCTTGTTGAGTGAGCCTAGGGTCTGTGTGGTAAAATGAGAGAGATCCGGAAAGATTTAGAGTCGAAACGAAATGCTATCATAAGACTCTTGTGTTCGATGCTCTCGAAGCTGAGTTCACTAAGAAGTATGGAATTGCAATCTCTCTTGTTGTAGCACCTTGGTGTGCATTGTTCTAAACCTTTACTTAGTGATCTTAGAATGCATATGCCTACATTTCAGTTCACCCATTGTTGCATCTCTGTCTATAGTTGGCTCAGCAGGAAACACATTTGTGGGTATCGTTCTGTAAACCCTCACGAGAATTCACTCGACCTCTAGGGATCGCCTAGACGTTTATTTTGCTTATTTATTTATTTATTTATTTTTTGGTTTTGCTCGAGGACGACCAAATGATAGGTTTGGGTGTATTTGATTGCTCTATTTCTACATGTAATGCAGCCCCATATTCTTATCAATTTGTGAGAGTCTCTGGGGTAAAACTGAGTTTTAGCCTTTAAATCAAGTTGTGCAGGTCAAATATTAGTTGTGGAGCTTAATGTTGTGGATGGAGTCGACATGGAGCAAAAATCAGCCTAAGAAGAAAGATTAGAGAAAAAAAGCGACCTCAGGGCGACCTCAACCAGGTCGCCCCAATGTCTCTATTCAATTGGCTAAGGAACCCCTTCACCAGAGAAGAAAGCGACCTCAAGGCGACCTTAACCAAGGTCGCCATAAGGTCGCTATTGCGTCGGGTTGCAACTTCGCCAGGCAGAGACGAAAGCGACCTAAGGTCGACCTCACCCAGGTCGCAATTGCCTCGGTTCAAGACTCCTCCTTCCAGACAGTGAGCAACGCGACCTCACCCAGGTCGCCCCAAGGTCACCCCTTTACCCAGAAAAAGTACAAAATCAAGAAAATGACCCTTTTGCCCCTACCCTAATTCACTCTTCTATATATTCTTTTGCCATTTTCAGACCTAACCACCAGACTCTCTACCCAAAAATTCTCTCAACCTCCACCCTTTCATCTTCCTCACACACAACCCACACATCTTCCAAGAAAACTACCAAGACACCACCTTTCCCTACAATCCAAAGTCTTTATCACTTCCATACACCAAATCCATCATCATCTCACACTTTTGGGCAAAAGGGGGTTGAAGACAACAAGAAAGAGAAGAAGAATCAAGACAAGGAGAAAAGTCTTCATTTAGTTTTCTCTAAACTCTTTCTCCTTTACTTTTTGTTGTAGAGCCATGTATTTACTATCATATATGTTTTGGATGGCTCTCATGTGTAAAATGAACTAACTTTCCCTTGCTAAGACTTGATGAAACCAAACCCTTGATTTTATCTATAAAGACTACTCCTTTATTCATTTATGCCTTGTGTTATGTATGGATGTTTTTGAATACTTAATGCTTTCACTAGATTGATCACCTTGTGAATGATTTTTGGTGGTGTGTTATGGACCGAGGGGTGATGCACACCATATGTTTGATAAAATGTCCACTATATATGTCTAGTAAGGTAGAGATACACGAGGCTAGAGTATAGGATCCTTGTATGTGTGCCAAAGCTCCTAATGAATTCATGCATGTATTCTAGGGTCATCGAGAGTTAGGCTTTGGGTGTGCTTGGGTATTATTTCTATTACTCGATGGAGAATAGAGGTTATTGTTGGGTACACGGGTCTACAATACACAAGTGCACTAATTGGGTAATTGAATGAGTCTAGAACTTCATTAGTTAGAGGGTGAGGTGGATTCTTTGTCTTAGCATTTCTCATCATATATTTACATTGATCATTACATTCAAGGTCATCTTTTACTTTTTAGTTGCTTGATAGCTTAATTTAGAGTAATTGTAGTTTCAAGACAATATCTCTCTTTAATCATTGTTTAAATAGTAATTGAATTAATCAATTTCGGTAATCAACTCCTCAATCTTCGTGGGAACGAACTTTACTTATTATTTTACTACACTCCAGCCTCGTACACTTGCAAGCGCCCACTTGGAGCGAGCCACCTCCAACTTCTTCTTGTTGGCCAAAAGCTCTTTCAAGAACTTGACATACTTAGGCATTTGGGCTAAAGCTTCGGTGAAGGGTATGTTGATGTGGAGTTTCTTGAAGATTTCCAAAAAGCTAGCACAGTTTTGGGAATCGTTGTGTTTCCTCAATCTTTGAGGGTAAGGGATGGGTGGCACATAAGTTTTGACAATTGGTGGAGGTGGGAGATCATGTGAGGTGGTGGGTGGTTCATCATCCACCTTGGCTTTCTCTACAACTTCCTCTTCAACCTCTTCTTCTTCAATATCAACTTCCTTCATCTTGTCAATTTCACCCGGTTGCTCGACCATTTTTCCACTTCTAAGGAAAATTGCCTTGCAATGCTCCTTAGGATTTATGACCGTGTTACTTGGCAAAGCTCCTTGTTGGCAAGTATGAGATTCCCTTTCCAGTTGACCAATTTGCACCTTAAGATTTTGGATGGAGGCTTGTGAATGTTGAGCAATTTGATCAACCTTAGTGTCAAGTTTCTTCAATGCCAAGTCTTGGGTGTCCATTCGGTTATCAAGCTTTCTCTCGGCTTGGTTTTGGTATGGTTGATTTAGGAAGTGAGGGTGGTGGTTAGGAAGGCCATGTGGTGGTTGGTTGAATCCGGGAGGTTTAAAAGTGGCTTGATGTTATTGGGGTTGTTGGTTTTCTTTCCAAGAGAAATTGAGGTGATTTCTCCACCCGAGGTTGTATGTGTTGGAGTATGGTTCATTGCGAGGATTTGGATTGTAGTTGTTGAAGTTCCTATTGTAGTTCACAAAGGAAACTTGTTATGTGGCTCGGGTAGCAAATGGGTTCCCCGCTTCACACTCCACACTCTCATGAGGCCCCGAGCACAAGTCACAACTCAACGTGTTTACTTGGGAAACACTTGAGTTTGCTTCCATCCTACTGAGTTTCTTTATTAATGCTTCAAATTGGGCTTGTAGTGTAGTGACTTGATCAACATCTAACACACCGGGTGCTTTCTTTGGGGTCTTCCGGTTGCTTCCCCAATGGCTATTTGCAACTGCCATTTCTTCAATCAAGTCGTAGGCTACATCCATCGACTTACTCATCAAATATCCACCGGCCGAGGCGTCCACAAATTAACGTGTGGACAAGTTCATGCCTCGATGGAATTTCTTAACAATCGACCACTTCGGCATTCCATGACAAGGGCATTTTCTAAGTAGCTCTTTATACTTCTACCAAGCTTCATACAAGTCTTCCGACACAAATTGAGTGAACTCATGAATCTCATTTACCAGTTGAGCTGCCCATCTGGGTGGGAAGTATTTGCTCAAAAAGGCTTGGGCTAAAACATCCCATAAAGTGATTGACGCTTATGGTAACGAGTCATACCAAGTCTTGGCTCGATCCTTTAATGAAAATGAGAAGAGCCTCAATCGAATTCCATTATCTGTATCCCCATTGATTTTGAATGTTGAGCAAATCTGGTCAAAGTTCCGCAAGTGTGCATTCGGATCTTCAGTGGGATCTCTACCAAACATCCCCGTCAATGCCAACATCTGAAATACATGTCCCTTGATTTCAAAATTGTTCCCTACTATTGGCGGGAGCTGGACTGGTGACATATTATGCTCCACCCTTGGCATGACATAGTCCCTCATGACTCTCCCATCATGCTCATCTTGCCCATTTTGCCCTTGTGGGGCTGCAGCTAGAATCTGATCCGGAGGCAAAGAATCTCTCTCCATGGCTATTCTTCGATTCCTTCTATTTAACCGGGCTTTAGCTTCGATGTCTGGATCAAAGCTTAGATCCTGTAAGTTGTTGCTCCTTGTACTATGATGCATACAAGAGCAACCGCCTGAAATCACAAGAAAAAGAACACAAAGTAAAAAGAATCTAAATTAGTAATAAATCAACTAGTAGTGATATCAATATACCACTCAATCCCCTACAGCGGCGCCAAAAATTGATCACTCCTAAATGATAATAAATTTCGTTCCACAGGGATTGATGAATTGAGTACCATAGTTGATTAATTAACTACTATCTAGACAAACAAATATTTGATGATTGGATTCTATTACTCAAACTACTTAAATTAAACTACAACTAAAAGTCCAATAGATGAGACTATCAAACAAATAACAAAGCAAGTCACACACAAGCAATTGATTGTATTACTTATGAGAAATGAGGCTAAGACAGTGAATCCACCTAACCAATTATTACCAATTTATAGACCCACCGTTAAAGATAAATTATGCTAATGTGAATGTAGACTCGTGATAACCCTTAATTAGTCTCTACTCTCTCTAGAGTTATAGAAACAACACCTATATGCACCAATAACCTATCTCTTGATGGTCATCCGAAATGCACACAAGTTCATTAAGCATAGTGGTACCCTAGTTAAGTCCTAGAGACTAGCCTCGAGTATTTCTATCTTACTAAACCTCTATCATGCATTTCATCGAGCACGTTGTGTGCTTCTCCTCTCGGTACATCACACAACAACTAAATAAATATTAAATGCTAGCTGAACATTCAGCATTAATTATAATATGAAATACATATACATAAACACAAGCAATGGGGATAAAATGGTGGTCTTCATTAGTAATTCATGGTAAAGGCTTCATCTTGGCCTTAGCCAAGTGGAGTTTAGTTCATAATATGAGAAATGGGCATACAAGATATGAAATAAGTACAAGTCATAAATGAGTACAAGTAAAAGTAAAGAGAGAAAGGAAAAGGGTAAACAAAGTTGAAGAACTCCCCCTCTATAGCTAGCTTGTGCTTGGTTCCTTCTCTCCTTGACTTCCTTAGCTCCAAGATGTGGTCTTGATGGTTGATCTAGGTGAGGACATGAGGTGTTGAGTGGTTGGTAGGGTGGGATGTGAGTTTAGATGGTGGTTTGATGAAGGTTTTAGGTGATTTGGTGAAGATTTGGGTTAAAGATTGGTTCTTGGAGGTTTTGGATTGTAGAGAGAGTCTTGGGAGCTCAATGGTCGTGCAAGAGGTCTCATTAAACGAGCTTAAATGGGGTATTTATATGTTTGGAAATAGGGCACGAAACCCCAGAAAAGAGCTGATGTGGGAAGCTTGGGTGCTGGTGCTGCGTTGGTCGTTAGGCGCTGGTGCTGCGCTGGTCTTCAGACGCTCCACCAACGCCACCCTACTGGCTTTTATGTGCTGGTGAGGGTGCACTGGTCGTCAATGCACCACCAGCGCCACCCTACTGGCCTCTATGCGCTGGTAAGGGTGCGTTGGTCGTCAGGCGCATGCTCTTCTTCTTCTGGAATCTGCAATTCTTCCATTTGGCCATCAAATTCCCTTGACTTTGAAATGCTATCCCTGTATTACTTAAAAACCTGCAAAAACTCAATTTAACCATCAAATAATTGGTTTATACCCGGAAACAGATGCAATTGATAGGGTATGGAGGCTACACCAAGTGTATAAAATGAGCATTGTCAAAGTCATCAAAGCAGAATTGGCCGTTGCAACGGGATCTCGACAGAATCACGACGGAATCGCGATTGGATTCATGTCAAAGTCCTCCTCCATCCGTTCCAGCGGATGCCTCCTCTATTCTCGCCTCCTTTACTGTCAGAGGAGCTGGTTTCCTCCGGCAACTTCGTCGCTAGAAAAAGCCTGGCCCTCCTTCTCCGGCATCGATGTCCGGCAGAAGCCACTATTCCCATTTTTTAGTTTTTTAAATTTTTTATTTTTTTTTTCTTGAAAAGAAATTTTTAACTTTTTATTATATTATTATTAAATATAAGGGTAATATTGTCTTTTAATGAAATAATGAGGGTATTCTAGATATTGCATAAGCAATAAGCTAGCTTTTGCTTCAAAAAGTAACCTCCATCCAACTTCTCAAAAGCTACTTATGGGAGGAGTAAATTGAAAAATAAGTTACTTTTAGAAAGTTTACCAAACAGTTATTTGTTCAAAACTTGAGAAATAAGTTATTATTTCTCAAGCAAAAGAAATCTCAAACATAGCCTAAGAAAGGTTTTCATTTATGCAAGTACTAGTAAGTGTTTTCATTCCCTGAATGTAAACATGAAGATTGGGATGGTACAAAGTAGCATTTTGGAATCATTAGACTCTAACAATGGAATGCATATTAAATAACATCAGGCCAAGTTGCTGCAGGTTTTGAAAATGATCTGTTAGTACCCCACATACAAATCACTGTCTTCATCAAGGAGACAACCTAACTAGGTAGACTTGTATGGAACCAATTTTTCGGTCAATTAATGAACCACAGTACTAGAGGTGGGTTAATGGATAACTCAGATCAAACAGCATTTCCCTTTTCCAATTGCTTATGAAGTGCAACATATGGGGTCGTGTGTTGTAGTATTTAGCAGAATTGGTATGGTTACGCTAGAGTTGTAGATTTCATCGCTGTGAAACCAGTTTTTTGTAGTAAAAACACAACATTTTGTAGTAGTGATATTGATAATCCCAATATGCTGAAGTGGTCATCAAAAACCCAAGACAGATATAAGTTTTTACGGGTGATGAACTGACGAAAAAAACCGTGTAGGCCAGACTCAACATTGGATAACATATTAAGGCTTAGTTCATATGATTTAGATATGACAATAATAATTGACATCATTAACCTCTTCTAGAGGATGGTGATCAATGATCCTTGTACTTGTCTAGTAACTATATTAAGGAGAAAGATACATCACATCAATTATGCATTCCATTTTTTGGCTCATTATCGCCATGGGAGTAGGCTGCTACTCACAATGCATTATATGATAAAACAAATGTCGTTTTGATCTTAGCATTCGTATCAGCTCACAATACTATTTTGGGATGGTCTCTCTGCTATATCAGTGGACAAGTAATTAAGTCTGGAAATGTTATGTCAATTGATTAACATTTTTAATTACTTGTGTCACTTAGCTTTTGCAGAAAACCCCTTTCTTTTTCTCTTTATTGTGGTGACCTTTTTTTTCAACAGCCATATATATTATAAGGGGCAAAGTAGCCCAAAGGCAGCAACAAAAAACAGGGCAAAAAACAGAGGGCACCAGAAAACCCCTGCCCAGAAGACCAAAAAGAGGAGGTATAAACGCAGCCAACCAAAGAAGAAACATGAAAACACAGCAGCAAAGGAGCTAAACAACAGCAAGAAACAAAAAGAGACCAAGCAGAAAACGAAACAACAACATGACAAAACCCTTAAACATCCAAAAAAAACATTAAAAGACATCCCACTCATGAATGTCACCACCCTTGCTAGAGCCCTTCTTAGCTAAAGAAGCCGCAAAGGAGTTTGGAGCTCTAGAATTGAAGACCACCACTAAGTTACCAAGGGATCTCATAAGACAGCGAATGTCGTAAATCTCATTGACATGCTTCAAATTACCAAAACCTTAACAAGGCTCTAACAGTGAGATTGTGATTTCATTGGTTGAAGATGATTGCCGCTTGCTTTGTGATGAATCTGGTTCAGTCAGATTCCATTCTGTGAAAAAAGCCAGGTTGCTTTGGCCGAGGCAACGACCCTTCACCACCCAACATTAGAGACACAATTGACATGTTTGGCCTATCTTCTAGTCCTTGTTGCATACATAAAAGACCGACATGAATGCATCTTAATATTTCAGATGAAGTAGAAGAATAGTCTAACTGTTCATCAATTAATTCCACTACCATTTCTTCATTCTAGAGTCTCCATGCCTGAAATAGATAAAAACCAATAGTTACTATATTACTCTTCAAAAGTCCATACAAAAGGATCATGGCATCACAGTAAAAAGGAATATATCGGTCATCAAAACTACCAAAAGAATTCCATTCGATTCGATTAAAACAAGATTACAAGAGGCGGTATTGAAATATCACTCATTCTTTAGACTTATATGTCCAAGAAGATTATGATTGTGGTCGGTGTGGCAAAATCCTCTGTTTCTTTTTCCACTCACTATCTCTAGTACTAAAACATCAAAGCTAAATATGTCTGACTTTACTGAGAAGATTCCATCTACGACATACTCCGGAGACATATATCCACTACAAAATTACATTGCAAAGAGGGAATGGGTTAACAGATAATCAACATAATATAATGAAACAAATGAAAGTGTACTTACTATGTTCCAACAACTCTATTTGTTTCTCCCCTAGTTTGATCTCCTCTGAATGACTTAGCTAGACCAAAGTCCGAAATTTTCAGGGCCATTTCGGTATCTAATAAAACATTATTGACTTTGAGATCTCTATGTATAATCCTCAGGCTCGAGTCTAGGTGAAGATAAAGAAGCCCTCTGGCAATTCCTCCAATAATTTGGATGCACTTGCCCCAATCCAATAATTCTCTTCTTGTTTTATCTGAAAAGTTTTTTCATTCAAGTTAGTCCTTACCTAGATTCTATAGAGGAACTACAAAGATAATAACAATATGATTATGACCAAAATTAAAGAGTCAATTTGGAGAAGATCATCAAACCAAAAATGAAGTAGTCCAAGCTTTTGTTGGGCATGTATTCAAAGATTAACATTCTTTCATCTCTTTGAGTGCAACATCCCAAAAGCTTTACAAGGTTTCTGTGCTGAAGTTTAGCAATTAAAATGACCTCATTCTTGAACTCATCAATTCCTTGTCCAGAACATTTTGAAAGCCTTTTAATAGCACTTTCTTGCCCCTCCATCAATGTACCCTATAAACATCATTCAATCATTCATAATGGTAAACATTCTTTCAATTGGCGAAATAATAATATTCTATTGTTTTGTTACCTTGTAAACAGGTCCAAAACCACCTTCTCCCAGCTTATTTTTGTCTGCAAAGTTGTCAGTGGCCTTAGCTATGGTTTGCGAATCATATATTAGTAATTCCTTATCATCTTTTTCGCTCTCTTCATTGCTTTTATTTATATCTCGACTGTTATCTGTCTTTCCTGAAATTGAATTATTTCAATATAGAAATCAGTCTGCAAATGTAGTACTTGAAACAAATGCCTTTGCATTATTATGAATTAATATATGGTATCAATCATTTCCTTAAAAAAGTAGAGCCTAAGTAACATTTAATGGAATTAACAGTGAGTTGGATTGAGCTATGATTTACCTTGAATCCTACGTTTCCTTTTCCTCATAAAGATGATGCAGCCTAGCACAAGCACTACCATAGCAGAAATTACACATGTGACTATGATTATTACCCATTTCTTCTCTCTGAGTTGTGTCATTGGATCAATGTTATCTGAAATATTGCTGTCAAACATATTCATGGATTTGAGTACAGTTACTTCAGATCAAAGCAGTTACTAGCTTGCAATCTAGATTTTAAAATATAATTCCAGTACGAAAAAAGAACAAGGTACCTATTTCTGAAGCAGCTACCCGTACATAAAGATCTTGCCCATTCACAGCAAGTTTTCTTATGTCAAGCAAGTCACTAAACCAGAGCAAACAGCCGGTTCCTCCTTCTCTGACATCTGAATTTGCATATGCAGTACAAGAGCAATTGTTGAGATACAATTTCCCACATTCAGCAAAGCTAATGTTGTTATCAACCCAGGAATGACTTGTGTCTGGCAATTTTACTGCTTCGTATATTAGAAATTCATCACTGTGATTACAATTCAATGAAGCACTTCGAACACACCCTTAAGTCCAATTTAAGTTTTCCCATTCTTTAGGTGTGAATCCTTTCAAGCATTCACATACATCAGGAGACTTATTGATGTTGCAACTTGCATATGAACCACATAGATCATAATTCTCACAACGGTCAAGCGCCACTGTAGAGAAGCTTGACCAACTTTTGATTCGATCTATCCATGTGAAACGCTGCACATCACCTGATGGGCTCACCGCCACTCTTGAAAGAACTGTTCTGTTTCGGATGTCAAACGTGAAAAATACCTCTTTCTCATTTGACACGAAGTCGTATGTGTATACTGAATTTGGTTCCAGCTGAGGAGTCCCAGTAAAACGAAGACCATTCCAGGAACCTGATCTATACAGTATTTCAGTTCCCTTTCTAGCAAACAGTTGTGGAGACCCACGAGGATCTATCTTGAATGTGAAGTCACCTGGAGCAGGATCATCTATGCTCTTCCAGGATGATAAAGTGTTAATTATAAGAAAAGATAATTTTGATAAAATGGAGTTCGTATCTCCAAATCTTATTCAATAGTTTTCTTAGATAACAATTACATCTCAATGACAGTACTTTAAACAAGTCATATTTGACTCTTCGGATCAGATACATAGAATGTAAACTAGCAATAACTTTAGTATTAACTTCATACATTGAATATTGAACCGACTTTTAGTTAAACGATGTGAACTTATATTCTCAAGATGACACATTAAATTCAATACTCCTCCTTAATGTGTCTGTCTGAAATTCCCAGCATAGTACGCAGCAATTGAAACCTGTCCTTTGACAAGGCATTGGTGAAGATGTCTGCTAGCTGGTTTTCTGTGCTGCAGTACTTCAACTGAATGTCTCATTAGCTTCAAATTCTCTTAGATAGTGATACTTGATTGCAATATGTTTGGTTCTGTTATATGAAAGACAGGATTCTTGGCTATGGCAATTGCAGATTTGTTATCACAACATATCTCAACAGGTTTTAATTGCTTCTCCCCCATGTCTTCCAAAATTCTGGTCAGCCAAATAGCTTGATTTGCTGCACTTGCAGCAGCTACATATTCTGCTTCAGCAGTGGATTGAGCGACACTCTTCTGCTTCTTTGATCCCCAAGAAAATACTCCCGAGCCAAAATTAAAACAAAAACCTAAAGTACTTCTCAAATCATCCATTGAACCTACCCAATCACTGTCAGTATAGCCAATCAATTTTTCTTCTGGATTGTGCTTGAACCAAATGCCATGATTAATAGTTCCCTGTAGGTATCTGAGGATTCTTTTTCCTACACCAAAATGAACTTGGCTTGGTTCCTGCATAAACCTTGACAGTAGGCTTGTAGCAAACATTATGTCTGGTCTTATTGCAGTTAGGTAGAGAAGACTGCCAACAAGACTTCTGTACATGGCAGAATCAGCCTTCTTCACTCCATCATCCTTATGTAGCTTTTCTCTAGCAACCAGAGGTGTGGCCACTGTCTTACAACCGAGCATTCTGAATTTTGCCAATAACTCATCAGTGTATTTTCTTTGTGAAATGAATATGCCATTCTCTTCCTGACATACTTCCATTCCTAGAAAATAATGCATCATACCAAGGTCGCTCATTTCAAAAGTACTCATCATGTTTTCTTTAAAACTTTCAATGACCTTGGTGTTGTTTCCTGTAAATATCAAGTCATCAACATATAGAGAAACAATTAGTATATCTAACGCTCCTTGATGCTTTGTATAGAGTGTAGGTTCACTCTTGCTCCTCTGGAATCCTTGATCAAGAAGTACCCATCAATTTTTCCATACCAGGCTTGGGGTGCTTGCTTTAGGCCATACAATGCCTTCTTCAATCTTAGCACTTTTCCAGCCTCTTCAATAAACCCCTCTGGTTGGCTGACATATACTTCTTCTTGCAATTCTCCATTTAAGAATGCAGATTTCACATCCAACTGGAAAATTTTCCACTTCTTCTTAGCTGCAAGAGCTACAAGAGTTCTAATTGTGTCTAGCCTTGCAACAGGTGCGAAAGTCTCATTGTAGTCTCTTCCAAACTGTTGAGCATACCCTTTTACAACCAGTCTAGCCTTGTGCTTCTGAACTGATTTATCAGGGTTCAGTTTGATTTTATAGATCCACTTCACTCCAATGACTTCCTTTTCTGCAAGTAGATCAACTAAAATCCAAATGTCATTCTTCTTGATCATTCTCATTTCCTCCTCCATTGCTTTGACCCACACTTCTTCCTTTGAGGATGTTGCGTAATTCTCAGGTTCTAGTGATAGAAAATTGCAGCTTTCATAGATGTCATTCAATGATCTAAGCCTCATTGGTGGTGAATCAATAGAACTTTCTGATGATGCTGAAATTGGAGTTGATACTGGTGTTTCAGGCTCCTCAATTTGAATGCCATGATCAGTTTCAGGTTCTGAATTTTCTATGGGAACTAAAACAGATTTTCTGGATATTTTGCTTTCTTGCCAATCCCAGAAAGCCCCTTCATCAAATTGCACATATCGGCTTATGATTAGCATTTCTGTTTCCAGGATATAAACTCTATAGCCTTTTGATTGAGTACTATAACCTACAAAAACTCCCTTTTGAGATTTTTCCTCCAGCTTGTGTCTCTTTAGAGCTAGAACAAGAACATAGCAGATGTAGCCAAACACCTTCAGATAGTTTGCTGATGATTTTCTGCCATTTCATGCTTCATATGGAGTTTGATCTGGAACTGCACTTGTTGGACATCTATTCAGCAAGTATACAGCCGTGTTGATTCTGTCCAGAATTCTACAGGTAGACCTTTCTCCAATAGCATCGATCTGGCCATTTCCATCACAGTTCTATTTTTTCTTTCTGACACTCTATTTTGCTGAGGAGTGTATGCAACCTTGAGCTGATGTTCCAGGCCTTCTTCTTCACAGAATTTTTCAAACAGTTGAGAGTTATACTCTGTGCCTTTGTCACTTCTCAAAGCTTTCATCTTGAAACCACTTTGAGTTTCAACTGCAAGTTTAAATTTCTTGAAGATCCCTAACACTTCTGATTTTTCTTTCAAGAAATAAACCCAAGTCATCCTTGTAAAATCATCAATGAACAGAAGGAAGTACCTGTTTTGATTCTTTGATGGTGTTCTCATTGGACCACACACATCTGAGTGGACAAGTTGCAAAGGTTCTTTGGCTCTCCATGAACTTTCAGATGGGAAGGATTTTCTATGGTGCTTTCCAAGCATGCATCCTTCACACACGGCCATTTGATCTTGCACTAGAGGCAAGTCTTTGATCATCTCTTTCTGGTGTAGCTGTCTCAAGGCATCATAATTATAATGCCCAAACCTCTGCTGTCATAGAATGGAGTGATTAACTTCTGCACTCATAGCTCTGGGATGCTGCCATTGAATAGAAAAATTCCTGTTGCATCCCATTTTAATTTCTGCTACCTCCAGATTATTTCTATCATCAAGAATTCTACATATACTTTTTTCAAAGTGTAAAGAGTAGCCATTTTGAATCATTTGACCAACACTCAACCAATTTTGATTTAATGAAGGAACAAGTAAAACATCTTTTATGTACCTTGTACCTTTTTTTGTTTGAATGGCTACTGTTCCCTTTCCTTTGGACTCCACCAATTCTCCATTTCCCATCTTTACTTTTGTCTTGACAGATTCATCAAGTTCTGAGAAGATGTCTTCATCTGCTGCCATATGGTTACTGCATCCACTGTCAATAAACCAAGTGTTTCCAGCATTGTTGGTGGTAGCTTGACAAGCAAAGAACAAATGCTCTTCATTCTTCTCCTCTGTGTAGTTTGCTTGTTGATTTGTTTTGACCCTGCAATCTTTTTCAACATGGCCAAACCTCTTGCAATTTGTGCATTGCGGTTTTCCTTTATGAAAACAATCTTCTTCAGCATGGTTTGTCCTTCTACAAGTTCCACAGGGTGGAAATTCTCCCTGTTTTCCTTTCTTCTTCGAGTCTTTTGACTTTTGAGATCTTACATTCACTTTTGATTGAAATGCATTTTCTAATGAGCCTTCAGATCTTCTCTCAACTCTCTGCTCATGTGCTTGCAGAGATCCCATCAATTCAGTGATAGTTAGTGTAGTTAAATCCTTAGATTCTTCTACAGCAGCAACAACATGATCATACTTGTCAGTCAAACTGATCAGTAACTTCTTCTCCATAAACCCTCATTTGATTGACAAGTTCAATTAATCTAGAACAATACTCCTTCACACTTTCAGATTCCTTCATTTTGAAATTCTCTAATTCTCTTCTCAAACCCTGAAGTTTGATAGATTTTACCTTTGCATTTCCTTGGAATTTCAGCTGCAAGATATCCCATGCCTGCTTGGAAGTTGTGGTTCTCATCAATCTAGGAAAAATGGCATCACTTATGCTTGAAGAAGCACAAATAATGCCTTAGCATCATTTTGTTTCTCATTTTTGTCAACAACTTCATCAGAACTTTCTTCTGCAGGTGCTGTCACCCCTCTTTCTACCACATCCCAAAGGTCTTGTGATAAAAAAAGAGGTCTTCATCTTGATACTCCAGTAATCATAGTTCTCACTACCAAAGATGGGAATAGATTGAGAAGCACCAAGACCCATCATATAATTCCTGCCATATTGATCCTTGAGTGCTACTGCCCAGGTGAGATCGAACCAGGCTCTGATACCACCTGTTAATTATAAGAAAAGATAATTTTGATAAAATGGCAGTACTTTAAACAAGTCATATTTGATTCTTCGGATCAGATACATAGAATGTAAGCTAGCAATAACTTTAGTATTAACTTCATACATTGAACATTGAACCGACTTTTAGTTAAACGATGTGAACTTATATTCTCAAGATGACACATTAAATTCAATATAAAGACCAATCCAGTCCAGTTACCAAGTTTTTTCCAAGCTTCATACCCGGTAAGGTATCACAAGGATAATCAAAGCTCTGCCACAAAAGGTTACCTGGATTGTAATCATTTCCATCTTTCAGAACCAAATTTCCGGATTCTAAGAGCACTGCAACTGGATTCTGAAGAGTTGTTGAGGCTTCGGATGACCAAACAATTTCATTTGTACTATTCATCCTCAGGACAAGACTTCCTTGGACATTAATATATACTTAGAAATCCTGAGGAATCAGAAATTTGAGTATTTCTGTTGGCTACCCATGTAACTGACTTCTCACCACCATTCTTGTAACAAATCCCAGGTATCGACCACTTGATTTACCAGGACAGAAAAATCCCAGTTCATAGACTTCGCCTGCTGAAACTACTGTCTCACCATCATCAATGGATTGGCCAAGTGTAATGGTGTCCAGTGTAGTGGTGATTCTTATGAAAGAAAATAGGAAAAAGTAGATAATAATTACCATTGTGAAGCCTTCCTTTGACTCTTAGAAGCAGGCACTTATGTATTGTTGGCAAATTCTACTCATGCAACTTAGAATTAAAATCTTACTATCATCCCCAAAAAGAAATGAAAAGTCTATGCAGCACAATTGACTTGACCTATCAACCTTTCAAGTAATCTCAGTTTCGCGGAAGGCCAACTAGCATTGCACAAACCACTTGCATTACATTGATGCATTGTTATACCTTTTACATCAGTCTTCATCATGAGTAAGATCTTTGGACTGTAGAGACCGTTGTTTACAAGACTCAAGTTTTTGGGAAGTTCCACAGATCGTGACAAATTTGATGCTAAAAGTATTCAAATATTACTTGTCTATGGACCACAGAGAAGTCACACTGATGTTCGCTGAAATTAGCAGCAAAAACAGAATTTCTATACTGAAATAAAGTCAAGAATAAGACAAAATTTTGGGGGGTCCGGGATAAAATTGCCCAATAAAATAAGCCAATGGAAACACTAAAGAGCCACAAGAAGGATGTCAAAGATAGGAAAATATATTACCAAGAAGGAAAGTTCCCTAGCGATCGAACTAGGAAGGCCCAGAGTTTATTTGGCATTTACAGAGAATCGCATTTACAGAGAATCATGGATTCTTCTAATAATGACCTTAAAACAATTTCGGTACGTTTGAAGCGTTCAAATTATATGTACCGGATATTTCCAATGAAATATTTTCTTATTGGCAAGGAGTTGTAGGATTATATCAGTGGTAGTGTGACTTGCCCAGAGTAAGTTGAATTGTAAATGAACTACCAATAATGCAAAGATTATGACATAGATGCATGTGATTATCTTGTCATTACCTACAATCAATCTAATTTTGCTAGGAGATGTCATATTAACATGGATCCTTGGTAAGCATAACAGGGTGATAGATGCACTATTCAGAAGTTTAATTACTCTTATTTTATTGAATTGTGGGATCAATTGGCATTAATAGGTCCTATTGAGTTGGCAAAAGAAGCTACTTACCAAAATCTACTTGAAATGTGTAACTTCATTAGATTTGTAAAATTTTGAATAAGATGATGTAAAGTAAATCTAAATTTTCTTTTACAATAATGACAAAAAAAAGGAAATATATATCTTGATAAATAAATGAGTAATGCTATACAACCCAAATAATTAACCCAAATTTCAACCAAAATGATGTAGTAACTGAGTTATCATCACCACACACAACATAAGATGATGTGGTTAATGAAAAACTAACTTGCCACATCATTTGGGTTGAAATTTAGGTTAAATTTTTTGGTTGTCTTGCATTAGTGTAAATAAATAGGATTCCTTATTTGCGTTATTTTAACATTATTTAAACGTGGGGTGGCTCTATTGCCACCCAAAAAAGTTATACATGCACTCATTTTTATTGAAAGATTTTTTATTACTAAAATACCTATACACTAAATTACTTAAATATATAAATATATATGTATTTATTAATTTAAAAAAAAAAATACTATCCAGACCCAAATAAAACACACCTTGTGTGTTGCATTTTGGGTTCCATTCTTTCGTACATTAAATTAAAGAAATCATGTCTGCATGTATATCTGTTAAGTTATTGGTACGTAAGAAGGTCATTATTTCTTCTATATGAATTATCTCTACATAATTGATATACAAAGAAAAAGCTGCAGATATTGATTCCTTTTTTATTTCTTAAGGTTTTGATATTTTGTTATGAACATAATCGGATTGTTTGGAACGACATCGGAATGATTGTACTTAGAGATGTGGTAATGAGACTGTTGTAAAGGAGGATTACCAGCATTGAAATCATCATGAGTGGATTGATGAATCAATGTATTGAAGAGCAGATCGAACAAGAGTTTCTAAAAATCAGTGCTCGGAATCTCAATTCAAATTGTTCTGCTGAGCGTGCTTATTTAACTTCATTGATTGCCGTGGGGAGGGACAAAAAGTTGGGTGGGTATTTTAGAGAGAGGGAAAAAAATCAAAATCTGAAGTGATTATTAATACATGGTTAGATTTGGTATTGAGCAAATTGCAATAAATCTCCCTGAGGTTTGGTGATGAAGATCAAGTTATGGTAGAATTGCATAAATCATGGTATTGACAACAACTTGATTTATGCAATTTCATCAATCACCTATGATGAAGGAAATTGCTTAATTTATGTGATTTGACCAATTATAGAGATGATGGAGGCATATTGTTTGGTGATTGAAATTGTGATTTTATTCGTTTCCTTTTATGTAATTTGACTAATTTCCCTAATCCTATATATTGGAGTTTTATTGCCATTTGATGAGGGAGTTGAGTTGATTAATAAAATTTCACTTATGAAATTTCTTGTGTTTGCTCTCTCGATATTCATGTGAATCAACGAGTTAGCAAAGTGTTCACAGTCCTAGGTATTCCCAGAATCAACAGGGCTTGATCACTCATACCGGCGCTGCATCATTTTTGGTATCAGAGCCAAATCGATTCAGCATTGATTTAGCTATTTGATGGTATTCATAGTGAATCAACAACATCCGGTTCTTATTTCGCTTTCGGTATTCTCGAGAATCAACGGATCTACTTTCTGGCATTCCAAGAATCAATGGATTGTAATTTTCAGCATTCCAAGAATCAACGAAATCAAAAAAGTTATCCTGTTTTGTATACCAATTTAATTTCTTTTGTATTTTTTTCAGTTACTTTTGTAATCTTTAATTAATTCGAGGACGAATTCTTTCGATCTCGGTGGGAATGATGAAGATCAAGTTATGGTAGAATTGCATAAATCATAGTGTTGACAACAACTTGATTTATGCAATTTCATCAAACACCAATGACGAAGGAAATTGCTTAATTTCTGTGATTTGACCAATTATAGAGATGCTGGAGGCATATTGTTTGGCGATTGAAATTGTGATTTTATTCGTTTCCTTTTATGTAATTTCCATACTCCTATATATTGGAGTTTTGTAGCCATTTGATAGGGGAGTTGAGTTGATTAATAAAATTTCACATATGAAATTTCTTGTGTTTGCTCTCTTGGTATTCATGTGAATCAACGAGTTAACAATGTATTCATAGTTCTGGGTATTCCGAGAATCGACAGGGTTTGATCACTCATACCGGTGCTGCAACATTTTGGTGTCTGAGCCAAATCGATTCAGCATTGATTTAGCTATTTGCTGGTATTCATAGTGAATCAACAACATCTAGTTCTTATTTCGCTTTCGATATTCTCGAGAATCAACGGATCTACTTTCCAGCATTCCAAGAATCAACATGGCTTGATCATCTATCTAATTTCCGGCATTCCAAGGATCTACTTTCCGGAATTCCATTAGACCCTTCTCACTAACATGAGCCAATTTTCTATGCCACAAAGATGTTTTATCATCAATCTTTGGAGATGATACTGCTGCTGAACCTGTTATTTCAACACCGAGCAAGTATAAGCCATTCTTCTTTTTTGCCTTCATGACCACCAATGATCCCTTTGTAACTTTGAGAGTACCATTTTGAGCCTTGTAACAGAAACCACTAGCATCCAAAACACCAAGAGAAATGAGATTTCTTTTCAGATTAGGAACAAATCTGACATTTGAAAGAGTTCTGATGACACCATCATGCATCTTTCACTTTACTATACCAATTACAGTTATTTTGCAACAAGCATCATTCCCCATAAGAACTCTACCTCCATCTAGAGTCTAAAAAGTATCAAACAATTGCTTGTTTGGAGTCATATGAATAATACATCCAGAATCTAAAACCCATTCCATTCTAGAATTTTGATCAGAAACAACTAACATATCTGCATTTTCATATCCTTCTGTAGCAACATCAGCATCACCATTTTCAGATTCTTTTTCCTGTCTTTTCTTGTTCTTTCTTTCAGGACAATCACGCCTAATGTGACCCTTCTTGTGACAATGGTAACATCTTTTAGGTCTAGGCTTAGACTTAGATCTTGATATGTTGTTCCCAGTGTTATTCCTCTTCCATTGCTTTTATCTGGTCTACCTCTTATCATTAATCCATCTTCATCTTCTATTTCAAAAGACAGACTCTCAAGATCTTGTATTAGCTTCTTAAAATCATACATGTTATCTGCTATAGATTTCCTCTCATCCATAGTGAAACCAAAAAATTGTTGTTTCAAATGGATTCTATTTGGAACAGCTTTAGACATGTAAATAGAATCAAGTTTAGTCCAAATACCTGCTGCAGATTCTTCCTTCTTCACTTCTCTCTGGACTTTGTCACCCAAACCAAGAATTAGAGAATTGTAAGATTTCTCCAGTAACTTTTTCTTTTCTACAACATCCATTGACTCAGGTAACTTATCATCACCTTCCAAGGCAGCTGTAAGACCTTCTTTGACCAGAACAACCTTCATCTTCATCTTCCAGAGTCCAAAATCATTTGAACCCGTGACCTTCTCAACTTCAAACTTAGTTGACATCACTGCAACTCACAATGCTTTGTTTTCTTAATTGCTACCAGATCTGAATAAGATGAGCCCTAGGAATCTATAATCAAAACAACCTAAGCTTTGATATCAATTTGTAACAATTCCAAACTCAAATAAACCAAATAACACGGTAACTCAAACCGGAGAATGGAGTTAAACAACTCTAGAGATGAATCGATGAATCAAATTCAATAAATGAAGAAAAAATAGCAAAAATAAAGATGAACACTATAGATTTATCCTGGTTTGATTGACATTGTGACAATCTACATACAGCAAGAGCAAAGATCAGTCCATTATGAATCAGAGAAAGAATTACACAGTGTTTGTACAATTTAGCAGTACTCTTACTCAGTTTCTCTCAGTTTCTCAGCACACAATGACATGACCCGCCCCGACTCTACGAGGGAATCATGTGAAAATCTTATCTTTCTATTTGAAATCTGAGTATTCTGGAAAGCATAACAGAAAATCATATAATTCTCAAGGTGGCTTCTAACAAAATCTTTAACAATCTCATTGGCCTTTCAAACTTTCCCACCTGGTAATTTAAAAGTGCAATTTAAATCTATTGGTTATGGCCCATCATAAAATATACAATTTAAAAAATAAAAAATCCGCTTTCTTTGCGTTGGACTCATCATGCTGAATATTTTAAAATTCAAAAATATGCACATTTGCATGCATTAATTAAAATAATGAAACTACAATTTCTATTATCACATATGGCCCATCTCACGATACTGAAGAATCTGCACGAATCTGGTGATCACCTGAGAAAAACAGTTTAAAATAAAAGAATGAGCGCTAACGCCCAATGAGTGTAAATAAACTTTGAAACTAAAATTTTTCTTTTCTAATAAGTTTTACTAAAAACTACTATCTCTTAATAAATCTGAAAACATAAGTATCTTTTTTACTTTCGGGAAACAAAATCTCTTTTTGAAAGACATTATATGCTTAATAAACTTAATCTGGAACTATTATCTATATAACACTCTTCTCTATTTCTTTCTGAATTATGTATCTCTTAGGCTAAACTTAATATGTAGATAACATTTCTATATCTCATTCTAAACTCTGAATCTCTTCCTGAATATGTATTCCATTCTAATTGATGTATCTCTTCTTGAATTTGGAACTGTTCTGTAACATAAGTTGATAATTAATTAAAAATCTTTTCTTTAAAACACATTTTTCTGTAAATACTATATAATATAGTAAAACATTTTATGATTTTATAAATAACATTTTTGATATAAAACTGATATTTTGATAATCTAAAATCTTTCCTTTACCGATCATAATCAGTAATATATATAATATGAAAACTTTTTACCAAACTAGTACCCAGGGGAAATATCTCACGTACGTGGCAAAACATCTCATTGCACACGCAGAGCAGGGGGAAAACATCTCACATACACGATGATATCAAATCTAACCTGCAGAGTAACCTCACATACATGTGCAAAGCAGCGCCAAAGGGTAATAATCTGAATATAATCTCGCATACACATTGATATCTGATTATACGTGTAGAGTAATCTCATATACATGGCGATATTACCGCACATGCAGAGTTCTCACATACAAGTGTAGAGCAGCCCCAAAGGCTAATAATCTGAATCCGATACTACTGGGGAGGATATACATCTGATATCTTAAAATCTAATCAATATTTAAAAACTCTTTTAGCTTTTTGAACATACATATATAATCTTTAGAAGCACTTTTATGAAAACATGAATAAATCAATCTTCTTTTTCCTTTCTTTTCTGAAAATTCTCATAAAACACTTGAATCTGGAAATCTGGAAATCTGAAAATCTGAAAACTTTCTGAAAATCTGGTAATTTTTCTGAAAATCTGGATATCTATATGGAAACCTGAAAAGCTAGAAATCTATCTGAAAACCTAACATAAAATCTAACAAATCTAGAAATCTGTCTGAAAATCTGAAATCTGGATATTTAACTGGAAATATGTCTAAGCATACGTGAACTATTCTTCTTTCTAAATCTTAATTCTATAACTAATCTATTTCTGGATTCTGGAAATCTACACATTTCTTAAAATATCTCAAAAAAGCTAAAATTCTATTTTCTAAATACATGAATAAACCATTTATTTCTAATAATTAAAGCTAACATACAATTCTAAAATAATTAACTTAATTATAAACAAAAACTATCCACTCACAAAACTCTTGTGCTCAACTCTGTTCTGGGACTGGATTCCGTATGAATTCATCTATTTCTGGATCCACCGTAAATCACATAATACTCAATTTAGAATTTATTGGGAAATCTAATAACTTAACTATATACATCATAAATCATCAAATAACTTATCTCAATTTGCTGCTCCATATATTTTGTTCTTTCTTTCGCACGTATCTCATTCTCTCTCTACTATTATCATCTTCCATCTCCCTCTATCTCTCAGCTTGACAACATCCTTTCTTTTATGTTCTTCTTTCTTTCTCAAGTTGATCTCTCCCTCTCTCTCTCTCAATGTCTCTCCGGATCTATCTCTCTCTCTATCCCGCCTATTTTTTTTCTTTTCTTTCCTTTCTTCTTTCTCTGATTTTGGGTTTGCACAAAACTGTCTTCTCTTTCTAATTTTGCTTCCGCCGAAAACTCCCTTCTCTTCTCTGTTTTTCTGTTTTGATTTTGGTCTTCACCGATTTTCTCTCCCCGACATCTCTATCTCTCTTTATTTCTCTTATTTTTTTCTCCACTAATCACATGCTCTTGACACATCTCACATCTCCATTCTTCATACTCCGCCACTTGTCCCGACTTGCTACCTTTCTTTATTTATTTTATTTTATTTTTAAATTAATCTGACTTCAAATATGAATCTCAAGTTTGGGTTTGGGCTGGGGCTTTAGGTCAATTCTTCTGAGCTTGGATTTTATATATTTATAAATTGGGCTGGATCAACTTTGAATTTGGGTCTTGAATATAATTCTGGAACTGAACCTTACACACAAACAACACCAAATATAAAAGGGGAATACAGAGCACACCTAATACAAATCTTATGATTAATACTAGAAAATTCTATTCCAGCTAGCTAACTGTCAAAAAACCTAATTTATTTGTGCTTACATTCCTTCTCTTTCCTCCAACGGTTTTCACTAGTCAATACATGCTAACATGGACTTAATTGATTAATTATGTGCCACATCACAAGAAGTTGGAACTTAAGAACTGGTTTTGAGCAATTGCTTACGCCTTGGACGAGTGCTAACTATCCATCTCCTGGAGAATTTAGTCTCAGACTTGACATTCATTGGTTACCTCAATTAGTTATTTCTTCAGCAACAAGAAAAGAGGTACGGAGTGGAGCTTGGAACCGCGTCCAGTTCTGTGGCATTCCAAATTTCCAATGCTGCATAACATGGTATTCAAGCCAATGTTAGTGCATAAACAAGACGGGTTGTATTTCATGCACGAGCCTTTCAACAATACAGTTATCACGCAAGTACTTTTGTATCATTCAGGCACTCTGCAGCGTCATGTATGGAATGAGAGGAACAGCGAATTGACTATTCTGTACTCTTGGCCATTTGATCCATTTTACAGTTATGTTCTTGTGGTGCTAATAGTAATTGCAGAATCAGCAAGACACCCATTTGTGAGTGTTTGAAGGGGTATATACCCCAAATCACAAGATGAATGGGACACACAAGGATTATCTCAGTCAAGAAAATGCATACAGAAATCCCCATCCGATTGCCCGAGTGGAGAAGAGTTTCTTAAGCTTTCAGGAATGAAATTGGCCGACTTTAATTGGTCGAACAAAAGTATGAATATGAAAGAATATAATGTGACGCAGAATACTTCAAGAACTGTTCATGTAGAGCTTATGCAAATTCAGATGTAACAGCTGGAGGGGACAGTAGTTGTTTGATGTGGTTCGGGGACCTGATTGATATGAGAGAGCGCCCTGCAGGATTCATCTGCGGACAGGATCTCTTCATACGCGTTCCAAATTCAGAACTTCAAATAATTCACAGGGATATGAAAGCAAGCAATATTTTGCTAGACAAGTACCTGAATCCTAAAGTTTCAGACTTTGGCTTGGCAAGAATTTTTAGAGGTGATGACAAAGTAGAAACACAGAGAGTTGTCGTATAATAGTAAGTTCTGTTACTCCGATGCAGTGGCTACATGCCACTTACGGTAATTTTTTTTTTTTTTTTTTTTTTTTGGAATCTGATGTTTTTAGCTTGGGTGCTTCTGCTCGTGGTGGTGGGTGGGAAAAAGAATAGAGTTTTTGTCACCCAGATTATCACCATAATCTTCTTGGACATGTCAGTAGAAAAAATTATGTGCTGCTTCTTCTTTCACACCATTTTGTCCATTCTGATGAATAAACAAGTCTTGTGTGCTGCATTGTTTTCAGGCATGGTCGTTGTGGAATGATAAAAAGGCCCTGGAATTAATGGATTCGCGTTCGGATGATGATTCTTTCATTGTATCTCAAGTTTTAAGATTTATTCAAGTGGGTTTATTATGTGTTCAAAATTTCCCTGAAGACAGACCAGATATATATGTCAGCTGTACTTTTCATGTTGGCAAATGATGTAATACCCCAATAAAATTGACTCAAGCCCAACCAAGCCCAACCCCCAAAAGATCCCATATTTGGTACCAGTTTAGTCTGATATGAGATTTTTATTAAATAAAATAGAAAAAGGATGCAGCTGTGCTGGCAGCAAGCCAGGCAAGGCGAGGTGTCAAGAGAAGGTGGCAAACAAAAAAAATAAAAAAAATAAGAAAAGATAAATACAAAGCAAACGGATTACAGAGAGAGAGAGAGAGGATTAGTGAAAAGAAAAACAGAGAAAGAGAAGAGAGAAAAGAAAGAATAGAAATAGAGAGATGAGAGAGCAGAAAAAACAGAAGAAAGAATAGAAATGGAGAGAATTGAGAAGAATTGAAAGAAAAAGAAAACAAGAGACATGGGAGTTCAGAAGTAGTAGCCGAGAAAGAGAGAAACAGATGAAGAGAGAAAAAAAGAAAAAGAGAGAGAGTGAGGAGAAGATGATGTAGCTGTAAAAATATGTCCAGTACACAAGATATAAAGATTAAGTGATAGTTGATAGAAGTTTGGAATATAGTTGTTGTAAATATTAACCCATTATTTAGTCATTTGGAGGCCCAAAGAAAGCCCAAGTAAAGCCCATGCCTCTGATCCACTGCTTGACCCAATCCCTGTCTACCTCTGATCAAAACGGTGCCGCATTGTTTGTTATCTGCTAAGTAGAAGATAAGGTGGTGATGTCACGATTCTGTGCTGAGATGGCAAGATCTGGTTGGCTGAAGCAGATCATGAAGCTGACTCAGATGATAGGATATAAATACAATGCGATGAGGAGAGAGAAGCAATCAGATTCATTTGATCGAAATAGCTCTCACTGTTTTCTCTCAACTCGATCTGATGTTCTCTCTTACTTGTTCTTGGTGATTTCTGGGTTCTTGAGTGAATCTATTTTAACCTCTGTGTGTTCACCGTAAACTGAGAGTGATTTGAGGGTGTTTGTTATATAAGAAAATAAAACAAGGAGATAATTAGCATCATGAAGCCTATCAAGGACTCTAAGAAGCAGGCACTTACAATCTATATCTTATATTTTGTTGGCAAAGTCCACCTAGCGAGAAATGCATCAGTACAGATATTAGTCCCCGAAAAGAAATGAAAAGTCAATTCAAGATAAATATTACTTCACTATTGAATTGACGTATCAACCTTTCAAGTATCCTCCGTTTTCGGGCAAGGGGCTGCTAGCATTGCACAAACCACTTGCATTACATCGACGTCTTGTTCTACCTCTTACATCAGTCTTCGATAAAGCCTTGTGCTTTCATTTTCATTATTTCTAGACAAGGATCTAACTTCTATAACTATTATCCTCAATAACTCAATATAAAATTATGAATGAGTTGCTCCATTCGAAACATTCTTGTTCTTGCCAATCTATTCTTGTTGAAGCAAAATGTAGTATTATTTAATGATATATATATATATATATATATATATATATATATATATATCCTATAAATGCATTTTGTTTTTTCTACTTCAAATTTTGGATTTCTAAGTTGGTGCCATTTGGATTTTTACTTTACAAAAACATTTCCTCATACTTATCTGTATTAGTTAATGCTCCTAAACAATCCCTCTGCCCTTGAAAATTTCGGTTGGTTCAAACTTGTGTCTGGTTATGAGAAATTAACCCATGGCCATCTGATGTAGGACACTTTCCTTTTGTGGATATAAAAGATCAATATTACAGAGCTAACTAATATAATTCCAACTTGCTTCTTCACACTGGTTTTTTATCACCTGAAATGTTAAAAGTTAAGTTAGTAGACACAACCCATATATGTGAGCTGAAGAGTGGGTCATGACTCGAATATCGTTTTTAAGTGTTTAGATGCTTACCATTATGACTACCTCATCTGGTAAATATTTGTTTTCTTGTTATATTTTATTTTTATTAACTATTGATCATAAGTCTTATCTAAAAGATCAAATTAATATAAGTTGTTATACGGTAATTTTGGCCATAGTAGCGAGGATAAAATCAAAGAAGTCAAAAGTCAAGCCTAAGGAAAACGTGTGTGGTCACTGTGGTGACATGTTAAAGTCAAAATTAGCATTTTGGAAGACCCCCTTTGATAAGGGTTTCCGAAGATGAAACTTGGAGGGCAAGAAAGCTCCACAGATGAGAAACCCCTAGGGCCTTCCCAGATAGTGATGCGTGGCAGCCAAATAGAGGAATGTCAAGAGAATGGAGCACTAAAGCACGCCTTGCAAACTCAGAGACACTTGTCGACATACCTGCCTACCAAGGTATAGAAGATGTGCGTACCTGATTGGCTACAGATGTTCTATAGTTTTTCTATCATCAGTTCAAACTGATATAAGTTCTTTGAATGTGAATCATTGGATTTAAAATGTGCTTTGACAAGTGCATGCAACCAAGTTAAAGCATTTAAATCCAGTGGCATGCATGCAAGGAACTAATATAATATCAGTTCGAACTGACAATAGAAAAATTATATATATAGTGCTTTTCTCCTCAGTGCGTTCTTTCTCCTCAGTGCACACCGATATAAATATCATCAGTGTATTACATGTGGATCATAGATTATGGACGAGTACTGACAAATGCATACAGACTAGGGTCAAAACAATTGAATCTAATAGTCCACATATAACGCACTGATAAATATTTATCAGTGCGCACTGAGAGAGAGTTAAAAGAGTGGTTCTATTGGCACTTCTCTACTCAACTAATAATGTCCCACTTTTTAAATTATTTAATATTTTTTTTATCAAAATTACTAAAAGGAACATACAATAAACAAAAATCTTCTATAAATTAAATCTAATAAAATCCTCCTTTCTTTAAAGAAAAATGAAAAATATAAATATAAATAAAATAAAATAAACCCCATGATCACATAATTTGTTTATTTGAATTTTTTTTCCTTCCAAACGGAGAGTAAACAATAGCAGATTTGGTGTAGTGCATATCTTACATGAGTCCTAGCTCAATTGCTACCAGTTTGAATGCATCTTTTGTTGGTGGGATGGTGTGGTTGAGGTCACTTGTGGTGCACCTCTGAGAGAGATTTCGAGCACTCAACAGAAGGAGAAACTTCCAACTCTTTCTGTATCTCTCTATATTTTCTTACATCACTCCACACTTTTACAATACAATCTTCATTCCTTTATATAGGGAAATGAGATGAGAAAAACATAAACAAAATAAATTTAAACAATGAAACAAAATCAAAGATAAGCTTCAATTGTTTGGTGGTAGTAGTTGAGGGTTGGCAGAAGGTGGCAGCTGGATGGTGGCTGCTGGACAACAGAACTATGGCTATGTTTGAGATTGCTTTTACTTGAGAAATAAGTACTTATTTCTCAAGTTTTTAGTAAATAGGTGTTTGGTAAACTTTCTAAAAGCTGATTATTTTCCAATTTGCTCCTTCAATAAGCAGTTTCTGAGAAGTTGGGTGGGGGTTGCTTTTTGAAGCAGAAAATAACTTATTGTTGTACAATATCAAAAATACCCTCACTATTTAAATAGAAAGACGATAATACCCCTACATTAAGTAATTGTATTTTAAAAAAAAAACATATTTTAATCCTGAAATATTAAATTTTAAAATAAAAGAAAATATTATTTTAAATAAAAATAAACTGTTTTCAAAAAAAAAAATAAACAAAATTGAAGCCACCATTGTCGCTGGTGACAGTGGCCACCATCGTCGCCGGCGAAAGTGGCAGGAGGTTAACCAAACTTCTCCGGCGATTGTCGCAACCTCGTCGGTGTTAAAAAACAGCGATTGTCGTCGTCACAATAGAGAGACCATTAGCGCCGTCGTCGTCATCGTCACAAGAACTTGAGCTGTCGTCGTCGCAATCTCGTCACAACCATCAGCGCCAGAAAGGCTGTCGTCTTCGTCGTCGCAATCTCTTCCTCCGACACCACTGGAAAGGCTGGTTCTCTTCCTCCGACGCCACCGCCGGAAAGGCTGGTTTTGAGTTCAGATGTGTTTGAGTGAGTTGACTCAGAAGAAACTGAGTTGACTTAGTCAATTTTATTTTGTTTATTTATTTTTTATATGCTTTATATTTATATTGTTAATAATGTCTATTTTAGTAATTTTATTCAATACATTTTCCATCATTTTAAAAATTAAGCACTTTTAAAAATTAATTTACCAAACCCTTACTAACTTTTTTCTAAAGTTGATTGTTTCTTAAATTAAGCTACAAGCAGATTTTTTCCAAAGCAAAGCAATCCCAACACATAGTCTATGTCCCACGAGGAAGAGGACATGGAAGAAGAGACGGCTATAACAACCGTCCAAACATTGACAAAAGAAATGTTCAATGCTATAACTGCCACAAATATGACCATTATAGCAACGAGTGCAGAGGTACATGGAGACTCATGATATGCCAAAGTGTTTGACAGCCATCATCAATGACAAAGATTGGTTGTGGCATCTAAGGTTTGGATATCTCAACCTGCAATCTTCACTTTTGGTATACAATAGGGGTGGGGCACTAAGTTCGGAACCGAACCGAACCGAATCGAACCGAATCAAAAAAAGGGTGTTCGGTTCGGTTCATAAAATGAATTCGGTTTAAACCGATTTAAAAAATTGAAAACCGAAAAGTTTTCGGTTCAAACCGGTTTGGTTTCCCAAAAACCGGTTTGAACCGATTAAACCGCCTATATAAGTAAAAAAAAAAACCCTAACCTACTTCTTTTATTTTATTAAATATTATTATTTATTAGTTAGGTTTGATTTGGGTTTTTTTGGGCTTGAACTATTAAAATTTATGAACTTTGGCCCAAAATTAGAATCCAAAAACCCATCAAATTTTGAAACATATTAAAATGACTCATTAAACCCATCAAGCCCATAAGGCCCATTAGACCCAAAACCAAAATGAACCGAACCGAACCGAACCGATTAAAATCATTTCGGTTCAGTTCGGTTACCATTTCTTATTCGGTTTAAACCGGTTCAATTTTAGGTAAACCGAAATATTTTCGGTTCAGTTCGGTTTTATCCAAAACCGAACCAAACCGAACCGTGCCCACCCCTATACAATATACCATCATCAACAATACCTTTTATGTACCAGAGTATTCTCTTTGCTGCATTCAGGTGAGACTGGTCAAACAGAAGGAGAAACTCTAAACTCTATTTATATCTCTCTATATTTTCTTACACCACTCCACACTTTTACAATACAATCTTCATTCTTTTATATAGGGAAATGAGATGAGAAAAACACAAACAAAAGAAATTGAAACAATGAAACAAAGTCAAAGATAAGCTTCAATTGTTTGGTGGTGGTAGTTGGGGGTTGGCAGAAGGTGGCAGCTGGATGGTGACTGCTGGAAGTCAAGCTTAATGGCTTCTAGAATGGAGGTGGATGTCTAGAAGTCAGGTTTAATTTTCAACATCTTCTGCTGGCTTTCCATTAATGATTTCATATTTTTTGCTAGAAAAGAAATCCGGATCGGATCAGAGAAATTTTTTTTTGAACAGTTAGGAACCTAAAGAATTCTCAAAACGTTGGCTGCTTGAAGATCAAAGTATCCAAGTCCTCTCTCCATACTTGACGATTCCATAAATAAACACCGCAAATCCCAATGGAAAGGAACCTGAGGGGATTGCTACTCCATAACCTCAAAAAGACATGACATAACAGTTTTGTTTTGCAGAGAAAAAAACAAAACTGGACTTAATTCATTTAAAAAAAAAATCAAATCTCTTAATTTTTCTTATTTTGGATGTTTTATTTTCTTATCTTCACTTGATAATGAGTAGTAATCTTATAATGGAGGGAGACTTTTCTTATTTTCTTTTTTCTTTTCCACCATGAAATTAGAAGAAAAACCAAGTCTGCAATGGAGGTGATAAACTACGGAGATTAGGTGTAATAAGTTTAAAAAATAAGTAAAAAGCTAGTAGTTTTGGAAATAAATAAATAAAATTATTAAAACCATTTAATTTTATATCATTAAACCAAAATTTTAAAGGGACACCCCAATTATACCCCACTTTTTTAATTATGTAGTATTTTTTTTTCTTTATTAAAATTACTTAAAAATACATAAAATTTAAGGAAAAAAAATTCTACATAGTAAATATAATGAAACCTCACATTCCTTTTACAAAAAAAAACCAATGTTCTTGTAATCCGTTTCTTGAAAAAAAAATTATGTCTCTTGAACCTTAAAAATTATGTTGTCGTTGTGTTGAAACAACCTTGTTATTTTTTTATTTTTCTTATTCCTACATGAAATGAGAATAATGAAAAAACTCAACCAAAAAAAAAGAAGAAGAAATCGTTCAATAAAGGTGAGAGAGACGTATACAATGATCAGAGATGAGGTTTATTAAGTTTGAAAAATAAGTAAAAATGGTAGTTTTTGGAAATAATCAAAAATATTAATAAAAATATTTAATATTATTTAATTAAATCAAAATTTTAAAAAGTGATGTATAAATAAACCTGTAGGGAGTGTGCCAATAGCAACACTCAATTTTAAAAAAATGGGGCATTATTAGGTCAATCCAGGGTGCCATAGAACCAGTCATAGTTAAATTAGGGATGGCAATAGGGCGGGTTCGAGGCGGGGTGGCCTTCCCCGCACCCCACCCCGCCCCGAACCCGCCCCATTTATTTTTTGAAAACCCATCCCCTCTTAAAACCCCACTATAAATGGAGCGGGTTGGGGCAGGGCAGGGTACAATGAGGAGTGTTTTCCCCATCCTCACCCATTAACCCCATTTAAAGTTTTTAAAAAAAAAATTAAAATAACAAATATATAATCATTGAATATGATATAAAATATAAAGTAATAAATAATTCCAATAAACTATTAAAAAATATTTCATAAAAGTCAATCATTTTCAAACATAAACATAAAGTATGAAGTCAAACATAAACATAAACATAAAGTCAAAAACATCTTGTGAGGTTGAAGCTTGAACGGTAAACTTCGAGTTGTTTGAGAATTAGAGACTTAGAGTTACAGTTAACGGCTAGGCAGTGGCGGACCCAGAAATTTTAACGAGGTGGGGCACTTGAACAAAAAACAATTATTTTTTAAAAAAATTAATGAAAATTTAAAATCATAATAAAATGTGTTTTTTATATATATAAATTGATGGTATAATGAATTTTTAATAAAAAAAAATAGAATACTTACTCAAAATGAATTAAATAATTTTACATTTAAAAGAACTAAAAACAAGAAACAAAATATTAAAAAAATAAACAATAACAAGAAAAACAACATGAACAATGAAAAATTATAGTATTTATTCGTAAAAAAATTAAAATATAGTTTATAATAAAAAAAATTTGGTTTGTATTTATAATGAATTCACTTTAATTTTATACAAAAATAATTGATTAATAAATATTACTATAAATATTTTTGAATTTTTTATTTTTCTAATTATTGATTCTAAATAAATTAGAATAATAAAATAAAGAAAAATATAAATGATAAAATAAAATGAATCATAATAATAGATGAACTACTTTAATATAATAAATTTAAATTTGAGATTTTAGGGTTATTGATTGTATATGTTAGGTATGTCAAACTAAAAATATTAGAAATAAGAAAATTTCAAAATAATAATAGATAAGATAATTTACAATATAATTAAATTGAATTAAGTAAACCACAAATTAAGGGTAGTTAAGAATTTAACAATGAAGGGAAAAAGAAAATGGATTATTTTGCTATAGAAAAAAATGGAAATTTGATAAAGAAATTGGAAACGAGTGTAAAATAAAAATAGATATTAAAAGGTATTTGTTTTGCTTATGATGAGAATTGAACCAGTGACTAAAACTAATAAAATGAAGACAATAAATCAGCACTGATGTGTAACAACATATGTCATGTTGTGTTATTTATAATATATATAAACATAAAATGATTTTTTTTTTTGAAAATTTGAGGTGGGGCACAGGCCCCACCTGGTCTCTATGTGGGTCCGCCCCTGCGGCTAGGGTCTTTTTAATAGTATTTTGTTTTGTCAATTTATGTTAAATCACGGTGAAGAGATGTAAAGTTAGGGTTAATGTATTTGTATATTTCCTTTTTTAATATATTATTTTCTTTGAAACTACGTAGTTTCACTGAGTATTATTTTAAGCGGAGCAGGGGCAGGGTGGGGAGTATAAAACCCATCCCCGCCCCATACCCATTGCGGGTTATACTATATATCCTCATCCCCACCCCATCCCCACCAAATTGAAACCCATCCCCACCCCAAAAGTGCAGGTCCCCACGGGGCTCCGTCACCGCGGGGAATTTTGCCATCCCTATTAAGTTAAAGGTTATTTTTGTCTAGTCTCATGTAGAGGGTGTTTTAGTCTTTTTTTAGTTTTAACACTTATCTTGCATTTAGGTTTTATAGAGCAGCAGCTACTGTTTTCTCTAATGTTTATTATTTGTTTTGCATCAGACATGGGTTTTGTAAGATCATGCAAGATTCTATGTTTTGTTTCTGTATTTGAGCTGATTTCACTTGGGAAGAGCTGGGTATTTGGGAGTAAGCTTCCGCCGGCATTATTGTGTTCAACGATCGTTTTCTTGGGTTAGTTATCTTCAAAAAAACTCTGCATCTTCTTTGTAGTAGTGATATTGATAATCCCAAAATGCTGAAGTGGTCATAAAATATATATATATATATATATATATATATATATAAAAGTTCCCATACTTGATGAAGACCATGTAGGCTAGACTCAACATTGGTTAATATGTTTATCGAAATGGCTCAGTATAGATAGTCACATTTATGAGTAATTCGATTAGTATGTCAGCTACTAGATAATGATTAGTCCATATGATTTAGATATCAAAATAATAATTGACCTCATTAACCTCTTCTATAGGATGGTGATCATTGATCCTAGTACTTGTATAGGAAATACGGTAGAGAGAGACTAGATATCAACTCTGCGGTCCATTTTTTGGCTCATTATTGCCATGGGAGTAGGCTGATGCTCACAATGCATTATATGATAAAACAAATGTCGTTTTGATTTGATAGCTTTGTTATCAGCTCACAAAACTTTTTTGGGATGGACTCTGGTATATCAGTGGCAAGTAATTAAGGAAAGAAATGTCAATTGATTAACATTTTTAATGGAGTCTGGATTAAGGCCCTTTTGGTTTTTCGGTGCCTGTCTATATGGGTTTGCGGTCGGTCGAAGGGTGCTTCTTCTCCTTGGTGGGGGGATCATGATGCGTCTGTGCTTGTTCTCTGTTTTTTCTTGTTTTTCTTTCCCTTGTGGCTTTGTTGGTTTTCTTTTGGGAGGGGTTCCTGCTCTGTTTTGTTGTGGTTCCTTGGATGGTTTGGTCTTTTGACCCCGGCTCTCTTGAATAAATAATCTTTTCAAAAAAAAAAATTAATTGTGTCACTTACCTTTCGCAGGAAACCCCTTTATTGTCTATATTGAGGTGACCTTTAGGTAGGATCTAACAATGAGATTGTGATTTCATTGGTTGGAGATGATTGCTGCTCGCTTGATGATGACTCTAGTTTAGTCAGATTCCTTTCTGTGAAAAACCCAGGCTGGCTTGGCTGTAGGGTTGGTAATTTGAGGGCTCAAGCCCGCACTGGACCCAAGTCCTCAAAAAGCCCTCATAAATTAAAAGGGTTTAAACCCAGCCCATATAAGAATATTATGTATGTGGGTAGGGTTGGAACCAGACCCACAATAAACAGGGTAAAGCCTAAACCTGCCATTTTACCTGCATTATTACTATAGTGTGAGTTTGTGACTCGGATTGGATCCGAATGTTGACTCGGATTTGGATCCAAATTCTGTCACATATTTTTTGACCCGGGTTTTAACACATTTTGACCCGGATTTGGATCCGAATTTAGAACTGATTTTTGACCCAAATGTTTTTACATATATTTTTACCTAGATTCATTGGGCCAAAATTTTTACAAACCAAATTAATTAAAAATTCTATTAAAACAATTAATCAAAATAGAACAATTTTTAAGTTCAATCTAGATATAACAATTTTTACATTCTACTAAAAATCAATAGTAACACAAATTAAAAATCCAAAACACAACAAAAAATCAAGACGTTGCTACCGGCTCTTCGTCATCTATTCCTTCAGTAACATATACTTCTTCTTCCGAGATACGACCTAATAATAATAAAAATAAAATAAACAGCAAAAAAAGTATAATCAACATCAATGGTAACTAATACTATATAAAAGTATAACATAATTTGAAAATTTTCATACTTCGAAGAGGAGCCCATATCCAATTTTGTGCACACATCAAGGCCTCCAACGTGTCCGGATGCAATCCTCTACGATGTGGATTCAAAAATTTGCCACCACCACTAAAAGCAGACTCTGAAGCCACCGTAGAGACGGGAATAGCCAAGATGCCTTTGGCAATCTTAGCCAATATCGGATACTTACCTTTGTTAACCTTCCATCAAGACAATATGTCAAAGTTAGGGGTGTTATTTTCAACTTGTTCACCCAAATATCTCTCTAATTATGACTTGTTCAAACTACTAACAACCTAGCTCTAATATAATTCAAATTCTTCATCACTCCCACGAACTTCAATAGAATACTCAAATGACGAAGATTTAATACCTTGGATCCCAAACCGCTGCCACAGCCATCAGACCAGGAATATCACTCCAATATTTTTCAAACTTGGCAATCATACTTCTTGCCATTGTCTGTATCTCAATGTGAGGAGAACTGACCCACCTATTCATTGTCTCTCTCATTTTACAAATCATCGGAAAAACCAAATTCGCGGTGGGGTATTTGGTACTTAAAAAGTTGAAAAACTAGATCAAATAACCATGTAAAAAATATAACAAAATATAAATTTTAAACACTTAGAAAAAAGAAATAATACCTGAGAAAAACTCTGTTAATTTATAAAAAGGTTGCAAAAGCTCCACCATAATTGTTGCCAGTTGTCAATCTGATTCTTCAGGCAAACATTTATAATGCGGATCACGTTGTTGAGCACGAACAAAAACATCCTTGTACATCAACGCAACCGAAAGCATAAAATATGTGAAATTCCATCTTGTAGGACAATCAAGCATAAGCTTTTTAGTATATTTTATTTTCAGTTGATTTGCCGCATACTCAAAAGCTTCAATTCTTTTACTTGATGTTGTCCAAAAACAAATACTATCCCCAATTTTCTCAATTCCATCCGCAATCACTTTCAACTCATCTCGTACTACCAAATTCAAGATGTGGGCACAACATCTCATACGTAACAATTTCCCGCCTTACAACAGCTTATCTGAAAACTTGTTCTTGGTTTTATCAATCATTGAACCATTAGTAGAACAATTATCTACGGCAATAGCAGACAACTTTCTGTCGACATTCCAATCAAACAAACATTTCACCAATTGATCACCAAGTGATTCAGCATCGTGTGGAGACAATACATGTATAAACCTCATTATACGACTATGTAACACCCACGATTTGTCAATGAAAGGCATAGTAACAACCATATATCCCATTTTTGTACTAGAAGTCCACATATCTATAGTAATTGCAACTCTACTCCTAATGTTCTCTAACAATTTTTTTGTTTTAATTATTTATTTTTTATTTACTTTAAAAAATAAAATTAAAAAATTGAGACTTGACTTAAATTTTCATCACTAATGGGTCGTTTATTTTTTTGTCTGAAGACTGAACAGTTCTGAATTTTTCTGAAGACTGAATATGGACTGAAATCTGAACTTGAATGACATGTTTGTTTTTTGTTTTCTCACATATGTTTTTAACACATTTGTTTTTTTTAAAATAAAATTGTTTGAAAATAAGTAATTTTACATTTATACCCATGGTAAACAATTATACATATAATATGGAATAAAAAAATCCAAAAACAATAATTATATATGAACACATATGATCATGATCTTCTTCTTCGATTACAAATAAACTTCATT
>CM065642.1:45136270-45385916 GCA_033220585.1 Dipteronia sinensis
TGCCGCTAAAGGCAGAAAACGGTTTGCTGATGTCTGGCTTCTAGATTCAGCAACCACTTGGCATATGACCTCTCGAAGAGAATGGTTCCACAAATATGAACCTGTCTCTGGAGGATCTGTATTTATGGGTAATGATCATACCTTGAAAATCGCTGGTACTGGCACCATCAAGATAAAGATGCATAATGAGACAATTCGTACCATTCAGAAGGTATGCCATGTGAAGGGCCTAAAGAAGAACTTATTGTCTTTGGGACAATTAGATGATCTTGGATGCAAGACCCAAATAGAAAATAGGATCTTGAAAATTGTCAGAGGCGCGCTTGTGGTCATGAAGGCAAAAAACATCACTTCAAATCTATACATGCTCAATGGAGAAACATTTCAGGAAGCAGATTCATGTGTTGCATCAACCAACCATGGAGAAGAGTCAACGATAATGTGGCATCGCAAACTAGGCCATATGTCGGAACGAGGTTTGAAGATTCTCTCTGATCAGAATTTGCTTCCTGGGCTCAAAACAGTAAATCTTCCATTCTGTGAGCATTGTGTTACAAGTAAGCAACATAGATTGAAGTTTAGCAGTTCTACTGCTAGGAGCAAATGCATTCTAGACTTGATTCATTATGATGTCTGGGAATCACCAGATATATCTCTAGGAGGAGCAAAGTACATGGTGACTTTCATTGACGATTACTTCAGGAGATGTTAGGTATACCCGATCAAGAGAAAGTCAGATGTGTTTGGAGTATTTAAAGCCTTCAAAGCGCGAATAGAACTTGAATCTAAAAAGAAGATCAAGTGTTTGAGGACGGACAATGGAGGAGAATTTACAAGTGAGGACTTTAATGTTTTCTGCCAACAAGAAGACATTAAGAGACAGCTCACGGTACCGCACACCCCTCAACAAAATGGTGTGGCATAGCAGATGAACAGAACCTTGTTGGACAAGACGAGAGCAATGTTGAGGACATCAGGTCTGCCCAATACATTTTGGGCAGAAGCAGTCAAAACCGCATGTTATGTGATAAATTGATCACCTTCAACGACAATCGATTTGAAGACACCAATGGAGATGTGGACCGGGAAACCAGTTGACTATTCACACCTTCATACATTTGGAAGTCCTGTGTACGTAATGTATAATGCCCAAGAAAGAACAAAGCTGGATCAAAAATCCAGGAAATGTATATGCTTAGGGTATGCTGATAGAGTTAAGGGGTATCGTTTGTGGGATCCCACTACCCACAAGGTTGTCATCAGCAGAGATGTGATATTTACAGAAGGCAAACTGCAAGAGAAAGGAGATGATAACACTTCGAAGAAAAATCCAGAGACTGCAAAAGTTCAGGTGGAAAATATTCAGGATCTTGAAGATTCAAATTCTTCTGAAATAGCAGAAGAAGAACCAGTCGAGCCTGAGGCTTCTGAAATTCATCGGTCAACTCATGAGAGAAGACCACCGGTTTAGCACTTAGATTATGTTACTGAGAGCAATATTGTAAGATCCTAATTTTTGTTTCCTTCTTTATTAGTAGTAATAATAATAATATAAATAGAAACGTATTTTTGGCAATAAACCAAATCAGTGATTGATTCTCCAGTATTATTATAAGTTAATTTTCACATTTAAAGTAATTTGAAATAAGTTAATTTCCACATTTAGAGTGATTTGAAATAAATCAATTTCCACATTTAGAGTGATTTGAAATAAGTCAATTTCCATATTTAGAATGATTTGAAATAAGTCAATTCCACATTTAAAGAAATTTGAATATTTTAGCAAAATTAGTGGAATTGTATATCGTCATTATTTTTATAATTATTCATATGTGTGTATATATATTTACACAGTAATATCAACTAAATGCTTTCATACAAAAACTCTCACTTTTCTATACTTGTTTCCCTACCAAAAGATCATAGCAAAATAATGTCAATAAAAAGTATCAATTTCATTATACCTTTACTCTGAAATTCTTTGAAGGTACAGTTTCTTAAACTTTGTTTCATTTTCAATTTTGATTAAAGTTGTATTCCTTTTTATACTCTTTGTTTTCTTTTAACACAAAACATCTCATCAACAAAATTTAGGCCTCTAACAATTGTTCAACTTTATTTTATGGAGATGTTTTAATGAATGGATTTTGGAGTGAATAAAATAGAATTATACATGAAGCTCTATAATTAATTGCTGGAATTTTTGGAGTTCATTAAAGAGTTCAAGTTTGAGTGTTAGTGTAGATTGAAATTGTGATCTGTTTTAATATTGGTGAAGCAACATACCGTGTTGTTGATTTTAGTTATATTTTTAGGTTGCGATTGATGCTGAATTTCGGTATGAGAATAGTAGACATATATATCTACTTGTGTTATAATTTTCGGAATTTTTGGTGGTGTTCATATTAGGGAGACTTTAATTCTAAATCGATTACATATGCAGATTTTCTGAATCATCAAACTGACCTTATTGTTTTGGAGTAATTTTAAATTACAATTGGGTTTGATTTTCGGTATTGTGGTTGTAGAGTCATAATTGAATCAGGATTAAATTATTGTGAATTTTGATGTCATATAAGTATTTTAATTCTTTGAATATATTTGATGTTTAAGCCATGATATTTAGGCTGACAGTCATGAGCTCTTGGTGTTGTAGGAATTTTAATTCTCAAAGAGAAATATGTAAAATTTCGATTTTTGGAATAGAGATAGAGTACTGATATATTACTCCATAAATAAAGTTTTGGAATTTTTTGTGGTCTGTAGGATTGTTAAAATGTTATACAAAGTCTGATTAGAGGATCAAAATATATGCTGTCAGGATTGACCCTTGTGTGTTTAGAATATGATAAGATATTATTGGTGTTTGATAAAATTATGATATTTTGAGGGGAATTAGTAATCTGATTTTTAGATTTATTGATTAAGTTTTGTAATTTTTGGAGGCCCTTAATATTTTCGAATCACTAACGTTTGAACACTAAAAACTGTTTTTCTGAAATGTCTTCATGAAAATGAATAAAAATAATGTACTTACAAAGTTGAGTTAGATTTCTTTTATTTGGCTGATTTAATTGAGGGATTATATTCTATATGTTTAGGTTCCTCTCGTGATTTCCCAATATCGTTAATGAAACCTTAAACTTGCTATAATCAGAGGTAAGTAGATTTCTTTTTTTGCATAGTATGTAATTGCACAAATGTTTTCTTAGAAACCAAATTTATTTATCATATTGTAATGTTCTGAAATATTTTATTATATATGTTTATATATGTTTATAAACTCATTTTACTACTTAGTCTTTACTTACATATTTGTTACTTAATTCTTTTTAAATAAGTTTTACCTTTACTAGACCTTTTTGCTTAAATGCTTAAATGTTTTGTCCTTTTATGATTTAGCAATGCAAATGTATTGTTATATATATATATATATATATATATATATATTTGAAAGTAATGTTTTAGCTCAAAGTCAGTAGTAAATGAAATGTGAAATGAAATGTTGATCACCGGTGATAATGTAAATGCAACGCGCGCGACAAATGAAATGTTATGATTTTGGTCTTGTACCAATTTCTGAAATGTTATGATTTTGGTATCGTACCAATTTCTGAAATGTAAATGGCTGGGTCACCGGGGGTATTGGTGACACTACTTGACTTAAGCTTATTTTTATGAAATGTTATTAATCGTTATTGTAAGGACCTCGATTTTATGATTGGCTTATTTCATGACAAACCACCACATTGGGGATGATTGTGTAATGGGTAGCTTAGGTCCGTATTGGCAAGCTTCCAAGCATCTCCATGACTTCAAGAGCAAAAGGTATATTCACTTGACTTTGTCTCTTGAAGAGTTTAGGTGCACACACACACTTCATGCATGTTTTGTTTATCTTGCATTTGTGTTCTTTATTGTTTGTATAAGTGTGCATCCTTTTCTAAAACACTCACTAGCTTACATTAGATATCATATCTTGCATTGTATCTTAGTTAATAACATGTTTGACATGTTAATTGTGCTTCATTGTGTGCATCCCACTCTCTTCACACTTGCACAACATTCATGTAAGATTGACTTTTGTCTTGAGTGTTAAAAAGGGATTTTTCCCTTTGGCGCGGCCTAGACCGCTCGGCAGGCTTTGCTTGCACCGCGGCGCACGGAGCGGTATTCTCCAGTGCGTCATGCGCGACGTGGACCGCGACCTGTGCACTTGCACGCACAGCGGCCCCAACCGCGGTATAGTCCAGACGGTGCACTGCTGTATGTACCGCGGTCTGGACAGTTACCTGAGCCGCGGTCTAGCAAGCGGTTTTGACGGGATTCTGGTTCCCAAGTTCAAAACGATGTAGTTTTAACTAGGGCTTCATATATATTCTTCCTCTTCTCTTCTTGGCCTGACCAAGAGCTCAGAAAATCATTTCTAGAGAGAGGTTAGAGCTCCTAGAGAGAGAAAGCTTCAAGAAAGCATCATTGACTCTCCAAACCCAAAACCCATCTCCATCTTGCATCATTCAACATCATATGAGCATGGGTCTTCATTGTTTCATGACTTGGTAAGCAAGAACTTCTTTGAATATCATTTATTGTTCTTCTTACTCTAGATTAGGTATTTATTGCATGATTAAATACCTAGACTCTACTTATTGCATATATTTATGAGTCTTTATAACATGATTGGGTTTGTTTATGATAGCTTAATTGATTAGGTCATTTTTGCCTAAAAGCTAGGTCATAAATATTCATGTGTGATTAATTGATAACTAGGTTGAGAAATTGTGTTTTAATCAACTAGTTAATGTTCATGAATATTTGATTGTGTTTGTTTGTGATAGCTTGCATTATTAGGTCATATATGCCTAAATAGCTAATCCATAAATATTCATGTATGCTTAATTGATGATTAGGTTGACTTTGTGCATCTAGTCAAGTTTATGAATGTTTATGTGAATTTAATTGACAATTAGGTTGTTAGAATTTCTCTACAACTAATTGAGACCTCATGTGTGTACATGTAGGCATTATTTGATAACTAGGATGTTGTATTGCATTATCTACATCTAGTTAAGCATTGTATGTTTGGTCTAACATATATTGTGTTGAGCATTCATTGATTGTTCACTTAGACCCTATACTCTTCATTGAGTCAAAGTCTTGTGGCTTCGGGGTGAAGTTGCACAAGCATTGAAGTCTTGCAACCAAGTTGTGGTTGGCAAGCATCGGTCAAGAATTCACTGTAAAAGGCCTGCGGGTAGAGTAGGAGGTGCTCACGCCAATAGTAGTGTATCAGTGGATATCACTAGGGATTGAACCAAGAGTGGCGAGTGGTAGTGTCCATAGCCTGAGGTTATCTAGAGTGAGAGTCTGAGCATCACTTGAGGGTGTAACGTTTTACTCATATAGTGGATTTGAGGATCGTGTGTGGCTAGAAGGATAGCCCGTGGTTTTTCCCTTTGTTTAAGGGTTTCCACGTAAAAATCAAGTGTTATTTATTATTCCGCACTTTACACTTGATTTTGTATGTTTGATTTAATTGGGTTAATTGTTTAATATTGACTAATCGAAAAATTGGTAATAATCGATTAACAACCCATTCACCCACCCTCTAGGTTGTAGACACACGTCAAGAGTGTATTTTCAGTTATCGTACAATGAAAATGCTACTTTTGCAAGTTTTACTTGTATTTGAAAATGTTACTTTTACAAGCTTATTTGTATATTAATATGTTACTTTTGCAAGTTTTACTTGTATTTGAAAATATTACCTTTGCAAGTTTAATTGTATTTGAATATTTGAAAATTTATGTACTCTTTAACTGTCATTATAAATTTCATAAATGTTTTCGATTACGTATTATGCAATACTTATCGAGTTGACAGCTCACTCCTTGTCATTAACATTTTTACAGACTAAGTTTTTAGAAGCTGATCGCTAGGGCATTAGACTTTCAGAAGTGGAAGTGATTGAGATTTTATGTAATGTTTTCCTCTTTTTTTTTTGTTACTTAGAATTTGAGTTTAGGTGTCTGGTATTGTTTTATTTCCCTTTAGAGTGTTTTGCACCTTATTGGTGGATATATTTGGAGATATATTTTTCAGTAGAGAATGGTTTATTTGGAGTTATTCAATGATTATTATTTTGTTTTTGTGAAGTAATTAATGATTTATGACATAACATCTCATATCAAAGGGTTTAATTACTCTTTGAGTTTTGGGGTGTTACAAATATAGCATATTGTCTTTTAATAAAGGATGGAGAGCCATCAACTTTCCATAAAGATACTAAAAGTTCGGATGTATTCATGTGGATGACAGCAATGCAAGAGGAGATTGAAGCCTTACATAAGAATAAGACATGGAATCTTGTTAAGCTACCACAAGGAAGGAAGGCCATCGGAAACAAGTGGGTCTATCAGATCAAACGAGATGGTAATGACCAAGTAGAGCGGTATCGTGCAAGATTGGTGGTAAAAGGATATGCTCAGAAAGAGGGTATTGACTTTAATGAAATATTTTCACCTGTTGTTAGACTCAGGACAGTCAGAGTAGTCCTGGCAATGTGTGCTACATTTGACCTACATCTAGAGCAGTTAGATGTGAAAACAGCTTTTCTTCATGGAGAACTTGAAGAAGAGATGTATATGCTTCAACTAGAAGGTTTTGTCGAATCAGGCAAAGAGAACTTGGTTTGCAGGTTGAACAAATCTCTGTACGGTCTCAAACAGGCGCCGAGGTGTTGGTACAAGAGATTTGATTCCTATATCATGAGCCTTGGGTACAATAGACTTAGTTCAGATCATTGTGCGTATTACAAAAGGTTTGAAGAAGATAATGAGTTCATTATCCTATTATTGTACGTGGACGATATGTTGGTAACAGGCCCCAACAAAGATCGAGTCCAAGAATTAAAGGCACAGTTGGTTAGGGAGTTTGATCTGAAGGATTTGGGATCAGCAAACAAGATTCTAGGGATGCAAATTCACAGAGATAGAAGTAACAGGAAGATTTGGCTTTGTCAAAAGAATTGTTTGAAGAAAATCTTGCGACGCTTCAACATGCAAGATAGTAAGCCAATTTCTGCCCCACTTCCTATTAACTTCAAATTATCCTCAAGTATGAGTCCTAGCAATGAAGTAGAGAGGAAGGAGATGTCTCGAGTGCCATATGCATCAGCAGTGGGAAGTTTGATGTTCGTTATGATATGTACAAGACCAGACATTGCACAAGCAGTGGGAGCGGTTAGTCGACACATGGCGTACCCTGGTATAGAGCATTGGAATGCTGTGAAGAGGATTCTGAGATACATCAGAGGAACCTCAGATGTTGCATTATGTTACAGAGGATTGGAATTTACTGTCAGTGGTTATGTGGATTCAGATTTTGCTGGAGATCTCGATAAAAGGAAATCTACTACCGGCTATGTGTTTACAATTGTAGGAGGAGCTGTGAGCTGGATTTCCAAATTGCAAACAGTTGTGGCTCTATCTACAACTGAGGCAGAATACATGGCAGCTACACAAGCTTGTAAGGAAGCAGTTTGGATTAAAAGGGTAATGGAGGAACTCTGGCACAAACAAGAGAAGATTATTTTGTTTTGTGACAGTCAGAGTGCCTTGCACATCGCAAGAAATCTAGCTTTCCATTCCAGAACTAAGCACATAGGAGTTCAATTTCATTTTGTTCGAGAAGTAGTGGAAAACGGTAGTGTGGATATGCAAAAGATACACACCATGAAGAATCTACCAGATGTAATGACCAAGCCTATAAATACTGACAAGTTCATATGGTGTAGATTCTCCTATGGTCTGGCAGAAACGTAAGCAGCAGGAATTTGAGCAAAGATTAGAGGGAATGATGGACCATAAAAGATGACTTCAAAAGGGAGAATGAAGAAATAGTGAAGCCACTTTCAAGCCCAAACTAGTTAAGGCCCATCAAAGCCCAAAATGCTTGAATTATTCCTAACCATTCATTTGGTAGGTATGGAAATTGTGGTTGAGAGTTGATGGTGGAAAAGAAGAAATGCGAGCCACACATTTCTCTTAATTAAATTATGAAATTGCCATCCACTCCAACTATAAATAGGTGGGAGTTTTTCACTCCAAAATCATCCCAAGCAATAGCTTTCTTCTTCTATCTCTTGTTCTTTCCTTGTAATGGTTGTAGTTCTCTCCTAAAATATTAGAGAGAGAGGTTGTAATCTTTTTGGTCTAATAAAGTCCTTTAGTCTTTGCCCGTGGATGTTTCCCTCAGATTAAATTGAGGGTTTTACCACGTAAAATTGCGTTTTCTCAAGTCTCTACTTTAGTTGCAGTATATTGCTTCTGCGTACAAGCTTACTAACAGGTTTTGGAAGCCATTTGCCTTTGAACCCTGCTATCAAAATTTTGATTGACAGAAAAAAGTTCCTTACATTGATTAGATTACTAGAGATGTCATAATCCAGTTTTTGTTAGATGAATAATTTCAAAAAAGTAGTTTCGCTGGAAAATTCTTAATATGAATTTTTAAACTACTCTTTGCGCGCAAGATTTAAGGTCAGAACATTCAGTTGACAAGAAGTCAACTATACCAGAAGCTTCCAAGTGATGATCACATTAGTTATACACCGCATATTCGAAAGGAATAAGGATCCAATCTGAACTCAATTGAACCTTAAAGAATCTTGTGACACAGTCGTTATAACTAAAGATTGTTAATATTGTTTATTTGTTATATTCTAATTTTTATTGATTATTGATATAAGTCTTATTGTATGATTCTTACCTATATGCTCAGATTAATAGTGACTAGTGAATTTTTGTTCTTTAGTTGCATAAGCTTCATCTCCATTATAATTCTAATAATGCTATACAATGCCAGTCAGTGCCATAAATGTGGCCCAAGTTGAGCATCATATATAGGTAATAACATTTTGAAGTGGTCCATAGATCACGACAAATCTGAAGCTAAATTTCTCCAATTTAGTAGTTGTCTATGGACCACAGACAAGTGACACAGAGAATTTTGAAACTGATAACTGAATTTGGCTGAAATACTTGACTGAAATACAGTTTCTACTGATAACTGTAAGAAAACCAGTGAATTTTGATACTGAAAAAAAAAAGGTTTAAAGTATAGGAAGGAAGGAAACAAATAAAAGGCAGAAAAACTTGAAAGAAAAGCTAGTAGTGTTAAATGGGGTGCTTTCTAATCTCTATCACTTTCATTGGCACTTTATTCTTTTCATCTATTATGAATTTGTCAGTTGCAATTGATACAATAAGTCTAGCACAATCTTTTAGAGATGGTGGGACATTAGTTTCCGCTTCGCAGAGCTTTGAGCTAGGCTTCTTCACACCTGGAAACTCAAACAACAGGTACCTAGGAATATGGTACAAATTTATTTCTAGTACAGTTGTTTGGGTTGCAAATAGAAGGATTCCAGTAACTGATAAGCAAGGAATGTTGGTCATGAGCGCTGAAGGGAACCTTGTACTTCTCAGCAAAGATAAGAAGATTATCTGGTCTACAAATTCATCAAGGGTGCTAGAAAATCCAGTGGCTCAGCTCCTGGATTCTGGGAACCTTGTAATTAGGGACAATATTAACATGAACTCAGACAGCTATGTGTGGAAGAGCTTTGATTACCCATCAGACATATCGTTGCCAGGCATGAAATTGGGATGGAATTTAAGAACTGGTTTTGAGCGATATCTGACACCATGGAGGAGTGCTGATGACCCGTCTCCTGGAGACTTTAGTCTCAGACTTGACATCGATGGGCTAACTCAATTAGTTATTACCACAGGATCAAAAAAAGAGGTCCGGAGCGGACCATGGAATGGTCGTCAGTTTGGTGGCCTCCCATCCACTGATAAAGTTGAGCACAACTTTATTTTGAAAGCAATGTTAGTTCATAATCAAGATGAGTTGTATTAAATATATGAGCCTTTTAATAACGCAGTTAAAAGTCATATAGTTTTGCATCAATCAGGCACACTGCAGCGTCTTGTATGGAATTGGAAGACAACTGAGTGGAGTATTCTGTACTCATGGCCATTTGATTCGTGTGACAATTATGCACAGTGTGGTGCTAATAGTAATTGCAGAATTAATAAGACGCCAATTTGTGAGTGTTTGAAGGGGTCTATACCCAAAGCAGAAGATGAATGGGATACACAAGGATTATCTCAGTCAAGAAAATGCATAGAGAAACTGCCAGCAGATTGCCCAAATGGAGAAGGGTTTCTGAAGCTTCCAGCAATAAAATTGCCTGACTTCTATTGGTATAACAATAGCATGAATATTAACGAATGCGAGGCAGAGTGCTTCAAGAACTGTTCATGTAGAGCTTATGCAAATTCTGATGTAAGTGGAGGCAGTGGCTGTTTTATGTGGTTTGGAGACCTGATTGATATTAGAGAGTGCCCTCTAGGATTCAGATGGGGACAGGATATCTTCCTGAGAGTTCCTGCCTCAGAACTAGGTAATTTTGTTATTTTATGTCTCACTGTTCATTCCATATAAAGTTAATTTAGAGAACATTAATTAACAGATAACACAAATCTAAAGATATCTACATCTGTGGAAGAATCAAGCATATAAATCTTTTTTCTTTTTCCCTCGAATTTTTTTATGAGAAGGGAAAAAGAATAAAGAGATCGATACTATATTAGAAGGGCATGAAATTTCCAAGTACTGATCAAGCTTCTTGATTTGTCTGTCTTTGAATCAGTACAACATGATTCGAATAAGAAGAAAAGAATAAAGATCATCGCAGTGGTTTCAACCATTACTGGGATTTTTATCTTGGTCCTTGTACTCTGCACAGTTAGGAAGAAAACAAAGAATAGAGGTAAAATATTCATCCAACTTTACTGAATTGTTTATTGGAAGTCACGTTGTAGAACTTAAGCATTGAGTTTCAGAGTGGAAATTTATATCGTTGATCAATATATTAGGGTTGGAGAGCAGGGAAGAGGAAGAAGAAGCACCTTTAATTGATTTGAGTACCATTGCTGCTCGACTAACAATTTCTCTCAAGCTAACATGATTGGCAAGGGTGGATTTGGTCCTGTTTACAAGGTAACTGTGTTTATATGTTATCTAACACTATACTGTAAGGTATATAGTGTTGGATTGTATTTTAATATATTGTACAGTGTTATTTGTTAGGGATATTATTGTCAATTCTATTTGTATATGTCTCCAGTTGTGGAGAAATGATTCAATACAACAAACACAATATTTTTCCCCAAATTCAATTTGGTATCAGAGCAAAGAAAAGGAAAACCCTAACCTCCGCCGCCGATCACCTGACCTCTGCTGCCTCACCGACGTCCGTCGCGCCTCCGGGCACCGGCGACATGAACTGATCGGCGACGTCCTTGCGATCGGGAATGCGGCTTCCATTCTTTCTGGCGCCGCCAGTTTGCTGCCGCCAGTTCTTCCTTCTGCTGCCCGCCAGTCTTCTTCCTCCAGCTGCTTCCGGCGCGCCACCTGCTGCTGCAGGATGTCGGCGGTGAAGTCGCCCCTCCAGGCGATTTAGTCAGCAACGTCCGACCCTTTCCGGCGCCGCCAGTTCTTCCTCCAGCTGCCGACCGGAGATCGACCACCGATCCAGTCGGATCTTCCCGTAGCTGCAGTGACGCCGCTCGACCTGGGGTAGGTCTTTTTCCGGTGGCCGTCCGACCTAGCGTGGGTCCTTTTCCAGGCAGCCCATACACTTCGTTCCAGCAGCTCTCTTTCCGGCGGCCTTTCCAGCAATTTCTTCCACCTGTTTGCCACCAGATCGACGCCGGCAGACCTGACATAGGTCACTTTTCCGGTAGCTTCTGGTCAAGCACACCCTTAGTCTCTCTAGCCTGTGTTTTTAATATATATATATATATATATATAGCTTAACAATGTTTCATTGCTTGAGTTGGTTGTTCCAATAGTTGGTGATTTATTAGTCGGTCACATTGGTGATTTTTTTTTATGGCGGATCCTTTAGATAATATTGTTCGGACAGATGTTCAGTCAGATAATGTTACTACTTTCCGGTCGGATTTGACACCAGTTATGTTCAGTGGGAGAGTTACGAGTGTCCTGTTGAATGGACGAAACTTTGGTTCATGGTCTCGGGCCTTGAAGTTATTTATTGGTGGTCGGGGTAAGGTCTCCTGGCTCTTGGGTACTTCCCCACGCCCAGCTGAAGGGGACCCTAAGGTTGATCAATGGGATATCGACAATTATCAGATTCTTGGTTGGATGTTTGGGTCCATGGAACCCCAAATATTCAACATGTTTATGTACCATGAGACTGTTGCGAGTCTATGGACGGCTTTAACATCGATGTATGCCCATTCCAAGAATGAGGCACGTCTTTTTGAGTTATATCAGGAAGTCTCTCATGCTACTCAGACGAGCCTTAATATGAGTGTTTCATAATTTTTTGGGTCTCTGCAGACGCGTTGGGATGAGATGGCTCAGTATGAACCGGTTAGTGAGTATGGAGTCACGGCATCGGTGGCTGTAAAACGGCTAGACCGTCTTCATACATACTTCTTCCTTATGGGGCTCAAGCCTGAGTTTGAGCATCTACGGACCCAGATACTCAATTCCTCTCCATTGCCGGCCTTACTGGATACATTTGCCATTGTTGATGGGGATGAGAGGCGACGTCTCATTTCCACCTCGGTCCCTCCACTTGCCTCTGGGGGGAATTTGGATCAGATGGCTCTTGCCACTAGGTCATCGATCCCTCGTCCTTCTAATGGGAGGAAGTACTGTCAGCATTGTGGTACCACCGGTCACCTCAAGGATACTTGCTGGAAGCTTCATCCAGAGATGAGGGTACAGTTTCGGAGGGCACAGCCTCATAGCAGGTTAGGCCCGCCTCCTACTAGAGTTGCAGGTGTTGCTGATATCTCCAGGCCTCTGTCTTCGTCTATTATTGATCAGATGGCAGACCTCCGGGCACAGATGACCTTGCTGATGCCACAGGGGTCCACTCCCACACCACCTATATCCTCTCCTGCCTCTTCTACTACATTATTATCAGGTACTCCAACTGCTTTTCATATTTGCTCTGAGTCTCCTTCATGGATTCTAGACTCCGGTGCGAATGATCACATGACGGGTGAGTTGTCCTTGTTTTCATCACCCTTGGTTCCTACAAATGCGTCTGTCCGAGTAGCAGATGGCTCTGTCACTGCTATTAGTAGTAAGGGGGACGTCAGACTTTCGTCTGATATTACTCTTTCCTCTATTCTTCATGTTCCCAAAATTGCTTTTAACCTTTTATCAGTCAGTCGTATTGCTAAATCCTTCGATTGTGCTGTTATCTTCTTACCTGATCATTGTTTCTTTCAGGACCGGACTTCGAAGAGGATTTTTGGCAGGGGATATGAGCACGAGGGCCTATATTATTTCGGGGATCCATGTCATTCTCCTCCACCTCCAGCTCCACCTAATTTACAGGCTGTTACCACGACTGTTTTTGATTTTCCTGTCACTGTTTCATTTAGAGACTTGCATCTGTGGCATGCCCGCTTGGGTCATGTCAATTTTCAGTATTTGTGTCGGATATTCCCTACTTTCTCTTTAGCTTGTAAACAATTGCATTTTCCTTGTCAAGTATGTGAACTTTCAAAGCATTGTCGAAAGCCTTATATTTCTCGTATGCAGCGTTCTCCAGCTATGTTTGATTTGATTCATTCGGATGTTTGGGGACCGTCTCCTGTTACTGCTATGTCTGGCCATAGATATTATGTTACCTTTATTGATGACTTTTCTAGATGCACTTGGGTTTATTTGCTTAAAAAGAAGTCTGATGTGTTTGATACTCTTTGTCAGTTTCTCACTATGATTAAAACCCAATTTGCTATTGTTGTTCGTGGCCTTAGGACTGATAATGGGGGGGGGGGGGGGGGGGGGGGGGAATATATCAATAGGGATCTTATGTCTCACTTGTCCAAATTAGGGATTCTCCAGCAGTTAACCTGCCCTTATACTCTTAAACAAAATGGGGTCGCTGAGCGTAAGAATCGTCATCTTATGGGTGTTGCCCGTTGCCTTCTTCGTGGTATGTTAGTTCCTAAGTCTTTTTGGCATATGGTTGTTCTTACAGCAACCTATTTAGTTAATCGTATTCCTAGTAGGGTTTTAGGGGGAGAATGCCCTCTTGGGGTTCTTCAGCCCGATAAACCCTTTTCCCCATCCCTCCTAGGGTTTTTGGGTGTGTCTGTTTTGTCCAAGATAGGGGTCCGTATCTGAACAAAGTTAGATGATAAAGCTATTCGATGTGCGTTTATAGGATATTCTTCCCAGTCTAAGGGGTATCGATGTTATGACCCTTCATCTAGACGTATGTTTCACTCTCTTGATGTAACCTTTGGAGGATGCTCCTTTCTTTACTGGATCTGAAACGAGTAGGGTTGACCCTTTTCCTGATGAGATTTTTTCTTACCCCATTCCTATTACTGATGAGACTATCTCTTGCCATATTCCTATCGTTTCTTCTGATAGTGTTCCTCCTACTGTTAGAGGTCCTAGCTCTTTGCCCCCTGTTGCAGGTACTCCTGTTCTTCAGTATAGTCGTCGCCCTCGGCTCCCTCTACCTGAATCCTCTCCGCATGAAGGTACTGTCCCTACTTTATCTCCCATGCCCATTATATCCTCTCCTCGGCGAAACCCTATTCGGGATCGCCACCCCCCCGACAGCCTTACTTTATCTTGTAGCACTAACCACCCTATTGAAAATCATATTTCGTATAGTGCTGTGTCTAGTTCCTTTCAGGGGTTTATTAGGCAGCTTGATTCTATCTTGGTTCCGAGGTCTGTTGGAGAGCCCTTGTTGAGTTCTGAATGGATTGCTGCTATGCAGGATGAGATGCGGGCATTACAAACCAATCATACTTGGGATTTGGTTGCTCTCCCTAGAGGGGAGAAAACAGTAGGGTGCCGATGGGTGTTTAATGTCAAACATAACGCTAATGGGACTGTCAGTCGATATAAAGCCCGCCTTGTTGCTAAGGGCTTTACTCAAGTTCCTGGGAAGGATTTCACATCCACTTTTGCTCCTGTGGCGAAGCTTACTACTATTCGGCTGCTTATCTCCCTCGCTGCTTCACATTCTTGGCCCTTGGATCAGATGGATGTCAAGAATGCCTTTTTAAATGGTGACTTGGATGAAGTTATTTATATGGACCCTCCTCCGGGCTTTCGGGCTGAGGGGGAGTATGCGGGAAAGGTGTGTCGTTTGAGGAAGTCGTTGTATGGTTTGAAACAGTCTCCTAGAGCTTGGTTTGCTAGGTTTAGTGATGTTGTCCTTGGTTTGGGTTTTCTGAGATGTCATTCTGATCATACTTGCTTTGTTAGGAGTACTTCCAAAGGGCAGTGTATATTTTTATCTGTCTACGTTGACGATATTATTTTGACTGGTGATGATAACTTAGGGATTGCCCAAGTGAAGAAAGATCTCAGCTCTATTTTCGACATCAAAGATTTGGGAGGTTTGAAGTATTTTTTGGGGATTGAGGTTGCTCGCTCTAGATTTGGTATTTCCCTCTCCCAACTGAAATATACTTTAGACCTTCTGTGTGATACTGGGATGACAGGGTGTAGGCCTGCTTCCGCTCCGATGGATCCGAATATGAAGTTGTCAGCCGAGTCTGGTGATCTTCTGCCCGATCCATTTGTTTATCAGAGGTTGGTTGGCGGACTTATCTACCTAACCAATACTAGACCTGATTTGGCCTTCGCTGTCAGCTTGGTGAGTCAGTTTATGCATGCTCCCCGTACCTCCCACATGGATGCAGTCTATCACATTCTACGATACTTGAAGTCTTGTCCGGGTCTTGGTCTCTTTTATGACTCGAACAATACTCTTGATATCTCGTGTTTTACCGATGCTGACTATGCTGGATCGAAAACTGATAGGAGATCTACCTCTGGATTCTGCTCCTTTTATGGAAACCATCTTCTCTCTTGGAAAAGTAAGAAACAATCTGTGGTTTCTCGATCTTCAGCCAAGGCAGAGTACAGACATGTGAGATCATATGGCTTCAATCCATTCTCAGAGAGCTTGGCTTTCCTGCTTGTTTGCCTTCGACTTTGTACTGTGACAATAAGTCGGCTATCTTGCTAGCTTCTGATTCTGTTTTGCATGAGAGGACCAAGCATATTGAGGTTGATGTTCATTTCATTCGGGAGAAAGTTAGATCCGGAGTTGTTTCTCCCAAGTTTGTGCCATCATCCGAACAAGCAGCTGATGCTCTTACGAAACCTGTGGGACCATCTCTTCTCAGGTCTACTATTCGCAAGCTGAGCATGACCAATATCTTTGCTTCAGCTTGAGGGGGAGTGTTGGATTGTATTTTCATATATTGTACAGTGTTATTTGTTAGGGATATTATTGTCAATTCTATTTGTATATGTCTCCAGTTGTGGAGAAATGATTCAATACAACAAACACAATATTTTTCCCCAAATTCAATTTATAGTGCCTTATAGATCTTGTGAATCTTGAACTTTGAAACTTGCATTCTCTCTGTTATAATATGCAGGGAAATCTTTCTACAGGACAGGAAGTTGCTGTCAAGAGGCTCTCAAACAATTCAGAACAGGGTGCTGAAGAATTCAAGAGTGAAGTAGTTTTAATCGGAAAACTTCAACACAGGAATCTTGTCAGCCTTCTTGGAAGCTGCATTCAAGGGGATGAAAGGATGCTGATCTACGAGTATATGCCCAACGAAAGCTTGGATTATTTCATTTTCGGTTGCACCTCTTGAACTTATATCCACTTAGTTATTCGTATTTTGGATACTCAAGCTTAAACCTTTTTCTGATCTAAATTAGAAGTTGTTTGATCTTAAGGATGAAATTGAAAATTAAAGAAAAAACAGGTCTAATTGTAAGAGTTACTAGAAGTGGCAATGATGTGTAGATGATGAAAGAAGCAAATTCTTGTCTTGGAGAAAGCGGTTTGACATTATTATTGGAATTGCAAGAGGACTTCTCTACCTTCATCAAGATTCAAAACTTCAAATCATTCATAGGGATCTAAAGGCAAGCAATATTTTGCTTGACAATGACTTAAATCCTAAAATTTCGGACTTTGGCTTGGCGAGAATTTTCAGAGGTGATGACAAAGAAGCTAATACAAAGAGAATTGCAGGAACATAGTAAGTTTTACTACCATAATCTCAAATATTTACTAGTTAGAAGAACTTATATATTATCTACTCTAATGCAGTGGCTATATGTCTCCGGAGTATGCCACTGATGGCAATTTTTCATTGAAATCCGACGTTTTCAGCTTTGGTGTGCTTCTGTTAGAGATAGTAAGTGGTAAAAGGAATAGAGGTTTCCGCCACCCGGATCATCACCTTAATCTTCTTGGACATGTGAGTAGAAATAGTGGTATACTTCTTTTTACTTCATTTTTTCCAGTATGGAGAATAAACAAAGCTATTTGGTACAATGATTCCAGGCATGGGTGCTGTGGAATAATGGAAGGGCCTTGGAAGTAAAGGATGTATGTTTAGAAGACTCCTTCATTGAATCACAAGTTCTCAGATGTATTCAAGTGGGTTTAATATGTGTTCAAATGTTCCTGGAAGACAGGCCAGAAATGTCATCCGTAGTTTTCATGTTGGCGAACGAGGGACTGCTGTTGCCTCAGCCTAAACAGCCAGGTTTCTTCACAGAAAGAGGTTTCATTCCAGGTTCAACATCATCAAGTAAAGAAATATCTCACACACGAAACGCAATGAGCATAACTATACAGGATGGCAGGTAGAAATTCTTGATTGAAGTTTGCTTATAGCTTTCTGTTGGGACATGCTGTAATATGCAGATTTAAAGACTTCTTTGTAATCCAGTAACTTTAAGAAGGTAATTATATACATGTTTCTATAATGTATTTATAATAATTGTTGGTTTCAGAATATTATTATTATTATTTTTTTTATATATGAACTTTGAGAGTATGTTACTGTCTTGGAATTATTTTTGAGGATTTTGCAAGTTATTTGTTAGCAAGTATGATCATCTCTTGATTGACCTTCAGATTGGGGCGTGACATAGAACTCATAAAACACCATAGGTTATTGAAGCTCATTTGCGTTGGCTTTATCTCCATACTGCTGTCGATAAGGATTGAACCCTTCTCCGGTCTCCATCTTACAGCACACACCGTACTGCAACATGTTTCAGTAAATTTCCATTGACAAATAAAATCTCCATATATTGATTAGATTACTAGAGATGTGCATGAACCAATTTTTTGTAAGTAAAATAATTTTCACAAAGTAGTCTAGCATGAAAATTCTTAATATTCATGTTCAAACAATGGTATTTGTAAGTAGTTTACATGGAATTTGGAAAACGAACGTTTTTTTGGAAAGTTCCACAGATTGTGCCAAATCTTATGCTTAAAGTTTTCAAATAATAGTTTTGTATGGACCACAGACAAGTCACACTGGAGTCCACAGAAATTACTTGGCTGTGGTCTCATATTTGCAGATGACAGTAGTAAACACAGAATCTTGATACTGAAAAAAAGTTTAAAATAAACAAGAAGGAAACAAATAACAAGAAGAAAAACTAGAAAGAAACGCTATGATTGTTAAATGGGGTGCTTTCGATTCTTCAACTTCTTTGGTACTTCGATCTTTTTTTCTGTCTTGAAGTTGTCAATTGCAGCTGATATCATAAGTGTTTGACAATCTATCAGAGATGGTGAGACATTAGCAAACTTAACATAGGAATCTCGTTGGGCTTCTTGGCAGCTGCATTCAAGGGGGCGAAAGGATGCTGATCTATGAGTATATGCCCAACAAAAGCTTAGATTATTTCAATTTCAGTTGCACCTTTTGACCTTATATCCACTTATCTAGTCATATGTTTGATACTGAAGCTTAACATTTTTTGTGAAAATTGCAGAAACAGATCTAATTGTAAGAGTTACTAGAGTTGGCAGTGATGTGCAGATGATGAAAGAAGAAATTCTTGTCATGGAGAAAGCGGTTTGACATTATTATTGGGATTGCAAGAGGACTGCTCTATCTTCATCAAGATTCAACACTTCAAATCATTCACAGGGATCTAACGGCAAGCAATATTTTGCTATGCAGTGACTTGAATCCTAAAATTTCGGACTTTGGCTTGGTGAGAATTTTCAGAGGTGATGACAAAAAAGCTAATACAACGAGAATCGTTGGAGCATAGAAAGTTTTATTACTATAATCACGTATATTTACCGTTGAAAGAACTTATATATTAGATACTCTAATACAGTGGCTATATGTCTCCGGAGTATGCTACTGACGGCAAGTTTTCATTGAAGTCCAACGTTTTCAGTTTTAGTGTGCTGCTGTTAGATATAGTAACTGGTAAAAAGAATAGAGGGTTCCTCCACCCAGATCATCATATTAATCTTCTTGGACATGTGAGTAGAAATAATGGTATACTTCTTTTTCTTTTGCTCATTTGTTCAATTATGGAGAATAAACAAAGCTATTTGGTGCAATGATTTCAGGCATGGGTGCTGTGGAATGATGGAAGGGCCTTGGAAGTAAAGGATGTATGTTTAGAAGACTCCTTCATTGAATCTCAAGTACTCCAATGTATTCAAGTGGGTTTATTATGTGTTCAAATGTTCCCAGAAGACAGGCCAGAAATGTCATCTGCAGTTTTCATGTTGGCGAACGTGGGACTGCTGTTGCCTGATCAGCCTAAACAGCCAGGCTTCTTCACAGAAAGAGGTTTCATTCCAGGTTCAACATCATCAAGTAAAGGAAAATCTCATACAGAAACCGCAATGAGCATAACTACACAGGATGGCAGGTAGAAATTCTTGATTGAAGTTTGCTTATAACTTTCTGTTTGGACATGCAGTAATATGCAGATTTAATGACTTCTTTGTGAAGTTAAGTATACACATGTTTCTATAATTTATTTATTATAATTGTTTGTATCAGTTTCACTTCATACCATATGGTTTTATTACACTCAAGAGTGTTTATACAAGTTTTGGAACCAAATATACATAAGCATTTTCTTTTAACAGAAAGAAAATTAATGAACAAGATACTACGGTATCTTCAAAATGATCAAACGTTTAAGGTAGGGATGGAAAGTCGTTGTAGGAGCAGTGGTGGTAGGTACTAAAGTACTAAGAAATGAATGGACATGTCAAAATTTAACAATTGGGTAGTCTTATTATGCGACTGCAAATTCGGTAAAAATTCTGATTTTCATTGGGTAGACGTAGAGTCATTTAGTACAAGTGCAACTTGACCTGCTGCAGTCTGTCCTCTGGTTGTTCGTAGGGCAGTATAATTGATCAACTTCAACCGAAAAGATAAATAGGAAACTGACTCTGGTTCAACGATTTTTAACAGTCTGCTAATTCATAGGAAATGGTAAGACAGTTTACTTTCAGGAAGGCTGATGATTTACTATAGAACATAACATTATTCTAACATTCTAAATAACACTTGAGATTTAGAGTAGATTTCTACAGTATCATAATGGTCAACAAATTCGACATACATCGACAAGAACAACCTAAATATTTAGACAAGTTGTGCAACCTTAGAATGATCATTCGGCTACTTCAGTAGAATAATAGATAGGATTTGAGACCTTCTCATGACAAAAGCTGAGCAGTTCCAGTTTCTTCAAATCATCTTATTGTTGAAGTTGAAAAGCTCATTTTCTTAGAACATATGAGGTTCTACCTTCCCTTTAAAATGGTGATTTCCGATCCAGAGGGTATATAGTTGCTTGATGAAGACTGATCAGCTCCAGGCAGATTCCTTTCTGTGAAAAAACCAGGATGGTTTGGTGGAGGCAGGGAACTCTCACTGCCCAGCATTAGAACCACAGATGACATGTTTGGCCTGTCTTCTGGTCGCTGTTGCACACATAGCAAACCCACATGAATACATCTTAACACCTCAGTCAAAGGACCGGAGTTGCCTAAATTGTCATCGATTAGTTCCATTGATCTCCCTTCTTTCCAAAGAATCCATGCCTGCATGATTAGAAACACAAATGAACATATATGTATTGTAACATGAAATGTTGATCTTTCTATTCTTACATGTCCAAGAAGATTGCGGTAGTGGTCTGTATGGGAAAATCTCCAGTTTTTCTTCCCACTAACTATCTCTAAGACCAAAACACCAAAGCTAAATACGTCCGATTTTACAGAGAAAAGCCCATCAACTGCGTACTCCGGAGGCATATAGCCGCTGCAATTATGTTGATACAAATGTTTACAACCAATAACAGAGAGTAGTTAAATCATCGAATGAATTTCTGTGTACTTACTATGTCCCGACCACTTTGTTCGTATTGGCCCCAATTTCATTCTCACCGAATATTCTGGCCATACCAAAGTCTGAAATTTTTGGATTCATATCATTATCTAGTAACACATTACTGGCTTTGAGATCCCTATGTATAATCCTCATTCTAGAGTCCTGGTGGAGATAGAGAATTCCTCTAGCAATTCCACCAATAATATGGAGAAGTTTCGGCCAGTCAAGAAACTTTCTTCTTATTTGATCTGGTCAACAATACTCCATCCATGTTAATGCATTGCCAAATTAAACTTCAGAAAAAATGTTCAAAATTTGCTGATGATATGAACCGAAAACAAAATGTTGGGTTTTGAGTGGTCAAACCAAAAATGAAGTAGTCCAAGCTTTTGTTGGGCATATATTCATATATTAACATGCTCTCATTTGCTTGAATGCAACAACCAAGAAGCTTTACGAGATTTCGGTGCTGGAGTTTGGCAATCAGTGTAACTTCATTCTTGAACTCTTCCAATCCTTGTCCGGAACATTTTGAAAGCCGTTTAACTGCAATTTCCTGCCCATCTGTCAAAATTCCCTGGGATAATCACTAAGAATTAATAGGCAGAAAAAAAAAATGCGAATCTTAGCAGCAGATTTGTAATGTTATTACCTTGTATACCGGTCCAAAACCACCTTCTCCTAGCTTGTTATCATTTGAGAAGTTATCTGTAGCTTTTGATATAGTGTTAAAGTCAAATATCCATAAATCCATTTCTTCTTTTTCTCCATCATTATGTGTCATTTTGTATTTCCTCTTCATGATTCCTGAATTATAGGAGATTTTTCTTCTTTTAGCCAACTAATATGATTAATCCTTCACAGATAGATGATTGAGCAATGAAGTTACCTTGCTTCTTGTGTGTCCTTTTGTGGATATAGAAGATCAATCCTACCAAAAAAATTGCTATCAATATTACAGAGCCAACTATGATTCCTACTCGCTTCTTCACAGTGGTGTTTCCATCATCTGAAATGTCGAAAGATAGGTTAGTCGACACAATCGTGAATATGGACAGTACTACCTAAATCCAAAAGGTTTGTTATCAAGACAGAACCAAGCATGATATATTGTACTTATCAAGACAGATTTTAGGAAAATTGTACATTAAAACCGCAAAAATGTTTGTTATTGTCTACTTAAACTTGAATCAAAATGCTTGTGATAAGATAATACCTGTTTCTATAGCAGCCATCCGTATATAAAAATTCTGCCCACCTTGGTCGTATAGTATCATGTCTGTGAGGTTTCCAAACCAAAGCAAGCAGCCACTTCCTTCTTGACTGATGTTTGAATTTGCATATGCTGTGCAAGAACAGTCTTTCAAACACTTTTGTCCACATTCATGCAGGCTCATGCTTGTATTAAACGTTGAATTAGAAGTATCTGGCAACTTCAACCCTGTATAGTTCCGGAATTCATCGCCCTTTTTACAATTTAATTCAGTCTTTCTGACACACCCTTTAGACCAATTTGACATTCTCCACTCTGGTGATTTTGGTTCAAATCCATCCAAGCAAACACATACAGAACTGCTTCTATCAGTCTTGCAAGCAGCGTGTGCGCCACAGAATGAATAAATTTCACACTGATCTTCCGGTGCATCATAAAAGAGTGTCCAAAATTTTGATTGATTTGACCGGACAAGGCGCTGGATAAAACCTGATTGGTTTAGAAACAACCTTGACTTTAGCGAACCCTGCTCGTCAACCTTGTAATACACCTCATCCTTATTCAGTTCAAATCGATATAAAAATTCTGGATTTGGACTTAGCTTAGGAGTTCCGGTGAAACGAATGCCATTCCATGATCCAGCTCTGTAACGCAATGCAGACCCATTTCTTAGAACCAGTTGTGGAAATCCTTGAGGATCTATCCACAGTGAAAATTTGCCCGGAGCAGGATCTTCCGAGCTTTTCCATGATGATAGGTACTTATCCAAACCAGTGACAAAGTTCCTTCCAAGCTTCATTCCTGGTAATAAGGTATCAGTAGGATGATCAAAACTTTGCCACAAAAAATTTCTCGGGTCATCATCATTTCCATCTTTCACCACAAGATTTCCGGACTCCAAGAGCTGCACAACTGGGTTCTTCGCCGTTCTTGATGTATTGGATGACCAAATTCTTCTATTCATACTATCAAGTAGTACAAGAATCCCTTTCTGGGTAACATTAAGAACTCCTGAATGATCAGTGAGTGAAGTTTCTCTGTTGGCTACCCATGCAACTGTCTGATTGAGAACTACCTTGTATCGTATTCCTAGATATCGTCTGGTTGAGTTACCTGGGCTGAAAAATGCCAATTCAAAGGTTCCACCAGCTGAAACTAGAGTCTCCCCATCCTTGATGGACCGACTTGGTGTAATAGTATCTGGTACAGCAGAAGTTCCCAAGATAAAGACCAAAATTGAGTAAACTACAAGCATTTTTAAAACTTGAATTGAGTTTCTAATGCTTTTAATCTAGAATTGCTTCTATTATACAAACATTAGTGTTTCAAAGTCTTGTGTGTAAAGTGGGACCACTTACCAGCGTAATAGTACAATCACAATTCACAGGTTAGGTGGGAAATTTAGAATTCAATTAATACTGTCGACCCAAGTAGTTGTCTTTCAAGACATACATAGCTAAATCATTAAGACTTATCCTAGCTTAAGTTGACAGAATCAGCCATTGCCAAGTCAGGGCAATTAGACACTCTTCAAGTAGTGAATCACAAGACATTGTATATGGTCCATACATTGAATTATTTCATGAGCCTGAACCTTGGTAGTATCACTCACATAAGCTAATTATTGTTAGAGTGTTTTATATCGATTTTTGGGTCCTTACCTAACAACTTAAGTTCTTGAGTCTAGTGGTTACTAATATGGTATAAGAGTTAGGTTTGGCGCAAGAGTTCTATAGGTTCGAATTTCCCCATATGCATTTGTTTTTGTATTTATTCTGCAATTGCACACAAGTAAATTTCTCGGTCCCGTTTTTCATGATTTAGGCTTGGCCAGTGTAAGAACCTAATTTTTGTTTCCTTCTTTATTAGTAGTAATAATAATAATAGAAATAGAAACTTATTTTTGGCAATAAACCAGATCAGTGATTGATTCTTCAGGATTATTACAAGTCAATTTCCACATTTAAAGTGATTTGAAATAAGTTAATTTCCACATTTAGAGAGATTTGAAATAAATCAATTTCTATATTTATAGTGATTTGAAATAAGTTAATTTCCACATTTATTGAAATAAATCAATTCCACATTTAAAGAAATTTGAATATTTTAGCAAAATCAGTGGAATTGTATATCTTCATTATTTTTATAATTATTTATATGTGTGTATATATATTTACACAGCAATATCAACTAAATGCTTTCATACAAAAACTCTCAATTTTCTATACTTGTTTCCCTACCAAAAGATCATAGCAAAATAATATCAATAAAAAGTACCAATTTCATTATACCTTTACTCTGAAACTCTTTGAAGGTACAAGTTTTTGAACTTTGTTTCATTTTTAATTTTGATTAAAGATGTATTCCTTTTTATACTCTTTGTTTTCTTTTAACACAAAACATCTCATCAACAAAATTTCGGCCTCTAACAGTTGCTCAACTTTATTTTATGGAGATGTTTTAATGAATGGATTTTGGAGTGAATAAAATAGAATTATACATGAAGCTCTATAATTAATTGCTGGAATTTTTGGAGTTCATTAAAGAGTTCAAGTTTGAGTGTTAGTGTAGGTTGAAATTGTGATCTGTTTTAATATTGGTGAAGCAACTTACCATGTTGTTTATTTTAGTTATATTTGTAGGTTGCGATTGATGCTGAATTTTGTTATGAGAATAGTAGACATATATATCTACTTGTGTTATAATTTTCGGAATTTTTGGTGGTGTTCATATTAGGGAGACTTTAATTCTAAATCGATTACATATGCAGATTTTCCGAATCATCAAACTGACCTTATTGTATTGGAGTAATTTTAAATTACAATTGAGGATGTATTTAAGTTTGATTTTCGGTATTATGGTTATAGAGGCATAATTGAATCAGGATATAAATTATCGTGAATTTTGGTGTCATATAAGTATTTTAATTCTTTCAGTATATTTGATGTTTAAGCCATGATATTTAGGCTGATAGTCATGAGCTCTTGGTGTTGTAGGAATTGTAATTCTCCAAGGGAGATAGGTAAAATTCTGATTTTCGTTGACATAGGTTACTGATATATTAGTCTATAAATAAAGTTTTGGAATTTTTTGTGGTCTATAGGATTGTTAAAATGTTATATGAAGTCTGATTAGGGGATCAAAATATATGCTGTCAGGATTGACTCTTGTGTGTTTAGAATATGATAGGAAATTATCGGTGTTTGATACAATTATGATATTTTGAGGGGAATTAGTAATCTGATTTTTGGATTTATTGACTGAGGTTTGCAATTTTTTGAGGCCATTAAGAATTTCGAATCCCTAACGTATGAGTACTAAAAACTGTTTTTCTGAAATCTCTTCATGAAAATGAATAAAAAAAAATGTACTTACAAAGTTGAGTTAGATTTCTTTTATTTGGCTGGTTTAATTGAGGGATTATATTCTATATGTTTAGGTTCCTCTCGTGATTTCCCAATATCGTTAGTGAAACCTTAAACTTGCTATCATCGGAGGTAAGTAGATTTCTTTTTTTGCATAGTATGTAATTGCATAAATGTTTTCTTAGAAACCAAATTTATTTATCATATTGTAATGTTCTGAAATATTTTATTATATATGTTTATATATGTTTATAAACTCATTTTATTACTTAGTCTTTACTTACATATTTGTTACTTAATTCTTTTTAAATAAGTTTTACCTTTACTAGACCTTTTTGCTTAAATGCTTAAATGTTTGGTCCTTTTATGATTTAGTAAGGCAAATGTATTGTTATATATATATATATATATATATATATATATATATATTGAAAGTAATGTTTTAGCTCAACGTCAGTAGTAAATGAAATGTGAAATGAAATGTTGATCACCGGTGATAATGTAAATGCAACGCGCGCGACAAATAAAATATTATGATTTTGGTCTTGTACCAATTTCTGAAATGTTATGATTTTGGTCTCGTACCAATTTCTGAAATGTAAATGGCCGGGTCACCGGGGGTATTGGTGACACTACTTGACTTGAGCTTATTTTTATGAAATGTTATTAATCGTTATCGTACAATGAAAATGCTACTTTTGCAAGTTTTACTTGTATTTGAAAATGTTACTTTTACAAGCTTATTTGTATATTAATATGTTAACTTATTTGTATATTAATATGTTACTTTTGCAAGTTTTACTTGTATTTGAAAATATTACCTTTTCAAGTTTAATTGTATTTGAATATTTGAAAATTTATGTTGTCATTATAAATTTCATAAATGTTTTCGATTACGTAGTATGCAATACTTATTGAGTTGACAACTCACCCCTTGTCATTAACATTTTTGCAGACTGAGTTTTTAGAAGCTGACCGCTAGGGCATTAGACTTTCAGAAGTGGAAGTGATTGAGATTTTATGTAATATTTTCCTTTTTTTTTTGTTACTTAGAATTTGAGTTTAGGTGCCTGGTATTGTTTTATTTCCCTTTAGAGTGTTTTGCACCTTATTGTTGGATATATTTGGAGATATATTTTTCAGTAGAGAATGATTTATTTGGAGTTATTCAATGATTATTATTTTGTTTTTGTGAAGTAATTAATGATTTATGACATAACATCTCATATCAAAGGGTTTAATTACTCTTTGAGTTTTGGGGCGTTACGGCCAGAGCAATGGACTACCATTGACCTTGGTAAAAGTTTTTTTTTTTTAGAAATGCAATTTTATTCAAAAAAGGCCAACAGGCAAGAGAAACAGAGACCAGAAACACACAGCAACGGCCAAGCGTGCACTCACAGCCCACACGACAAGACTAGCACAAACCAGACACAGCCAAAGAGACAACACAGAACCAAAAAAGAGCACAAAGCAGAAATAACTCAGCCATCCCCCCTTCCACAAAAAAGGAGAAGGAGTTGGGATCTACAACTTTAAAACACTTCAGTTGACGGGACTATACGGCTAGGTCTCTGGTTTGGGAAGGGAATGATTGGGAAATAAAAGGAATTTCTGTTAAAGCTAATACCCAATTAAGAAGAGGCAGCCAATAATGGAGTATAAGAAAGGTTTGCATTTATGCAATTACTAGTAAGTGTTTTCATTCCCTGAATGTAAACATGAAGATTGGGATGGTACAAAGTAGCATTTTGGAATCATTAGAATCTAACAATGGAATGCATTATAAATAACATCAGGCCAACTTGCTGCAGGTTTTGAAAATGATCTGTTAGTACCCCACATACAAATCACTGTCTTCATCAAGGAGACAACCTAACTAGGTAGACTTTACTTGTATGGAACCAATTTTTCGGTCAATTAATGAACCACAGTACTAGAGGTGGGTTAATGGATAACTCAGATCAAACAGAATTTCCCTTTTCCAATTGCTTATGAAGTGCAACATACGGGATCTTGTCTTGTAGTATTTTAGCAGAATTGGTATGGTTACACCAGAGTTGTGGATTTCATCGCTGTGAAACCAGTTTTTTGTAGTAAAAGCACAACATTTTGTAGTAGTGATATTGATAATCCCAATATGCTGAAGTGGTCATCAAAAACCCAAGACATATAAGTTTTCGTAGGTGATGAACTGACGAAAAAAACCGTGTAGGCCAGACTCAACATTGGATAACATATTAAGGCTTAGTTCATATGATTTTGATATGACAATAATAATGGACATAATTAACCTCTTCTAGAGGATATATGGTGATCAATGATCCTTGTACTTGTCTAGTAAATATGTTAAAGAGAAAGATTCATCACATCAATTATGCATTCCATTTTTTGGGTCATTATCACCATGGGAATAGGCTGTTACTCACAGTGCATTATATGATAAAACAAATGTCGTTTTGATCTGATAGCATTGGTATCAGCTCACAATACTTTTTTGGGGATGATCTCTCTGCTATATATATCAGTGGACAAGTAATTAAGTCTGGAAATGTTATGTCAATTGATTAACATTTTTAATTACTTGTGTCACTTAGCTTTTGCAGAAATCCCCTTTCTTTTTCTCTATATTTTGGTGACCTTTAACGAGGCTCTAACAATGAGATTGTGATTTCATTGGTTGAAGACGGTTGCTGCTTGCTTGGTGATGACTCTGGTTCAGTCAGATTCCTTTATGTGAAAAAGCCAGGTTGCTTTGGCCGAGGCAATGGCCGTTCACCACCCAACATTAGAGCCACGGTTGACATGTTCGGCCTATCTTCTGGTCCGTGTTGCACACATAACAGACTGCATCTTAATATTTCCAATGAACTATAAGAATAATCTAAATGTTGATCAATTAGTTCCATTGCCTTTCCTTCATTCCAGAGTCTCCATGCCTGAAACAAATAAGACCAATGGTTTACTCTTCAAGTACAAACAAAAGGATCCTGGCATCACAGTAAAAAGGAATTTGTATGAATCGATCATCAAAACTACCAAAAGAATTTCATTTGATTCCATTAAACAAGATTACAAGAGGTTGGTATAGAAAGATCACTCATTCTGTAGACTTACATGACCAAGAAGATTATGGTTGTGATCAGCGTGGCAAAATCCTCTGTTTCTTCTTCCACTCACCATCTCTAGGAGTAAAACACCAAAGCTAAAGATGTCTGACTTTACTGAGAAGATTCCATCAACTGCATACTCTGGAGATATATATCCACTGCAAAATTACATTGTAAAGAGAGAATGAGTTAACCGATAATATAATATAATGAAACAAATGCCAGTGTACTTACTATGTTCCAACAACTCTATTCGATTCTCCCTTAGTTTGATCTCCTCTGAATGTCTTAGCTAGACCAAAGTCCGAAATTTTCGAGTTCATTTCATTATCTAATAAAACATTACTGGCTTTAAGATCTCTATGTATATATAATCCTTGGTCTCGAGTTTTGATGAAGGTAAAGAAGCCCTCTAGCAATTCCTCCAATAATTTGGATGCGCTTGTTCCAATCCAGTAATTCTCTTCTTGTTTTATCTGAAAGGATTTTTAATTCAAGTTAGCCCTTAACGTAAAATCCTAAGGGGAACTATAAAGATAATTACTATATGATTATGACAAAAATTAAAAAGTCAGTTTGGAGAAGATCATCAAACCAAAAATGAAGTAGTCCAAGCTTTTGTTGGGCATGTATTCATATATTAACATTCTTTCATCTCTTTGAGTGCAACATCCCAAAAGCTTTACGAGGTTTCGGTGCTGAAGTTTAGCAATTAGAATGACCTTTGAACTCCTCAATTCCTTGTTGAGAACATTTTGAAAGTCTTTTAATAGCAATTTCTTTTCCCTCCATCAAAATACCCTATAAATTATATATCATTCAATCATTCGTAATGGTAAACATTGTTTCAAATGAAAAATAATACACCTTAATAACCTATGGTTGTGTTACCTTGTAAACAGGACCAAAACCACCTTCTCTCAGCTTATTTTTGTCAGCAAAGTTGTTGGTGACGTTAGCTTAGTGTTCAAATCATACATTAGTAATTCCATATCATCGTTTTTGCTCTTTTCACTATTGTCATTTATATCTTGACTGTTATCTGTTTTTCCTGAAATTGAATTTTTTTATTACAGAAATCAGTATACTTGAAACAAATGCCTTCACATTATTATGCATTAGTATATGGTATCAATCATTTCCTGAAAAAAGTAGAGCCCAAGTTAAATTTAATGAAATTAACAGTGAGTTGGATTGAGCTATAATTAACAGTGAGTTGCCCATTCAACTCAAGTTTTTTTATGTCAAACAAGTCACTAAACCAGAGCAAACATCCGGTTCCTCCTTCTCTGACATCTGAATTTGCATATGCTGTACAAGATCAATTGTTGAGACACAATTTCTCGCATTCTGCAAGGCTAATGTTGTTATCAACCCAGGAATGACTCGTGTCTGGCAATTTTACTTCTTCGTGTTTTAGAAATCCATTGCTGAGATTACAATGCAACAGAGCCCTTCGAACACACCCTTCAGTCCAATCTAAAGATTTCCCATTCTCCAGGTGATTTAGGTGTGAATCCTTCCAAGCATTCGCATACAGCAGGAGACTTATTGATGTTGCAACTAGCATATGAACCACACATGGCATACTTATTACACAGAGCCAACATCGCTGATGGGGTCACCGCAAATCTTGAAGGGACTGATGTATTTCGGATGCCAGTTGTGTAAGATACCTCTTTCTCATTTGACATGAAGTCGTGTGTGTATACTGGATTTGGTTGCAGTAGAGGAGTACCAGTCCAACGAAGGCCATTCCAGGAACCTGCTCTATACATTATTTCAGGTCCCTTTCTAGTAAATAGTTGTGGAAACCCATGAGGATCTACCTGGAATTTGAAGTCCCCTGGAGCAGGGTCATCTATGCTCTTCCAGGATGATAAAAACCACTCCATACCAGTAACCAAGTTTTTTCCAATCTTCATGCCCGGTAATAAGGTATCACAAGGATAATCAAAGCTCTGCCACAAAAAGTTATCTGGGTTGTTATCATTTCCATCTTTCACAACCAAATTTCCAGATTCTAAGAGCACTGCAACTGGATTCTGAAGACTTGTTGAGGCATTGGATGACCAAACAATGTGATTTGTACTGTTCATCCTCAGGACACGGCTTCCTGTGGCATTGATACTTAGAAATCCTGAGGAATCAGAATTTGGAGTATTTGTGTTTGCTACCCATGCAACTATCTTCTCAACATCTTTCTTATACCAAATTCCGAGGTATCGCGCACTTGATTTACCAGGACTGAAAAATCCCAGTTCATAGACTTTGCCAGCTGAAACTACTGTCTCACCATCTTTAATGGATTGGCCAAGTGTAATGGTGTCCAGTGACAGTGTAGTGATGATTGTTATGTAAGAAGATAGAAAAAAAGTAGATAATAATTATCATTATCGATAATATTAACATTTCAGCAAAAGTAGATAATAATGGACTCATTCAGACTCGCAATTACAGGCCATCTCTTATGTTTTGTTAGCGAAGTCCATCTAGCGTGAAATGCATCTGTAAAGTCAATGTCAAGAGCAATATGCTACACAATTGAATTGACCTATCAACCTTTCAAGTAACTTCAGTTTTCAGGCAAGACTAACTAGCATTGCACAAACAACTTGCAATTACATTGATGTATTGGTCTACCTTTTACATCTTTTCCAGACAAAGCGCCTAATAAAACCTGATTGGTTCAGAAACAGCTTTTCCCTTTTCCCTTTTGCCAATTGCTTATGAAGTGCAACATACAGGTCGTGTGTGGTAGTCTAGTAGCAGAATTGGTATGGTTATGCTATAGAGTTGTGGATTTCAACGCCGTGAAACAAGTTTTTTATTTTTTTTATTTTTTTTTTTGTAGTACATGCAACTTAGGGGATATTGTAACACCCAAAATTCAAAGAGTAATTAAACACTTTGATTCGGAATGTTATATCATAAATCGTCAATTACTTTACCCAAAAGAAACCACTAATCATGAATAACTCCAAATAAATCATTCTCCAATGAAAATATATCTCCAAATAAATCCAATAACAAAATTCAAAATACTCTAAAGTAAATTAAAATAATACCAAGCGCCTAAACTCATATTCTAAGTAACAGACCTAAGAAAAACATTACATAAAATCTCAATAACTTCCAACACCTGAAAGTCTATCGCCCTAGCGGTCATCTTCTAAGATACTGAGTCTGCAAAATATTAAATGACAAGGGGTGAGCTGTCAACTCAATAAGTATTGCATAATACTCAATCGAAAACAATTATGAAATTTATAATAACATTTAAAGAGTACTAGATTTTCAAATAATCAAATACATTTAAACTTACAAAAGTAACATTTTCAAATACAAGTAAAACTTACAAAATTAACATTTTTAGCATACGATAACGATTAATAACATTTCATAAAAATAAGCTCAAGTCAAGTAGTATCACCAATACCCTCGGTGACCCGGCCATTTACATTTCAGAAATTGGTACAAGACCAAAATCATAACATTTCATTTGTCGCGCGCACTGCATTTACATTAGCACCGGTGATCAACATTTCATTTCACATTTCATTTACTATTGACGTTGAGCTAAAATATTACTTTCAATATATATATATATAATAATAATACATTTGCATTACAAAAGCATAAAAATGCTGAATTTATATATAACCTTTTAAACATGAAGTTCTGTCGGCAAGGTTCGAGATGTTTATCTGTCCTCCAAATCTAGTTCTAGAAGGAGCAATTTTGCTTTTATCAGGTTCGAATCAATGGAGGAAGCTAGCAAGGTGGCCCGGATGACTAACGGTATGCACGTCTATGGGTGGCCGATTCTGGTTAAGGTGGCTTCGGTTGAGTGGGTTAGGAGGAACCAATCACACGAGAGACAGATGCAGTTCGGGGAATCGATTCGAGGGTCTAGAGGTTGGGTCAGGAAAGAGGCATTAGCTGAGAAGGTACCCAGTCACAGGAACCTGAACCTACAAGGAAGCCTTAAACGGGGATTCTAGAAATGGCACGCAGCAGGAAGAAAGACACAAGGAGAAGCTTGTGACTCTGTACTTAAGTCCAGATCGAGTCGAAAGGGAATGGCTTAACAAATGTGCAGTTGGCATTCTATATTCCTTTGTCAGTGTATCTACTGTCAATGCAAGGCTTAGCAACAGGGGTTTTTCATTCTCTGCTAATTATTTGGGAGCCAAGTTTGTACTTTGGCATTTTGAAACAGAATATGAAAATGAGGGCTTCATCAAGAATAGATTCTTTTGGGACGATAGTTTCAAGTCCATGCATAATTGGTCCGATTCTTTCAATCCTTCTCATAGACTGGTATGGATAAAATGTACCAGGAATCCCCTTAAATCTTTGGAGCAACCATTTCTTCAGGAAATTAGGCAGGATGGTTGGAGAACCTTTGCTGATAGATGAAGATACTATCTTTAAACGGAGGCTGGACACAGTTAGGCTGCTGGTATCTGTTCATGAGGAGCATCTAGTTCCGGCATACGTCAAGGTGGTGGTTGGACAGGATTCATTTATGGTTAAGTTAATTGAAGAAGAAGCTCCAGTAGATTGGTATTGGGTGGAAGAGCGGTTAGGGTTGCAGAAGAACAATGTCCAGAAGTTTTGAATTTGTTTCCGGACAAGGAAGAGCGCTCGGTTCAAGAGAGAGATAGGGCAGGTGAGACTTTCGATGATAGGCCAGCTGGGGAAAAAAGCAGAAACCAGAAGCAAGAAGCTAGGGATGGATCAGATGTTACTCCTAGACTTTTTACTTCGAAAACCTCACATCAGTCACATAATACAGAGAAAGCCGAAGGATGGAAGGATAAAGGTAAAACAGTTTGGATCCGTACCTTGAAATCTAAACCTTCTTATAATCAGGTGATGGGTAGTCGTTTAGTTATAGACAAACCAACTAGTAAGCCTAGAGGTAAGGCTAGTTGCTGCAGTTCATCCTCTTCTGATGGCTCTCTTCGATAGGTTGGAGAATGCTCCAACAGAGCAGACAAGAGAAGGTCCATATCGAGATAGGCTTCAGAGAGTGGACCTGAAAGGATAGGGGAAGACAGTTCTCCAAATGGGCCTCATTTGAGGGGCACCTCTTTGGATAGCCCTATGCTAGCCCACTTAAATGAGCTGGAGGTAGCTTTTGTAAGGGCTAATGCGACATTGGGCTTAGAAAGAAGCCAAGAAGCGCTGGGTCAGACTAGGGTGGATCCTCTTATTATAGCCAAGTCGAGTTCGGATGGAGTGCAGAATCCATTCTCTGATGATGGTGATAAGAGTAACGGCAGTATGTCTGATAAACTTCGCCTTGAGACAGAAAAGGTAGACAAGGACATGAGTCCTCCTGAAAGATCCAAAGTTGAGGAGAGGAAAGAAAATTTGCTTCTCTTCTAGAAAGCACGGGATGAAGACAAGGAATTCGAAGAAGATGTATCAAGAACTGACAGCAACTTTGGATGGGAACAAGGTCAGGATTCTCAAACAACCGAACCATAAAAGATGCCAGCAACTCGCATTCTTGGAAGTTTGAAGGTGGAGGTGGCGAAGATCATTGAGAAAGGAGTTTCCTTGGGCATAATCAACTCAAACAAAGAAGAGGTACAGGCTACCAAGGACAACACGGAAACAGAGCAACATGGTGGAGTTAAAGTTTCTAACATGATTCCTTGGAATTTGGAGGTGGAGTTAGCAAGAACTCTTGAAACAGGGGTGGCATTAGGCTTCAACTTCCACGGTAAAGAAAATGAGATATTAGAAGTGATACTTTCAAAGGAACAGCAGGATGAGGAGAGGTATAAAAGATATAAAGTGTGTGTAGATGTTTGGCTCTGTCGCGTGGGGCGGTTCCGAGCGTTTATGTTAGCTCTCTCATGGAACGTTCGTGGCTTGGGGAAGGCAGAAAAGAAGAGGATGGTCCGAGGCTTAGTCACAAAGCTCAATCCTATGATTCTTTTCTTACAAGAAACCAAGCATGCTAGTTTTGACAGTAACCTAATCTGATTGTTGGGAGGTGTGGTGTTAACTAGAGGCATTGGTGTTGAGGCTGAAGGAGCTTCAGGTGGTCTCATTTCGCTTTGGAACAATGAGCTGTTTTCGGTCAAGGCTTGTGTCTCCAACAAGAGATGCATCATCTTACAGAGAGAGATTTTGGAGCTTAAGAAATTAGTAGTTTTTTGCAATGTATATGCAGTGACCGTGGAGAGTGAGCGAAGACAGCTGTGGGAGTATTTACTGGAAGCTTCTTCAATTATTTCATATGCAGTGGTGCATAGGAGGTGACTTTAATACGGTTCTCGATCCTACAGGAAAGAATTGGAGAGGGTTGCGATATGGGATCGGTGAGAAGATTTAATGCTTTTATTTTACAGATGGGTGTGGTTGATATGCCTTTGTAGGGAAGTAGATTCACTTGGTCCAATAACAGAGTCAAGGAAGCTTGGGCAAGACTTGATAGATTTATTATTTCTCCAGAGTTCCTTTCCTGGTTCCCTGACTTAGCTCAAAAGTGTCTCCCTCGGAGCCTCTCGGATCACAACAGCGATCATGGTGGGATCCCTTGCCTGCTAACTGTGGTCCCCATCCTTTTCAGTTTTTATAATCATTGGTTAGAAGATAACGATCTTATGCAAGAAGCTCTAAAAGGGTAGAAAGAGTGCAAGAGGGGTGGATCCAAGGGTGTCGTGCTAGCTTCTAAGTTGAAGGCTGTTAAAACTCATATTAAAAGGTGGTTGGATTCCAAAAAGAATGACTCCATCACGTCTAAGGATATTGAAAAGAAATTAGAAGACGTTGATAGGAAAGCAGGGAGAGTTGGTTGGTCAGAGGATATGTGTCAACTTCGTACCAATCTCTTGGACGAGCTGTGGAAGAATTTGAGAAAAGAGGAACTTATTTGGAAACAAAAATCTAGGGTGAATTGGTTGAAAGAAGGAGACAAGAACACTAAGTTCTATCACAGTATGGCCAATGGTAGAAGAAGAATCAATTTCATTGGGGACTTCGTCATTGAAGGGCATAGAGTTACGGATCCGCTCCTCGTTAAAAATGGGGTTTGTAACTTCTTTAAATCCCATTTTTAGAAGGCGATTTGGTCTCGTCCCTCTATTGAAGGTTTCAATGTCAAGCAATTAACGGATAGTGAGCGGACGGCTTTAGAGGTTGAGTTCAGTGTGGAGGAAGTTTGGGCTGCCCTTAGTAGTTGCGATGGAAGCAAGGACCCTGGGTCCGAATGGGATAAATCTCCAATTTGTTAAAGCAAACTGGGAAGAGATTCGAGGGGACTTCATGGGGTTTTTGAAGGAATTTCATAAAGATGGGGCTATTGTCAAGGAGTTGAATAGATCTTTTATTGCTCTCATCCCTAAAGTGGGCAAGCCTGAGACCATGGGAGATTTCAGACCTATTAGTTTAAAAGGGTCAATGTATAAGGTGCTTGCGAAAGTACTGGACAAATCGGATTAAAAAGGTGATGAGTTCGATTATTGGTGATAATCAGATGGCCTCTGTCTCAGGTCGGCAAATTTTAGATAGTTTCGTCTTGGCGGATGAGATCATCAACTCTTGGAAAAGTGATAGAGAGGGGGGGATTTTAATTAAACTCGACTTTGAAAAGGCATATGACAGTGTAGAGTTTGGCTTCCTTGATGCTATGATGTCAGATATGGGTTTTGGGAACAAATGGAGGGGATGGATTAATGAGTGTATCTCTTCCCCATTGGTCTCGGTCCTAGTTAACAGAAGTTCAACTAATCAGTTTGGTATCGAAAGAGGCCTTAGGCAAGGTGACCCTCTCTCACCTTTCCTCTTTAATATTGTGACAGAAGGGTTAAGTTGTGTTCTCAAGAAGGCTGTCCGTTTAGGCTTGATTAAAGGTGAAACTTTTAATGGCTCTGGGATTCACATCTCGCATCTTCAGTTCGCGGATGACACAATTCTTTTTCTCAAACCTAAGAAGGAGTTCATCCTCAATGCCAAGCGTATTCTTCGTTGTTTTGAGATGGCCTCAGGATTAAGTATTAACTATCATAAGACTTGCTTGGTCAGAGTGGGAAAGAGAAAGTCCGAGGAGCCGGAACCGTGGGCGGAAGTCTTTAAATGCAGGAAAGAAAATCTCCCCATTTCCTACCTAGGCCTTCCTCTGGGGGCTAATCCTCGGGTAGAAAATTTTTGGAAACCGGTGTTGGAGAGAATTGAGAAAAGGCTTGCCCCGTGGAAAAGGAAGTTCCTCTCCAAAGGGGGTCGTCTTGTCCTTATCAAATCCATTCTTTCTAGCATACCGACCTACTACCTTTCGGTCTTTAAGATCCTGATTGAAGTAGCCCAAAAAATTGAGAAACTTCAAAGAAGCTTCTTGTGGGGAGATGGTTCGATGAAGAGAAAACTCAGAGCTGTGGACTAGGGTTTCGGTTTGTAGGAGGAAGGACAATGGGGGACTGGGCATCGGTAGAATTGTTGACAAAAATAAAGCATTGTTGGCTAAATGGATTTGGAGATTTGGTAGAGAGGAGAACTCTTTTTGGAAGAAAGTTATTTGTCTAAAATATGGGGTGTTTGAGAAAGGTATGTGTTGGAACTGGCAGGGCCTTAGTATCCAGTCTCATTTTCTAAAAGTTGTGGGCAGTATTCTTAAGGAGGGTTCTCGCTCTTCGTTGCTGATCACAGATCACATGAAGGTGGTGATTGGTAGTGGTGACAGAGCTGCTTTCTGGAGTGACCTCAGGTGGGATTCCATACCGATCAATCTGGTCTTCCCTCGTATTCATGCTTTGGCTGTTCATAAGACCGGGGTAATCAAAGATTTCGGTCACTGGTCTGACAAGGGATGGGTTTGGGAAGTAAAAATTCGTCGACCGGTGTTCGATCTGGAAAAAGAACAATAGGAATAAGCTCATGGATTTTTTAGCTAGCATTCATGTCCGTAGGAACATTGCAGATACGGTTGCTTGGTCTCTTCGCCCAGATGAGGAATTCTTGGTTAGTTCGTTTATGAGAGGTCTTGAGAGTGATATAGAGTATACTAGGGACGAATTTATATGCATTTGGAAGGGTATCTGTCCTCCTAAAGTAGAATTGTTCCTCTGGCAGCTCTATCAGGGACAGGATTATGGTCAAGGAGGTGCTGAGCCGTTTCGGGTGTAGTCAAGGTCTGGATGAGACATGCCCTCTCTGCTGTGCTGGTGTCGAATCATCTGCACATCTGTTCTTACATTGTTCTTGGGCGAGTCTATTATGGTCCTCGTGCATTAGGTGGTGGGACGTGTGTTATTGCCCAAATCAATCGATTAAGGATTGGGTGGATGGTTGGAATGGTCTTTGTCCAGGTTCTAGGCATTCGCGGGCTTGGGGATCTTTGTTGTTTGCTGTCATGTGGACCATTTAGGAGACAAGGAACAACTTGGTTTTTGAGGGGAGAAGTGCAGACATTGTTTACGCGATAGACATGGTTAAATTTCGTGTGGCGTGGTGGTTTAAACATCACCGGAAAAGGTCCAAGGAGTCTGTTACCTCTCTGATGACAGACATTAAAGATTTATGTGTGGACCAAAAGAATTCTGTGTCCAGTTCAGTGTAGGAATGGATTTCTCCAGTTGACAACGAGCTGAAGTTTAATGTGGATGGATCGGCTAGGGGTAATCCGGGATCGGCAGACATTGGGGAAGTCTTAAGAGATTCGAAGGGTGAAGTCATGTGCTCTTTCTCTTCGCATGTAGGTATCCAGGAGCCAATCATGGCTGAGTTGATGGCAATCCAGAAGGCTGTCAGCATCGCTATCTCTAAGCCTCATCTTCAGAAGAGGCATATCGTGGTGGTTAGCGATTCGAAAGTGGCTGTCTCTTGGATTAATAATGGTGGTATTGGTCATCTTAAGTTGGTTGATCCCATTTATGAGATTCATAACAATGTTATCGAGCACGGAGATATGGAGATATCGTATGAGTCGAGAGCCTCCAATTCATACACTGACAGTTTGGCTAGGAAAATCTGTCACTATGGAGGGAGGAATGATCTAGTATGGGTTGTTAGTTGAGTTGTGTGCTTTGGCTATGGTTTGAGCAGCTCTTCTTGGTCGGCTGTTTGTAGCTGGGGGGGTCTCTGATCTCTTCCCCTGTTTTCGGCGTACTCTGTTTTCTTCTTCTTTCTGTGCTGTTGTGGTTTCTTTTGGTTTGGTTGTTTGTTTCTTGCTTGTTTCGTGTTCTCTTCGGCTTGGTTAGCCTTGGCTTTTGCCTAATAAATCTTGATGTTCAAAAAAAAAAGTAAAGGCAAAACACATTTAAAAGAATTGGGTAACAATATGTTAAGTAAAGATCGATTACATACGTAGGAAACAATTATATATATATACATAAATTAAAATATTTCAGAACATAATAATAAGGTAAATAAATTTTTTTCCTAAGAAAAACATTTATGCAATTACATATTATGCAAAAACATACTTACCTCATAGCAAACCACACAAAAGCAATCGACCACGAAGCTAACAATCAAATCCTTACCCTAAAATCACATAGTTATACGAATGTCAAAATCTAATTCATATCTAGGACTGGAATAAGGTCTGACATATCACTTCACAAACCGAAATCCTAGTACTAGAACTAACCAGTGTTGTTTTTGAAAACCGAGCAGTGTCTAATGTAGGATTTTTAATTTATTACCTACACATTGGAAAATTCCAAAACTTTGTAAACACATCTTAAATAAACATATATATTGACATAAAACATTTCGGAATTTAATAAAATCAGTAACTACCTAAAACTATTTTAAATTTCGTAGTATTCACGGCTGTCTGATAATCAACAGTCCCGAACACTACTCATCATTTGAATTTTTAAAAATCGTAAAATTATTAAATTGACATGAAATCTTTACTAAAACGTAAATAAAACATATTAGGTTTGAAAATAAGATTTTCAAATCGAAATCATTCAACTAAATACTTTTAAAATATTTATACTTTTGGTTAATAGAATCTGTCTAATACTGGACAGATTGTAGTACCCGTTTTTGAAAATTCATAAATAATTTAATAAAATCCTTAAAATATTGAAATAAATTTTGAAACCCTTTAAACCTGTTTATAAACATCTGTATCAAATTTTAAAATTTTTAAACAAGTATAACACAGCAAAATATATTTTCGAATTCAAACCAAGTTACAAAAACTGATATTTTCAGCAATACGGTTTCAAACTCAAAATTCATAAGAAATAAAATACTTATTATTTTGAAACGAAATTTTTTTTTGGAACCCTTAGGTAGTCTAGTTAAAAATATAAAAACAAAAATCACAAAAATATTGTATATAAATTGACTATAAATTTCATAATAATCACTGGTCAGCCCTAAATACATCGATATCAGAAGATAGGAACTCAGAAATCATTATAGTAAGCTTTTAGGGTTACTACACAATCAAAACCCTAATATTGTTTCCTCTAAGCATATAATTAATAAAGAAAAACACATAAGCGAAAAGAAACACACCTTGAAAACAAATTCTTGTTAAAAAGTATGAGAGTTTTTTTTTTTCCATCTCACTTGCCGTTCAAAGCCTTTTTCTAGAGTTCTATATATATTTTTTTCAAATGATTGTAAAAGAGAAAATAAGAATCTTAGGGGGGTGTATTGGTTCAAGATTTTATTAGACAATTTTTGGAAGTAAAAGTCTGTTGGTATTGGATTGAGACTTTTTAACCAGTTAGATAAGTCTTGTGGTATTGGATTCAGACTTTAAAGACTTTTTAAAAGTCTTGTGGTATTGGATCCAGATTTTTAAGATTTTTTTAAAGTCTTGTGGTATTGGATTAGGATCAAGATTTATAGGATTTCATGACAAAATAGATCATCTAGACTTTTTTAGTGATTTGTATAAATAGCTAGACCTCAAAATTGTCTTGCCCTCTTCCCCAATACTTTCCAGACTTTCCACTCATTTCATGCTTCTGAAACTGTTCTGCAACTCTCATCAGATCTTCTCATCACAAATTTTCAGCTCCCTCTATTTTCTTTTTCTCTGAAAACAAAAGGCCAAAAACTCCAATGCAAATATAAGCACACCACTCTTTGGCTCTCTATTTGAATCTCAATAACCGACTTGCTGCTGTGCTGCTTGCTGGGTAGCCAACCTTGTAAAAACTGGGCTTGAATTCTTTGAAAACAAATTGGTAAAGATTGGCCTTTTGCTTTCCTTTTTTGTCTATGTTGGCTTTTTAATTAGAAAATTGAAAGTGGGTGGGGAAGATGATGATCAAGAGTGGGTGGTGGGGATTTGGGAAGAGAGAGTGGGTGGTGGACCGGTGGGGAAGATGAGAGGCAACTTCAAAAGAAAACAGGTCGAAGTCGATCATCAACAGTGATGGCCAAATTGAGAACCATGCTCCGATTGTAGCTCTTATGGAGTACAAAGAGGAAAAGAAAAACAATAGACAGCATCGAAGGAGGAATATACCAGGAAAAAAGGAGAAAGTGCTTGAAAAATCGGTAATGAAGAAATCAAGGGAAGAGACTCGTAAACCAGCCAAGAAAAAGCAGAAAAGTGAAAACTGAAGAGTGCTATAGTTATGCTTGCTTCGAGGGGTAAAACATGGGGGTGAGTAACGAAACAAAGTAATTGTCCTATAGTTTCTTAAGAGCTATTAACATTGGTTTCCTATCAGATTTTTGTTGTGTTTTGCTGTTGAAAGTTGAAAGCAAATGCTTGGAATGATTTGTTTTCATTTTTGCTTTTCCTATTTAGAGTTATGAGATTTTTTGGCCCTTGAATTGTACCATGTTGACAATGCTTTTGTTTTTTAACCCGGAATTGTGTAGCCATAGATATAGCTTACACCTTCTCAATCTACATGAATTTGTTGTTATTGCAAGTATTCAGGGGACAATAAAGAGGACTTTTTGTTAATGCAGTTGAGTCCTAAGAGTAAAAAAAAAAAGGCAAGAAGATTGTGAAATAAATAAATAAATTATAATCATAGTTTTTTTAGGGCCTGAGATGTGTTGTGTGAGTGAGCAGATGTGTTTGTCATGCGTGTTTAGCTTGTTATGGAGAAGAGAGAAGAGGATAAAAGGCTTCAGTTGTAATGTTAAATGGACTTGGGCAGATGATTTACTATTTTGAAATCCTAATAGTCTATAAATAAAGTCCAAATACTCTTTCAGAATCCTAAATGTTTACTACATATAATCCTAATTGTCTTTAAAATGATACAAATCCATGAAATCCTAACACCAAAAAATTGTCTATTAAAATCCTAATCCAATACACCCCCCTTAAATATAAGAGTTTTTTTAAAAAAGGTAGGATTTCAAATCAAAATCAAAATCCCTATTTTGTTTTTAATATTATTAATATCATTTAAAAGAAATAATTATATAAGGAATAAAACACTTATTCAACTCTAATTTTTTATTTTAAAACTTTAACCCCCATAAATCCATATAAATTACAAAAACCAAAAGTGATTTTAAAACCTAAACACTTAGGGAAACAAATAAACTAAAAATCAGAATTTGGGTCTTACAACTTCTATCCCCCTTAAAGAATTTCGTCCTCGAAATTTCATATACATGAGCACTCGAATAGGTGAAGCCACCTCTCAACAGTTCAATCATATTTGATGGATTTAAATGTACTTATGAAGCATAGACACATGAAACACATTATGACCTCTAGCCAATGATGATGGAAGTGCCGGTCTATATGCCAAATCTCCAATCTTCTCCAAAATCCCAAACGGACATATAAATCTCGAGCTCAGCTTTTCCTTCTTACTAAATCTCATAACATCTCCAAAGTCCAACACAGAAGGAATAAACAATCCTCATCAAAATTAGAGAATAAATTTAGTATGAAAACTATAACAATCCTCAATGCTATGAGTCTCGACTATTTATTTACAGGTCGTACATAAATAAGCTATAAGGATCAATATAGAGCACGACTAAATATCCGATTTATAGAAAATTATCCGTAATTATAAGCACTCTTAAAATTTGCACATTTATAGTAGACATGTGGTCCAAAATCCAGTAAAAATGTGGAAAACTTTTATCATCAAAAAAATATATATTTCAAAAATCTCAATGTTTTAAGATTGATCAAATATATCAGACATATTTCAGCAGAGACCTTTAATGCGTCAAAAATACAAAACAATTGGAGTATAACTCATAAAATCATGAAACTTTCTAGAGTCACATTAGACATACAAATATTTATCCATACAAAATTTCATAATTTTTTTGGATAAAAATAACCCTGTCAAAACAATTTTGTAATTACCCAAATTCGTTGAAACATGGGAATTCCATAATCAACTTTGAAAAATCACCATCAATTGCATACTCATTATTTTAAAGCGAAACTAACTTTAAATTAACCAGTAAGATGTATACTTTGATATATAAAAACATAGGATTCGAAAACAAAGTATAAATATTTCGAAAGTTTGGATTTGTCCACTGTCCTTCAAAAATCTCAAATCAGTATGGCCAATGAACTTACATGATGATAATCTAATATTCAAATCACATAAGAGAATATTATAAAGTAAAATGAATAGAACATAATCAAACACAACGATTAAATTGGTGGGGGCTAAAACATGAACACTTGAGTGTAGTCAAAATCAGTTAGTAAATCTTAAAAAGGATTTGAGAATAATAGTATTATGAATTTAGCTCATATAAAAGAAAATAGGCTAATCACAATTAAAAATTGCCATTTCTAATTTTGACCAAAATTAAGTTTCAACCTCAAAACAAAAACAGAAATGTATTAAAGAAATCATTATAAATTAGTTATAGAACTTTTTTTTTAAAAAGAATTCTAACATGAAATTTTGCACGAAACCACAAAAATTAAAAGCGATTTTGCCAAAAAGATAAAAATTCTGAACACAACTCAACTCCAAATTTTTTTTGAGAAATAATTTATAGAGAAGAATCAATAAATCAATATGTTTAACATATTGGAATATGATATCTATATTATTTTAAAAATAGCATATGATCGACATAGAAAAATATATTAATTTGTACTAAACGAGAAATATTCACATCTCACATCTTGATGTGAAATAAATGAGTGACCATTAAACAATTTACAAAAATTTAAATAAAAACGATTTAGATAAAACTGCTTTAATAATCATATATATCCATAAATTTTGGAGCTAAATAATTTGAAAAGTGAATTTATAGTAACAAACATAAATATATTACAAAACTTCACAAGATTAAATCAGGATAAGTTGATAAGAAATACAATTCAAGACATATTTGATTCACTTGTTTCAAATCAGTAGTTCTAAAATTACATTATGAAATTCATAGTTATGATCATAAATCGAAAAGAAAAAAAATCGTCATAAATTTAATTGAAATATAAAGATATGATACATTACATCAAATCAATTATTGATTAATTTTTTTTTTGAATATCATAGAGATATAGAATGCTTCACTTCGTATAACAAATTTATAAGTTAAAGAAGTTTAATATAAAACTAATCAGGAAAGTTGCAAAGAGATTATAGTCGAATAAGTATCAAAATATGATATGGAATTTTAAAAAAAAATCAATAATAGTTTACATAAATCATTTAGAGACAAGAAAAAGTTATATATATACTGACCACTCAAATTTTATCGTATATAAAAAGATACAGCTAAAACATAATGAACTCAAATTGTTATTGAGATAATCATTTCAAAAATTCCAAATCAAGAGAATGAAAAGACTATCATATCACAAATTAACTCTCATTCTCACAAAGAAGTTTAATATCGTCGTAACAAAATAAAACAAATCATATGGAAACAAAATAAATACACAATTAATTAAACCAAATTCACTTTTATAAATCTTGAAATTTTAAATGCGGTGACAAATAAAATTGCATCAATAAAACAATAATATACTTTGAAAATCATGATTTATTAATAACTTAAATACATAGTATAAATGAAGACACTATCGTTTGAAGACAAGTAAGTTTTTTTTTTTAATCAAGAAAAATCTATGTGCCAAAATGATAACTATGAAAAATCTTAATTAGAATTTAGAAATATCAACATATAGTGAAATGAGTAATATTGAAGCGAATGTTAGTTTATAAATGTTAAACAAATATATCAAATTTCATTAAAAACATTTCAAAGAGTCGAACCTATAAATAAAAATCTTTTAAAAGTCAATGAAACTTATATATATATATATATATATATATATATATATACACACACACACACACACAACACACACTATGAAATAAATTTAAATCTCGAAAATGATTCAACCATTAGTCATAAAAATATGAATACACTTTATAATAATTAAAATAACGCATCACGAAAAAGTCATGAGCAGTATCGCCCTAGATTTCAATTACACTTCATCTAGAAAGGGAACTTTTGAATTCATTTTTTACTCTCATCACAATCGTTGATAATCATCATAATAAGTTTGTACTAAAAATCTTGCATTATCCATAACTTACTATCGACTAAGGAAAATTCAAATTCACTAATCAATTGAAATACAAATTCTATCTCTATCAAAATAAACAATAATCTAATTTTTATCAAAGACTACAACAAAGTTACAAGAATCCAAGTTTAATAAATCGACTTTGGGCATTATGTACATGTCACCAATTTCATTTTTGTATACTACGAAACCTCTCAAAGGTAAACAATGTCTCATAATCTAAATTACGAAGTTATAGCCTTATAAGACAGTACTAAGTCTATCTATAACTTAAGACTTTTAAACTACACCATCTTTTTGACTATAAGAAAGTTAATTCTTCCCCCCCTGTTAGAATTAAGAAAAGAAACATCATGAGAGAGAATTCCAGAGAGAGCTTTCGGAATGGAACAGGCCATCACGTAGGTATTGGTGGAAGGAAGGATTTTAGGAATAATTTATTCTCAGTTTATGTAGACAATCTGAGCTACGATGTCGAGGTGGCTGGGTTATGGGGGATTTTTAAGCCTTTTGGAAAGGTCATGGATGTCTTTCTTTCCCCAAAGTATAGAGCAAGAAGGAGCTTGTTCGCTTTTATTCGTTTTGCAACGTGGGAGGAGGCAAATAAGGTGGCAAATATGGTGAACGGGATGCACGTCTACGGATGGCCAATTCGATCGAAAGTAGCTTCCTATGAATGGTCTAATAGAAGGTCCGTGGTGTAGGATCAAGTTGGAGAGCAGAAAAGGAAAGCCGAGATGCAGGGGGGGCGACAGAAAGAAGGCGTACAGAGTGCAGAGAGGGGAAAAAGGGTGACGTAGCTCATAAGGTGTCTGGTGCTCAAGCTGGGTCTCAAACCAGACGCTCTTTTGTGGAGGTGGTAGAAGGCGGGACAGGGCATGATGGAAAAGTACAAGAGAAGGTTGAGACGATCCACTGGAAGGGCAAATATGAAGATAGTGAGTGGCTTTCGAAGTGTGCAGTGGGGGTTCTTAATCAGTTCAGTAGCATCAGTAGTGTGAATGAGCGTCTGGATGTACGGGATTTCCGTTTCTCTTCGATTTATCTGGGAGGAAGACGAATTCTCTGGTGTTTTGAAACAAAGAGTGAATGTGAGGGATTCATCAGAAACTCATTCTTCTGGAAAGATTGTTTTTTATCCATGGAAAGATGGTCAGATTCTTTTATCAATAATGTTAGAGTTGCTTGGGTGAATTGTTGGGGGGTCCCCCTTAGTAGCTGGTGTTCGGCGTTCTTTACTCGTATGGGACGGAGCTTTGGAGACCCCATTCATATCGAAGATGACACCATACTTAGAAGAAGGATGGATAGGGGTCGTATTCTCATGCTACTTCCTATCGATCAAGTTGGTCCTAGCAAGATTCAAGTAGTAATTAATAGGGTGATTTATGAGGTCAAGCTAGAGGAAGACCCGATTCCGATCTCAGTCTCCTGGATTGACAATTTCCTGGATCTGAGAAATTTGAAGCCTCATTCAAATTTGAATACATTACGGTCAAGAAAAGAAGAAGGTGAAGCTTCCTCTGTACGGGTGACTCATAAGTCAGATGTCTTGGAAATTAAAGAAGCCACAGGTCAGGTTGATGGGGACGAGTTTTCGACTATGAGGAGAGTTGAACAGCAAAGTTCTCATAACAAAGGGGATATCTATGCGGTGAGGATTCCAACATCTGCCAACCATACTCTGTCAGAGTCCCCTCACGCTGGCAGAAGACTGGCGGACAAAGGTAAGGGTACGTGGATCAAGAAATTTAGAGTGAAGGCTAGGACTATCTGTGACAAAACAGCTAAGATCAACTTGGACAAAAGGAGAGAGGAGGTAGGTAGGACGGAGACAGTAAAAAGTTTTTACTCAACATCATCTGAGGATGACTCGCTGGAAAGGCAGATATCTGAGCTTCAATTATGTAAAGGTGAATGTTCTAGAAGAAGACTTTATAGTGGGCCTCAAAGTCCTTCTTTGGACCAGGTACTGGTGGCCCATTCTAGCTTTCACTCGGAAGGCCTGGCAACTAGAGGTAGAAAGGAGTACTCAGTCACCATGTGTGGGTTTGATGGGGAAGGGCCATGGCCCATAACGAATGTTTCTCAGCCTCATAGCACATCCTCTCATAATGGCCGAAGTGAAAAGGGGTTTGGAAATGAAAAAGGGGGTGGGACATCGTTGTTTCAAGAAGAGGTTGGGGGCCAGATGCTGATAAAAGATAAGAACAGTGGTGGGGAAGAGGTGTTCAGTGAAACAGACCCTGGTTCAGGTGGTATGATTCAAAACCGAAGCAAGGATGACGGTCTCGCAAAAGGTCTGCTGCTTGTGCTGGGGGAGAAGGAGTCAGATGGAATGGGGGAGATTAATTTGAGTGTGGTTCTGTCAACTCCCTCGCCGAAAAAGACGAGTCCCAAGTATAAAGGCTTGTTGGCCAAAATGCATGGTATGCAAACCAGGAGGGATAAGAGTAGAGACACAGTAGTATCTACTAACAATGAGAAATGGAACTTAGAGGTTGAGATTACTAAAGTTGTGGAGAAGGGAGTGGAGTTGGGCGTTGACTTTAACTCGAAGTCGAAGACTGTGTGGAAGACAGGAAAGTGGAATTTAGAGGATGAGATCTTTAAGGTTCTAGAAACGGGAAAGGCATTGGGATTCGATTTCCATGGAATAGAAGATGATATGGTAGAACAACTGTCAAGAAGGGAGACTGAAGATGATGAGAGGTTCAAGAAAGCACACAGGTAGTTTTTCTGCTGTCAAGGTCCAGGGCTTCTGCGTTTTTATGATTATCTTATCTTGGAATGTTAGAGGGTTAGGGAGAGGAGAGAAGAGAAGGGCGGTGAGAGACCTGGTGATGCGGCATAAACCGATGATGCTCTTTATCCAAGAATCCAAGCTTAAAACATTAGACAGTAGGACGATTACTTCGCTTGGGGGATCGCTGTTAATAAAAGATGTGGGTGTGGAAGCTGATGGTTCAGCTGAGGGCCTCATTTCTTTATGGAATGAGAATCTTTTTCAGGTTCACTCTTGCATCACCAACAAAAGGTGTATTATTGTGGCGGGTGAGGTTGTTAGCTCGAAGAAAACCGTGGCCTTCTGTAATGTGTATGCGTCTAATATAGAGATTGAGAGGAAGTCTTTGTGGAATTTTATCGAGTTGTCTCAAGGCTCCCTTACGGTTCTGTGGTGTATAAGGGGTGATTTTAATACTATCCTGGATCCGTCGGAACGAAGTGGTGGTCTGTGTAACATGGGATCTATTAGAAGCTTCAATAACTTTATGTTGAGAACTCAGGTGATTGATTTGCCAGCTCAAGGTTCGGCTTTCACTTGGTCTAATTGTAGGGAAAATCCGTCGTCGGCAAGATTAGACCGCTTTTTGATCTCCCCCATTATCCTATCTTGGTTTCCTAAACTTGTACAGAGGAACTTGCAGTATAGTCTGTTTGATCATTGTGCGATTTATTTGGGTGAACCTCGAGTTGATTGGGGTCCATGCCCGTTTCACTTTTACAATGGTTGGTTGGAGGACAAAGAGATGATGAAGGACGCTAGAGAAGGGTGGAAGGAATGCAAAGTTGTCGGTTCTCAGGGTTTCAAACTATTTTCTAAGGTTAAAGCAGCTAAAAGAAGAATGAAGGCCTGGCAGCTTGTCAAGAGGAAAAATGGCTACTCTTTCAAAGTTTTAGAAGACAAATTGGTCAGGGTGGAAGTCAAAGTCAGTTTGGATGGGTGGACACCTTCTTTAAGAGACGAGCGTTTGAAGATTATCTCGGAAATGTGGAAATGGCTGCATAGTGAAGAGGTACAATGGCGTCAAAAGTCTCATTTGAAATGGTTGTTAGAAGGTGATAGGAACACGCATTTTTTTCACTGTGTTGCAAGCTCTAGAAGAAGGATGAATTTTATTGGGGACATTATTTTTGACGGTGTGCAATTATCGGACCCGTTGGAGGTGAGGAAGGGGGTGCTGAATCATTTCAGAAATCAATATAGGAAGGGCTTGGGGACAAGGCCACGGATTCGCGATTTTCCTATGAATCGTATTTCTCACACTCAGGAAAATGAGCTTGAGGAGGAGTTTACGCAGGAGGAAGTATGGGAAGCAATTTCTAGTTGTGATGGTAACAAAGCTCCGGGACCGGACGGTCTAAATCTCATGTTTATCAAGAATAATTGGGATGTGATAAGGGATGATTTCTTGAGTTTCTTGAAGGATTTTCATAGGGATGGCGAGATTGTAATGCACTTGAACAGAACCTTCATTGCGTTAATTCCGAAGATTAGCAAACCGGAACGTATCACAGACTTTAGACCCATAAGTTTGGTAGGTGCCATGTACAAAGTGCTTTCGAAGGTGCTAGCAAATCGTTTAAAGAAAGTTATGAACTCTATTATAGGTGACGCACAAATGGCCTTTATCAAGCAACGCCAAATTATAGATAGTTATGTGGTGGCTAATGAGATTATAAACCAATGGATGAAAGATTCGGTGGGAGGTATTCTTGTGAAGTTGGATTTCGAGAAGGCTTACGATACTGTGGACCATGCCTTCTTGGATGTTACCTTGGAAAACATGGGGTTTGGAAGTAAATGGAGAAGTTGAATGTACCACTGTATTTCTTCGCCGGTGCTCTCAGTTCTAGTAAATGGTAGTCCAACGGAGGAGTTCGGGATTGAAAGGGGTCTTCGTCAGGGTGATCAATTATCCCCTTTTCTCTTCAATATTGTGATTGAGACGCTAAATTGCTTGTTTAAAAAAGCATCGGTGATGAATTTGGTGAGAGGGGCGGCTTTCGGGCAAAGCGAGGTTCATGTTTCTCACTTACAATTCGCCGACGATACGATGCTTTTCATGCACCCAAACATTGATCTGCTCATGAACGCTAGAAGGATCCTTCGGTGTTTCGAGTTAGCTTCTAGTCTGTAGATAAACTTCCACAAAACTTGCCTTGTGAAAGTTAGAAAACGGTCGGATATGGGGGAGGCATGGGCTGAGATTTTTAGATGCAAACAGGCCACTCTCCCTACTGTTTATCTCAGTCTCCCTCTGGGTGCTAATCCAAATTCGAAGTCTTTTTGGAACCCGATCATACAAAGGATTGAACAACGTTTAGCGCCATGGAAGAGAAAATTTCTTCCAAAGGAGGCAGGCTCGTGTTGATAAAATCAATGCTGTCAAGTGTCCCGAATTATTTCCTATCGGTTTTTAAAATTCCTATAGGGGTGGCTAGAAAAATCGAAAAACTTCAACGGGATTTTTTTTTAGGTGATGGTGTTCAAAAGAGGAAGATTCACTCTGTAGATTGGGACTCGCTTTGTATGAGTAAAAAAAAAGGTGGCCTTGGAATCGGACACATTATGGACAAAAATTATAGTCTTCTAGCCAAATGGGTGTGGAGATTTGGCTACGAGGACTCACCGTTGTGGAAGAGGGTGATCTGTGCTATTTATGGATTGGACGTTAAGCTTCTTCACTGGAGGTGGCAAGGAGGCAGTAAAGCTTCCCACTTTGTGAAAGCTATTGGGACTCTTTTCTTTCAAGGCTCACAAACTGATCAAGTTATCAAGGATGGTATGCAGGTGGTCCTTGGGTGTGGGGATAGAATTCGGTTTTGGCAGGACCTTGGCCATGATGGGATTCCGTTGAGCGAATATTTTCCAAGGATATTCGCACTGGCCACTGCTAAGAAAGGAACAATCCAGGAATTTGGGTTTTGGCAACATTCTAGTTGGTCGTGGAACGTTAGTCTCAGGAGATCGGTGTTTGATTGGGAAGTAGGGCAGTGGACTAGTTTCTTGTCTTTTTTGGATGGCATTACTATCCGGAGAAACGTTAACGACACGATGGCTTGGGCTTTTAGTACAAATGGTTTGTTCTCGGTCAAATCCTTCCGGCAGTGCTTAGAATCCATAGGGCAGAGGAAGGATTTTGGTAAGAGATGTCCTGCTTCGTTTTGGAATGACGCAGGGGATGCCTTCGACCTGTCCTCTGTGCAATGGTGGAACTGAGACCATCAATCATCTCTTTATTCACTGTCAGTGGTCTTGGAAAGTTTGGAAGAGCAGCATGAACTGGTGGGAGGTAAGCTGCTGCTCAAACTCTTCTCTTATGGAGTGGATGGACAGTTGGGTGGGCTTATGTTCTGCAGTCAACAGCGAGAAAGCGTGGAGCATCTTGTTCTTCGCAGTGATTTGGACAGTTTGGGAGTTTAGGAATAATTTGATCTTCAAAGGCCAAGAGGCTGTTGTCGAGAAGGCGGTGGATGACGTGAAATTCAGGGTGGCTTTGTGGTTTAAGTGTTATGGCAAAGGAAATCAGTTACCTATTTCAATAATGGTTCTCAATATCAAAGAGAGCTGTGTCAATCTTGTTAAGTCAAAGAAGTCGAATCTCGACAGGTGGTCCCCTCCGGTGGGAGATCATCTGAAATTTAACGTGGATGGGTCGGCCAAGGGGAAGCCAGGTCCGGCCGGCATTGGAGGGGTTATGCGGAACTCAAATGGTAAGACCATTTGCCTGTTCTCCTTATCTGTTGGGATTCAAGATGCAACTGCTGCGGAGATCCTTGCTATTCTGAAAGCTTGTGAGTTTTGGACATCGAATCATAGGCTGGCGGATTGTAATATCCAGATAGCAAGTGATTCTATGATAGCTGTTTCATGGGTGAATAACAAGGAGGAGTTCGGAAGTCTCCTGCACCTAGGAACAATTTCAGATATCAGAGGACATCTCCAAAGTATGACAGGCCTTTCTATTGTTTTCAACCCAAGGGCTTCTAACAAAGTGGCGGATAACTTAGCAAAGCTCAGTTCAAATGGTGCTGCGGACAGATTAGATTGGATGGGGGGCTGATGAATAGCTGTGGCTATTCTTTTGAAGCTTCTAAGAATCTTTTTCTGCTCAAGCTGTTTTGTTTTGTTTTTCTTTGATTGCCCTTTATTGCAGGATTGTTGGTTCTGTTTTTGGGTTGTTTGTTTTTTGCTTTTGTGCTCTTCTTTTCCTTTCCGGATCCTTGCCGATGAATAAACCTTCGTTGTTCAAAAAAAAAATCTATCTATAACTTATAGAAAATCAAAAAAATCAGCATATCTTCAATAAATTATTCACTCTATATTATTTACATGTGAATATTACTCAATATCACTTAGGCATATATTACACATAAAATAATAATTCCTCAAACTTTATCGTAAAATTTACGATTATCACTTCAATCCAACTTATCCAATAATCTCCTACAAAGCATGACTAACACATTTTCTAATCCATAACTCCAACAAGTAACTTATAGTAAAATCGTGATGTTCTATGAAACCATACTAACATCATAACTCTTAAAAATAAAATAAAATTTTGCAAAAAATACTTATCAAAAAAATCAACTCCATAAAATTCTTCTAGAAATTGAATCATCCATGTATATGAAACACCAACGGACACATATCATAAACAAATAATCCACCTGATTTAGCATTTCACTTAGTTCCACTAACTAACTTCAACTAAGAGTACTCAGGACCTTAAAATACTGATTGACAGAATATTAAAACCTATCAATTAGCTATAACTAACACTCAAAAGTCCACAGAATCCCAATCCAGACTCTGATACCAAGTTGTAACACCCCAAAATTCAAAGAGTAATTAAACACTTTGATTCGAATGTTATATCATAAATCGTCAATTACTTTACCCAAAAGAAACCACTAATCATGAATAACTCCAAATAAATCATTCTCCAATGAAAATATATCTCCAAATAAATCCAATAACAAAATTCAAAATACTCTAAAGGAAATTAAAATAATACCAAGCGCCTAAACTCAAATTCTAAGTAACAGACCTAAGAAAAACATTACATAAAATCTCAATAACTTCCAACACCTGAAAGTCTATCGCCCTATCGGTCATCTTCTAAGATACTGAGTCTGCAAAATATTAAATGACAATGGGTGAGCTGTCAACTCAATAAGTATTGCATAATACGTAATCGAAAACATTTATGAAATTTATAATAACATTTAAAGAGTACTAGATTTTCAAATAATCAAATACATTTAAACTTGCAAAAGTAACATTTTCAAATACAAGTAAAACTTACAAAATTAACATTTTTAGCATACGATAACGATTAATAACATTTCATAAAAATAAGCTCAAGTCAAGTAGTGTCACCAATACCCCCGATGATCCCGGCCATTTACATTTCAGAAATTGGTACAAGACCAAAATCATAACATTTCAGAAATTAGTACAAGACCAAAATCATAACATTTCATTTGTCGCGCGCGCTGCATTTACATTATCACCGGTGATCAACATTTCATTTCACATTTCATTTACTATTGACGTTGAGCTAAAATATTACTTTCAATATATATATATATATATATATATATATATATAATAATACATTTGCATTACAAAAGCATAAAAGTGCCAAATTTGTATATAAGCTTTTAAACATGAAGTTCTAGTAAAGGCAAAACACATTTAAAAAGAATTGGGTAACAATATGTTAAGTAAAGATCGATTACATACGTAGGAAACAATTATATATATATATATATATATACATAAATTAAAATATTTCAGAACATAATAATAAGGTAAATAAATTTTTTTCCTAAGAAAAACATTTATGCAATTACATATTATACAAAAGCATACTTACCTCATAGCAAACCACACAAAAGCAATCGACCACGAAGCTAACAATCAAATCCTTACCCTAAAATCACATAATTATACGAATGTCACAATCTAATTCATATCTAGGACTGGAATAAGGTCTGACATATCACTTCACAAACCGAAATCCTAGTACTAGAACTAACCAGTGTTGTTTTTGAAAACCGAGCAGTGTCTAATGTAGGATTTTTAATTTATTACCTACATATTGGAAAATTCCAAAACTTTGTAAACACATCTTAAATAAACATATATATTGATATAAAAATTTCGGAATTTAATAAAATCAGTAACTACCTAAAACTATTTTAAATTTCGTAGTATTCACGGCTTTCTGAGAATAGACAGTCCCGAAGACTACTCTCCATTTGAATTTTTAAAAATCGTAAAATTATTAAATTGACATGAAATCTTTACTAAAACGTAAATAACACATATTCAGGTTTGAAAATAAGATTTTTCAAATCGAAATCATTCAACTAAATACTTTTAAAATATTTATACTTTTGGTTAATAGAATCTGTCTAATACTGGACAGATTGTAGTATCTGTTTTTGAAAATTCATAACTAATTTAATAAAATCCTTAAAATATTGAAATAAATTTTTAAACCCTTTAAACCTGTGTTTAATCATCTGTACCAAATTTTAAAATTTTTAAACAAGTATAACACAGCAAAATATATTTTCGAATTCAAACCAAGTTACAAAAACTGATATTTTCAGCAATATGGTTTCAAACTCAAAAATTCATAAGAAATAAAATACTTATTATTTTGAAACGAATTTTTTTTTTGGAACCCTTAGGTAGTCTATTTAAAAATCTAAAAACAAAAATCACAAAAATATTGTATATAAATTAACTATAAATTTCGTAATAATCACTGGTCAGCCCTAAATACATCGATATCAGAAGATAGGAACTCAGAAATCATTATAGTAAGCTTTTAGGGTTACTACACAATCAAATCCCTAATATTGTTTCCTCTAAGCATATAAGTAATAAAGAAAAACACATAAAGCGAAAAGAAACACACCTTGAAAGTTATCCTATATATATGAGCTAATTTCACCAAACTCCCCTAAAGTTTGCTATTTTACACATAGAAACAACTTTATTATTAATTGACACTTATCTCCCATACCGTTAGTCAAATTTAACTGTTGACCAATTTGACTATCAAAATACCAAAATACCCTTGAAATTCTAATTTAATTTTTTTTTTAAAGAAAGCGATTTTTTTTAATTAATCTCCACCGTCCATCATTGAATGGATGGTGGAGATCAATATATTTAAAAGTAATATAAAACCCAAAAAAACAAAATAATTTTTTTTTTAAATGGCGCTCCACCGTCCATATCAAGATGGATGGTGGAGATGAACTGGAAAGTGAAAGAAAAAATTGATAGAGAATGGAGATCCAATGAAATTCCACAATGCTTTAAAAAAAAAAAATCATAAATCAATCCCAAAAACAAAATCCACAAATTTCATCCAATCCATCTTCAATATGTTAAAACTCACATTCAAGCTAGTGTGATATTCCCTTCTGGAGCCAATAATCTTCGCTGGCGCCCAAAACACAACAACAATAACAATCACCCAGTTTGCGTGTTGAGTCTCTAATCGTGTTGCGATACTTGTAATCAACGCACCCAACGTCCTGAATCAAAATGTAACATCAGCTATGAACACAAATAAATAAATGACACATTTTCCAACCCATGAACATCTAGTGAATATTGTTCCTAAAATAAATGATAATAAATAGCTACAGTATAATAAAATTTAGGTGAGCCCCCAACATCAACAAGTAAAATTTAGAATCAATTGGATCCGATTAGTCCCTACACAACAAAACCGGAAGCGATGACTCGAATTCTTTTAGTGAATTAAGAGAGATCGACATGAGAAGAATTACCAGTAGAAAGTGAAAGTTGGAACGGGAAGAGAGAGCAGCTTGGAAGTCCGATATACGGAGAGAGAGTTGAAAGAAGAAACCAAACGAGTGGTACGATGTTGTTTCGGAGACGAAGGCAGTGAATGGGTCTTCATCTGCAATGGAGTTCCGTCGTAGACCGTTCCATACCTGGAAAATTTCCAGATCTTTCTCTGCTTTTTTTGTTGTTGTTAATTTTCGTTTTTTTTTTTTTGTGCTATTTGTTCTCCAACTTCCATCTTAGATATGGAATTATGGACGGTGAGATCAATCATTTTTTTTTTAATGTTTATTTATCTCCACAAGCATGTTTTATTTATATATTTTTGATTGGTGCTATTGGTTACCCGTTAATGATCTTATAATGTTCCAAATTTTAAAGTTTAAAATTTTATTTGATTTATTTCTTAAACTACCTTTTTTTTATTTATCTTCTAAACGTAACTCAACCCATAAAACATAAATGCCCTCTATCTCTCTCTATATAGAGGAAACTTTTCTCCTTAATGTGCACCGATAAATATATATCAGTGCCTCCCCTATGGATCATTAAATTCAATTAATTTGACTCGGTCTTCATGCACTTGTCAGTGCTAATCTATAATCCATGACCCACATGAAATGCACTGATGTATTTATTATCAGTGCGCACTGAGGAGAAAATAGCTGTATATGTATATATATATATATATATATATATATATTAAGTCTGGTACCTTTTTCCTCTATTTCTTTTACTCACATCGAGCACATATTGTATTTTTTTCCTTCATGTCGTTTATCATTTACGGAAGATAAAAAAAATTATTTAATCATATTATGTTCATTAGAGAGCAAGAAAAAAAAATTTACTTTTAAATAATGATTGCTTTGGATGATAATATCATTTTCTTTAATAATGAGTAGTGTAACACCCCAAAACTCAAAGAATAATTGAACACTTTGATTTGGAATGTTATATCATAAATCGTTAATAACATCACCCAAAAGTAACTAATAATTATAGAATAACTTCAAATAAACCATTATCCAATGACAAAATATCTCCAAGTGACTCCAATAAAAGATTCACTTCACTCTAAAGGAACTCGAGACAAAACCGAGTATCAAAAACTCAAAGTCTAAGGAATAATACGAAGAAAAATTGCACATAATATTAATCACTCCAAATTCCTAAAAGTCTATCGCTCTAGCGGTCGGCTCCTACGAAACTCAGTCTGCAAAATGTTAAATGATAAGGGGTGAGCTGTCAACTCAATAAGTATTGCATAATACGTAATCGAAAACATTTAAAGAGTACAGTAGATTTTCAAATAATCAGATACAATTAAACTTGTAAAAGTAACATTTTTAGCATACGATAACGATTAATAACATTTCATAAAAATAAGCAAGTAGTGCCACCAATACCCCGGTGACCCGGCCATTTATATTTCAGAAATTGGTACGAGACCAAAATCATAACATTTCAGAAATTGGTACAAGACCAAAACCATAACATTTCATTTGTCGCGCGCGCTGCATTTACATTATCACCAGTGATCAACCTTTCATTTCACATTTCATTTACTACTGACGTTGAGCTAAAACATCACTTTCAATATATATATATATATATAATAATAATACATTTGCATTACAAAAGCATAAAAATGCCGAATTTATATAAGCTTTTAAACATAAAGTTCTAGTAAAGGCAAAACTCATTTAATAAGAATTATGTAACAATATGTTAAGTAAAGATCGATTACATACGTAGGAAACAATATTTTTATATATACATAAATTATAATATTTCAGAACATAATAATAAGGTAAATAAATTTGTTTTCTAATAAAAACATTTATGCAACTACATATTGTGCAAAAACATACTTACCTCTGATGATAGCAAGTTTAAGGCTTCACTAACGATACTGGGAAGTCACAAGAGTAACCTAAACATATATAACAATAATCCTTCAATCAAACTAGACAAAATAGAAGAAATATAACTCATGTTCTTTATAAATACGTTTTTTTTATTCATCTAAGAAGAAATTAAAATTCCAGACAAACAGATTTTAGTGCTCAAACATTATTGATTCGAAAATCTTAAAGGCCTCAAAAATTGTAAAACTTAGTAACTAAATCCAAACATCAGATTAATATCTCCCATCAAAATATCATAACTTTATCAAATACCTAGAGATTCCTACAATTTTCTAAACACAAAAGGGTCAATCCTGACAGCGTAAACTTTTGATCCTCCAATCAGACTTCGTATAAAGGTTTAACAGTCCTACAGACCACGACAAATTCCAAACCTTTTTTTATAGACTAACATATCATGTATTGTATCTTTATACCAAAAATCAGAATTTAACCTATCTCCGTTTGAGAATTAAAATTTCTACAACTCCAAGAGCTCAAGACTCTCAGCCTAAATTTCATGGTGTAAATATCAAATATACTCAAAGAATTAAAATACTTATATGACACCAAAATTCACGAAAATTTATATCCTGATTCAATTATTCCTCTATAACTATAATACCAAAAATAAAACTTATATACATCCTCAATTTTAATTTAAAATTACTCCAATACAATAGGGTCAGTTTGATGATTCAGAAAATTCCTCATCCGTAACTTATTTAGAAATAAAATCTCTCTAAGCCAAACACCATCAAAAATTCCGAAGATTATAACACAAATTGATATATATATATATATATATATATATATATATATGTCTACTATTCTCATACCAAAATTCACTATCAATCGCAACCTACAAGTATAACTAAAATAAACTAAACAATATGTTGCTTCACCGGTATTAAAACAAATCAAAAATTTCAACCTATATACACTCAAATTTGAACTCTTTAATGGACTCCAAAAATTCCAGCAATTTATAATAGAGCTTCATGTATATATCTATTTCATTCACTCCTATAATCCATGCATAAAACATCTCCAAACAAAAATTAAACAATTGTTAGAGGCCTAAATTTGTTAATGAGATATTTTGTGTCAAAAACAAAAAGGGTTTAAAAAAGACTACAAAGCTTTAATCAAAATTAAAAAAAAATATGAAACAAGGTTTAAGAAAATCGTACCTTCAAAGAGTTTCAGAGTAGAATAGCAACAATACTTTTCTTTGATATTCTTTTGTAAAATATACACTTACATGAATAAGTATAAAATATTGGAGATATACAAATCCTACTAATTTAGCTAATATATTCAAATCTATCTAAGTATGGAGTTGACTTGCCTTGTGATTGTCCTTGAATAATGATAGAGAATCAATCACAAGTAATTAGTTGCCTTAATAAAAGAAACTGGGAGTTGAATATTATATATGTATATATATATATATGTATATATATGTATATATATATATATATATGTTTCTATTTATATATTATTATTATCATTAATAAAAGGTGAATTAATTCGGGTCTTACAAGTAGTATGCAAGAAATTAAACAAATAAATTTAGGATTTAAAGTATTTGCAAAAAAAAAAAAATTCTAGATAAACATGTAATTTGTGGATGTGATGTTTTATTAGAATTTAAGTATAGCAGTTTTTTTTTTTTAAATATATAGAGAGCATTTTTTAGGGTGAGTTAAGTTTGGAAGATAAATAAAAAGGGTAGTCTTGGAAATACATCAAAATTGTTATTGAAATTTAAAAACTGGGACATCATTAGATCATCAGTGGATTGCCAATAGCACCACTCTATTTTTTTATTTATAAAAATAACTATAAAATGACGAAAATTCCTTTAGTTTTGACATTAAAACACAGTCAACGGTTAAATATGACTAACGGCAGGGGAGTTGAGTGTCAATTAATAATAAAATTATTTCCGCGTGTTAGAGAGCAAACCTTAAAGGATTTGATGTAATTATATATAGATTAAAAGGTACCGTTGCCCGATGAAATCTTCACGAATTGCTAATGTCCTCCCTAAAATCTTAAAATGGTTCACTAAACCCTTTGAACTCTTTGAAATTGGCAACAAGTGACGGAATCCAAACGTGAATCACTTTCCGTCTGTAATTCGCGTCACGTGACTTCCATGTGCGATGTAAAAAGAGTAAAATGAGAATAACAAAAATCTAAGCATATAATAAAAAAAAACTAAAAAGAAAAAAGAAATTAAGGGATTAAATATTTAAGATAAAAAAAATTAAAAAGAAAAAAAAAATCTTTAAAAATTACATTTCTCAAAAACTCTCTCAATATGATCTATCCACTTCTTCATGAATGAAATTACATTTCTCAAAAATTCTCTCTCTATTCACTCGATCTTTTCTCTCTCTCGATATGATCTATCTTCTTATTCCTGTTCTTCTTCAAATTCATGATCCACTTTTTCCAGAAATCCCACATACCTGCAAAATCAAAGCTAGAACAAATCAGAAATTCACATAAAAATGTCTAGGGCACGACAGTCAGGTTCCAGGAAGTATCATAGCAAGACCAGACTCTGATCTTTGGAAAGACTCTTCAGGAGATGCTACTCGTTTAGATGGAGCTCCATTTGATGGTGGCTGTTGGACGATCTTGGCGAAGAGATTCCAGTTCTCTTCCATATTTTATTTTATTTTTTCTTTTCAATTTTTTTAAATTTTTTCTTCCAGATCTCTTCCAGATTCCGGATCCCTTCAACTTTCAAGATCTTTGATTGTTGTAAATTGTGTTATAAAAATAATACTCGTAAGTGCATGAATTGTGAGTTAAGTACAACGGCAAGTATAGATCGTTCCCACGAAGAAAAGTGATTTATCGATTAAATTAGTTCTAATTCTAATTAAATTAAAAGTAACAAAGATATTGTTTGAGAATTAATTAAACTAAAGCTAAATTAAATTAAACTAAGAAAGCAATTAAAAAGAATTGGTGTTTGTGATCAAGAGAAGAAGAACTAGGTAATCGATGCTCCCTATATACAACACTCAATGTTCATCATTTAATTCCATTAACAAGATTCATTCCAAATTTAGAGTTCATCCTTATCTTAATTAAGTTATTACCGTGATTCCTGACGGATTCAACCACGTGCTCTCAATCACTACTCACCCTCGTCGAAGGTGTGAGTAATAACCAAAAACCTATTACGTGCAAGAATTAGTGAACCAAAATTGTCTCGCATATTCCTATGTCGAGAACAATTATACTTATTCAATTGAAAAATAATTAAGACTACCTATATTCCTATAGCCCAATCTCAATTAATAAATTATCGAAACCCTAGACAAACATCAATTAATTTTCATAGATCAACACAAGTCAAGAATTAAGACACATAATGAATTGAGCAAATCTAAATTCGAGTTGATGAATAAATATAGAAGTAAATCAAAACAAGAGCATCACATATGTTCACATCGATTCCATTGTATGGAGTTAATTACACATGAAAGAGTTGATAAAACCTATGAATGTCTTCTTCAAGCTTCCAAGTGCAACAATGGTTGTGGTGTTGTGATGGGGGACGACCCCCTTGATGGCTTGGGACCTCCCTTGGCTGGAATATTTCAAAATTAGGGTTCAAAGAGGTTTAAATAGGCTCTAGATGCTAAGCCAAGTCTTTAAACAACAAGAATCAAATCTCTTTTATAACTCTACCTTTTTGGGATTTTATTTATTTCCTAATCCATCCAAATTGATTACTTATTGAGGGAAGATAAGGATTAGGTGTCAAATTGCTTTCCCAGACTCACACTCATGTCCAAGAAGGTAATATTTCCCGTTCCGACAACTTGCAAAATAAATCCCCTCACCATTCACCGAATTATGACTGATCTAACCATCGGGTACTAAAATGGACATAACTTCTTTTAGGAATATCAGAATTGAAATCCGAAAAGTGTAACGAAAACTATACTTCCGAGGCTTTCCATCCATAGATGCTAGGACACACAATTCAGTCGGAGCTGAGAGATATGATCCCCGTAATCTGGCTATTCTACACTGGAGGAAAATTATCTTTCCCGGAGTGTTGCGCGGCATAGACCACTGATCGGACGATATATGTACCTAATTGAGGTCCCCATTTTTCTAGCTTTTGTTCTCGTTTTCGAGCGTATTTTGTATATAATTGTTTGTTGAGCCTTGTGTAGGTACATATTCCCTATAATAAGGTTTTGAGCATAAAGATTAGCTTGGGAGGCAAAAACGAGCGAAAACAGTGAAGAATCGGAAGTGTTCAGAGTTGCCACGGTCTCACCGTCGACTCAAACCGCGGCGCGATCCGATGTCAACCACGGCAAGTTTCTGGGGTGGATCAGTCACCGAGCTAGAACACGACACGGAGACCGCGGCACTGGTCAACTCTACCTTCCAACAGCTTACGGGACATGTACTGATGGTCCTAGAAGCTCCAGATCGCGGTAGGACCGCAACACCAGCCAGCAGTAGCAAAACACATTTTCTGTCACTATCTAGGTGCCGATGTCTACCTAGACCGCGGCACTCTGATGAGCATATATATATATATATTTATATATATATATATTATATATATATATATATATATTTGTCGCGGCAGTTGCCGCTACCTCGCCACGATCGCGACACGACTGATACCAGACCGCGGCAGGTCGTTTTTGGGAGAAATTTGGAGGGCAAACTTGTCTTTTCATGCCCCATTTGGTGCCTTATCTCCATCCACTATAAATATATCATTTCCTCTCTTCTCTTTAGACCGGGGGCAGCAGCAGCAAAAACTTCCCCATTTCATCTTCTTCATTTCCTAAGAGAGAGAGAAGCTTTTCAAGCTTCCATGGAGGTTTTCCTCTATAGAAGACTTACCACCGCCATTTCTACCCATCACCCACCATATTTGAGAGTTGATTGTAAAGATTAGGAGTGGTCTTTGAACCAAATTCAAGCCAAGCTATGGATGGAGCTCTTGGAGGATTCTTCAAGGGTTTTGTTTCATTTATCTCATCTTTATATTTCATGTTTTCTTTTATGTGTAATCCCCACTTGAAAAATATTGTAAACCAATTTGTGCTCAATATAATTGTTGTTTATTTTTATATTCATTTAGGTTTTGTTTCATTCTTGTGTTAATTGAATAATATATTGTTGTGAATTGCATGTGTTTGGATAATTGGAAATTGATATGTATCCATGATTGGGATTAGGAGTAGATTAATGTAAATTAGGTGTAGATTAATTAAGTATCCCATGATTGTTTGTATGTTGATGGATGATTTGAAATGCCTTGCTAGGATCGATTTGAGTGTATGTGGGTTTCAGTTGTGCCTATAGAGGACCAATCCGAGTAATTGTAACCACTTAGCTCTAGAGAATGGGTGAAATTTATTCTTTGCATGACCTTTTTGCTAGAATAGGTTTTGGCTTTATGTTCACATGCTTAATGGTAGGGACTGGAGGCACAACTGCTCCATCCATGACCCTTTTGGGGAGTGATTAGTGTTTCGAATCCCTTACTAGAGACTAGAGGCACAATTGCTCCATCCATGACCCTTTTGGGGAGTGATTTGTGTCTCGAATCTCTTAATTGAGAGAAGAAGCCCCTAACTCGAATTGAATGTGCTTAATGCCTAATAACCATTATTTGTGCACTTATGTATGGTGAACGTATTGAACCTTGTGTGATCATTCTCATGCATCTCTCCAATCCACCCTTTTATTTGTCACCTTAAACACCATTCTCACCCCTCTATATTCTTACATTTGTATTGTATCCAATTACATTTCCTACGCATTCGCACACACACAACCGCACTATCCTTAAACCCCACACACACCATGCTCACCACATCCGCATTCTATTTATATTGCTTTCTATAAACTCTAGAGCATGAATCGGTTAACGGATACCACCTCTCTACGGAACGATACCCTCGCTTACTATTTTACTAGTCTTTTGCTAGTTTAAAGCACATTGTGTAGGAACCTTTAATTTAGATATCTTTTGATATTCGCAAATTGGAAACGATACAAAAAATGAGCTATCAAAATGGTGTCGCTACCGGGGAAGTGGCTATTTGTTGATTGTTTCTTGTTTTAGATTAGGTTATGTAATTTTTTTGATTTAATGCTTTGCGGATTTATATATATATATATATATATATATGTATGCAGTTAGATTTTTCTTTTTCTTATTTTCTTTTTATTTATGGCATATGCATTTGACTATTTTTCAGTGTGCTTGTGCTAGGAAAGAACAATTTCAGGTCGGATGGACCGCACAGCTCATGAGAACAAAGTGTGTACTTATCGCACTGCAACAATTCCATCAAGTGAAACGGTAGTGCCACGATATACGCGTTGGTTACAGACATAAGAGGTAATTCCTCTGCTTAAATTGAGTGCTTGTGGAATAGTTGTCGACTTGGGCGGAAACCGCCCATGCGCTTAACGATAGAATGCTATGTTTGTTATGTTTTTGATGTTGTGTTCATTTCTCTTGAATCTTACTAAGCATTGTTCATACTTTTTGAGTTGAGAAACATTGAGGACAATGTTGAGTTTAGGTTTGGGGGTGTGGACACTCCCGTTTTTTATATGTGTTTTTGTTATGTTTAGAAAATTTTCAAATCTGTGATCAAATCGGTTTATTTTGAATTTTTTTTGGAAATAGAGTCTATTTTTGTGAGTTGTTTTCTTCATGTGCCGGTTGAGACATATCATGTATGCTTTCAGCTCTGTCCATTGCTTCAAATATGCTTGTACAATGCTAATCTTGTGATGTTGAGGTGGATTAGACCTCTATTCTTGTTTCGCTTAGGAAAATAGTGGATACTACCCTTGTGAGATTTTTGTGCCTTATAAACGTTTTATTTGTGAGGGTTATGTCATTTCTACTCTTAAACACTCATCAAATTTGTACTTAATTTTTAGTAATCTCATTGTACATCAAACTTCTTTCATTGATTGCTATAGAACATCATGTGGACTGCTTGTTTGAGATTTGTATTCCCTTAGTAGATGGATCTTTTAGAAATGATTTTGGGCTTGAGTGTGAGCGTAACTACTAAAATAGCCTAAACACTTGTCCCTTGATGTGTGCTTTCATTGGAAAAATTTGAGGCCAAACACTAAACCTCCACTACTTAACCCAAAAACTTCACATATACTGGTTATTGATCATGTTAAGGTGTATAGCTTTAGAGAAGTTATGTAGCTCTAAATTGTGTAAAGCGTGTACTTAGGCAAATGTATGAAATTGTGCAAAGGCAAAGGCTTCAAAAAAAATAGTGTGAATTATAAACACTTAAGCCTCCAATTCTTCAAATGTAAGGTTACTCAAAAGTATGAGTACAAATGTAACACAATAGTTCAATGCAAAGTTTATAGCCTATACGCTTCAATTATGATCTTCAAGTGTAAAAGAGCTCAAATTAATGTAAATGTAATGTGTAAACACTTTAGCATGATTTGTAGCTTTATTCTTCCCACTCATACCATATCCTCCATACTTCACCACAAATTACCCTTGGTCACAAATACAGTGAGGGAAAAGCCATTTGATCTCTTAGGAAGTCTATCTTGGAAATGTGAGTCGATGCACGCTCTTTCCACGTTCATAGAATTTCAATTCCATCATGAGATTGATTTTCAGAAAATGTGCTTTATTGAAAAATACTCATATGCGATTATATTTGATTTCCGTACATAAACTCATTTGCATATGTTTGCTAGAGAGTGATTGCCTAGGTTCTGAGAAAATATATGACTGAAATCTGGAGAGAATTAGAGTCGAGGTGAATTTTATCTTGAGCAGGCGAGTGTAGTTGTTTGTAAACCGAAAACATCCTAAGAATTAGCATACTTGCATTGCGTGATACATTGTTATTGATTGGTATATTTGAGATTCTAACATGCACTTGTTGTCTTTGCTTGGTGTATTTTGATTGCAACTCAACCAATTTTCTAGCAAAGTATACGTTTGTGGGTGTCGTATCTGTAAACCCTCTGGAGACAAAACTCCTCCACCTAAAGATCGCCTAGTGGTTGAAAGGCTTGTGGCATACGCTAAATGCCATCGTGTTCCCTACAAAAGTGGCTAGCTTAGTTTTACCTATTTTTATTGTTATATGTTTTGTTTGTTTGTTTTCGTTTTTAGTTATGCTCGAGGACGAGCAAAAGATAGTTTGAGGGTATTTGATTAGACGATATAAATACTTATTTGAGGTCCCCATTTCCTAGCTTTTGTTCTCGTTTTCGAGCGTATGTTGTATATAATTGTTTGTTGAGCCTTGTGTAGGTACATATTCCCTACAATAAGGTTTTGAGAGTAAAGATTAGCTTGGTAGGCAAAAATGAGCAAAAACAGTGAAGAATCAAAAGTGTTCAGAGTTGCCACGGTCTAACTATCGACCCAAACTGCGGCACGATCCGAGGTCAACCACGGTAAGTTTCTAGGGTGGATCCGTTACCGAGCTAGAATGCGACACAGAGACCACGATACTGGTTAACTCTACCTTCTAACAGCTTACGGGATAGATACTACTGGTCCAAGAAGCTCCAGATTGCGGCAGGACCGCGACACCTGCCCGCAGTAGCAAAACAGACTTTCTGTCGCTATCTAGGTGCTGCTGTCGACCAAGACCGTGACGCCGCTGTCTTGGTGCCACTATCTACCTAGACCGCGGCACTCTAACATGCATATATATTTCTATCGCGGCGGTTGCGGCTGCCTCCCCAAGACTGTGACACACCTGTTACCAGACCTCGGCAGGTCATTTTTGGGTGAAAATTTAGAGGGCAAACTTGTCTTTTCATGCCCCATTTCGTGCCCTATCTCCCTCTACCATAAATATATCCTTTCCTCTCTTCTCTTCAGACCGGAGGCAGCAGCAGCAAACACTTCCCCACTTCATCTTCTTCATTTCCTAAGAGAGAGAGAAGCTTTTCAAGCTTCCATGGAGGTTTTCCTCCATGGAAGGCTTACCACCGCCATTCCGCCATTTCTACCTATCACCCACCACATTTGAGAGTTGATTGTAAAGATTAGGAGTGGTCTTTGAACCAACTTCAAGCCAAGCTATAGATGGAGCTCTTGGAGGATTCTTCAAGGGTTTTGTTTCCTTTATCTCATCTTTGTATTTCATGTTTTCTTTTATGTGTAATCCCCACTTGGAAAATGCTGTAAACCAATTTGTGCTCAATATAATTGTTGTTTATTTTTATATTCATTTAGGTTTTGTTTCATTCTTGTGTTAATTGAATAATATATTGTTGTGAATTGCATGTGTTTGGATAATTGGAAATTGATATGTATCCATGATTGGGATTAGGAGTAGATTAATGTAAATTAGGTGTAGATTAATTAAGTATCCCATGATTGTTTGTATGTTGATGGATGATTTGAAATGCCTTGCTAGGATCGATTTGAGTGTATGTGGGTTTCGGTTGTGCCTATAGAGGACCAATCCGGGTATAATTGTAACCACTTAGCTCTAGAGAATGGGTGAAATTTATTCTTTGCATGACCTTTTTGCTAGAATAGGTTTTGGCTTTATGTTCACATGCTTAATGGTAGGGACTGGAGGCACAACTGCTCCATCCATGACCCTTTTGGGGAGTGATTAGTGTTTCGAATCCCTTACTTGAGACTAGAGGCACAATTGCTCCATCCATGACCCTTTAGGGGAGTGATTTGTGTCTCGAATCTCTTAATTGAGAGAAGAAGCCCTTAACTCGAATTGAATGTGCTTAATGCCTGACAACCATTATTTGTGCACTTTTGTATGGTGAACATATTGAACCTTGTGTGATCATTCTCATGCATCTCTCCAATCCACCCCTTAATTTGTCACGTTAAACACCATTCTCACCCTTCCTATTCTTACATTTGCATTGCATCCAATTACATATCCTTTGCACTCGCACACACACAACCGCACTATGCTTACACCCCACATACACCATTCTCACCACATCCGCATTCTATTTACATTGCTTTCTATAAACTCTAAAGCATGAATCGGTTAACGGATACCACCTCTCTGCGAATCGATACCCTCGTTTACCGCTTTACTAGTCTTTTGCTAGTTTAGAGCACATTGCATATGAGCCTTTAGTTTAGATATCTTTTGATATTTGCAATTTGGAAATGACACAAAAAGCAAGTTATCAACCACAGTTGAGGTTGATGCATGGGAAGCGGTATATACCACGGAAAAGAACAGAAATCCAACTGGAATGTACCGTAGGCTAAGCAGCGGTTGGTGCTCTGCAAGGACAGCGACCTATGTCCCGGTTGTTGACAGTTTTGCCCTTTTTCTTCTTGTTTAATCTCTTTCCCTTGAAAGTAACATCAAACATTTCATCTAAGAAATGTGACCTACACATGCTCAACAAACATATGAAATATCTAATTTCACCTGAGAACAAAGCACAAATAATAGAAAATGAGGACTTAAAACATGTATAGAAATAGACCGATCAATATTCTACTCTTTTTTTAATTATTTGGATGAGTATTCGACTTTTGTTTGATGAAGTGTTGTTATTGTAAGGATGCACTGTATATGGATTTTTTTTTATTTTTTTTTTGTTATTAGACTCTTTGTGAAATTTGTTCATGAAAGAAAACAAAATATAAATTTTTATTTTGATATAAAAATTTGGAAGTTTGAGTTTGGGGTTCGAGTTTGTGGCGGAGAGGTTGCTAGGTTTGGTTTTGATTGTGAGAGGGGTTGCTAGATGAAGATTTGGTGATTGGTTTGTTTGGATTTGGGGAAGAACACTGTTGTTTTTGTTCTTTATATCTCCACTTTATTTTTTCTTTCGATCCAAATTCATGGTGATGGTGGCATTGTTGATGATAAAATTCCAAGTCTGATGTTGTTGATGATGTTTTGGGCTTGAAGTTCTAGGCTTGGTGTTGTTTGTTTTTGTTTTCTGTTTTGAAGAATGGTTTGGTGTAATGGATGATGATAGTGGTAAAATTATGGGTTTGAATTTCTAGATTTGATGTTGAATTGTTGATGATGATGATGGTGATGAATTATTCTAGGTTTGATGTTGACGATGTTGAACTGTTGAACTTTGATTTTTGTTATTCCCATTTTACCTTTTTTTACAATCGCACATGGAAGTCACGTGACACGAATTACGGATGGAAAGTGATTTCCGTTTGGATTCCATCAATTGTTGCCAATTTCAGAGAGTTCAGGGGGTTTAGTGACCATTTTAAGAATTCAGGGGGACATTAGCAATTTGCGAAAAATTATATTTATAGTGAGTCTCTCATAAGAGATCCCTTATTTTAATTTTGGTAAGGACCGGCATGAAATCATATCAATTTGAATAAATTTTGATCTGGATTTTTTTGTGGATGACAAGTTCATTGATATCTACATATGAGTAAAAATTTGAAATATTTTCAAGCACTAGAACTATTTATCCCAATTTTTTTAAATAAGAAGGCATCAGAAAAATAGGTGAAATATAGGAAAATTCAAGAAAAATAGTTATAGTGCTTGAAAAATTCTCAAATTTTAATCATAGGTATATTTCCATGAACTTATCATCCACAAAAAATTCAGATCAAAATTCAATCAAATCGATGAGATTTCATACCGGTCTTTACCGAAATTAAAATAAAGGATTCCTTATGAGAGACTCATTATATATATACCACTCCCCAAATGAAAAGGACCTGGGAGTTAGTTATTGATTAGCTTTAATTTCCTAATCCTAAAGATGAATTATAAGCTTGGTGGTTCGTTTTTGCTATTTTATAAGTGCTAAATAGGCACATCACCTCTTACCAGAGATGGTAGTGCACCTCTCTTCCATGCTTGGTGGTAAAGGGTTCGAGTCCCATCATACGTGTTTTGCAAGCATGTGTGAGGAGTTTTCTCCCGATTGGTCGGAGTAGTTATCCGGGCTACATATATATTATTTGATCTTGGCAGGTCCTGGCAGCCTTTTTGTAATAGTTGTAAATGTAATACTTAAAAATAAATAGGGATGGCAGTTTTACCTGGCAAAGCCAAAATTCCCAGGTAGTGCCCTAATATTCATTACCCGACACCAGGTAAATAATTTCCGGGTACCAAGGTTTTTAATTAAATTTTTTAAAAAAATATCTGTCAAATTAAAAAAAAAACTAAACCCTAATTTTTTTTAAGTTTTTAGCCAAGTAGCCACTCTCTCTTAAAAATATATATATTAGTCTTTTTCTCCTTGGGACGAACTAATTTTATTTATATTAATTCCACAACTATCAACCATTAAATTCACATGCTTCAACTGTGTCAAAGTCTTCTTAAATTTAATCGATGACTCACAAGTCTCGTTCTAATTTTAAACGTTCAGTTCGGCCCTGAGGAGAGAATATATATATATATATATATATATATATCACTAACTTAATCCCACACATCAAAACTTCAACACACCCATCTCCAACACATGACCACCAGATTCCATGGCTGATGGAGCCACCACTAAAACTCAAACATACCCACCTACAAACCATTCCCGCCACCGTCGAGAATCAACCACTAGAAACCACCCGAAAAACCATGGAGAATCATATAGATAAGTGAGGGAGAAAGAGAGATTGGTTTGAGAGACACAAAGTTTGTGAGTGAAATAGGTTTGAGAGATGGAGAGAGAAAGGTTTGAGAGAGAAACAAATTACAATGAATGTGAGAAATAAAAAACATGTAGACGAGAGAGAGAGAGAGAGAGAGAGAGAGTTAGTGAGAGAAGCTCTTAACTTTTCGGCCAAAGACAGAAAATGAGTCTTAAAGTTTTTGGTCACCAGGAGAGAAGATATTAGGGAAAAGTTTTTTCTCAATCTTTGTTGATAAATTGAACCTTAGAGTTGTTTAAAATGAGGAGAGAGAGAGATAGTGTGACAAGCTCCCGTCTTCTTTGGCTCTGGCGAAATAAGGAATGGAAGCTTTTAGTTATGGAGAAAGAAGGGATTTTACTGATAGGAAAAATTTTTGGGAGAACTTGTCTTCGATTTTCATTGATAACTTAAATCCTAAGGTGGATGTGGCCTGGTGATCGAACAATAAATGTATCTATTTGAGCTCCCCATTTCCTAGCTTTTGTTCTCGTTTTCAGGTGTATTTTTGTATATAAGTGTTTGTTTAGCCTTGTGTAGGTACATATTCCATACAGTAAGGTTTTGAGCGTAAAGATCAGCTTGGGAGGTAAAAACGAGCGAAAAGAGAATATATTGGAAATCTTTAGAGTTGTCACGACCTCATTATTAAACCAAACCACGACGTGATCCGTGGTCACCCAAGGCAAGTTTCCTTGGTGGATCCATCATCGAACTAGAATGTGACACGGAGACCGCAGCACAGGTTAACTCTGCCTTCCAACAGCATACGGGACAAGATCAGAGAAACAGAGCAATTCGGCTACCGGATTCAGCAGCTCTCGGCCATAGAATCCAACCGCCGATTAAGTCTAGAAGGTCCCAGAAGAAATCGGCTGCTCCCGGCCGCCGATTTTAGTAGCCGAAATTTGGCTGCTGAAATCGGCTGCTCCCGGCCACCGATTTCAGTATCCAAATCGCCACTGCATCCAACATTTAAATTCGACTACTGAAAACGGTGGCTCTCAACAGCCGATTTCAGCCACCGATCACCCAGCGAGAGTTCATTTTGGCAAATTTTAAAGGGCAAACTCGTCATTTCACTACCCATTTATGCCCTATCTCTCCCACACTATATAAACCCCTTTATGCCTCATTTTTGTAGAACCCTTCTCTTCCCATTCTCTCCCAACTTCATCTTCTTCAATTCCTAAAAGAGAGAGAGAGAGGCTTCCAAGCTTCCATGGAGGTTTTCCTCCATGGAAAGCTTTCCATATCCATTTCTACCCATCACCCACAATATTTAAGAGTTGATTGCAGAGATTAGGAGTGGTCTTTGGAATAATTTCGAGCCAAGCTAGGGGTGGAGCTCTTGGAGGATTCTTCAAGGGTTTTGTTCCCTTAATCTTATCTCTTGTATTTCATGTTTTCTTTTATGTGTAATCCCCACTTGGGAAATATTATAAACCTATATTTGTGCTTATATATAAGTGATTGTTCTTAAATTTGAATTGGGTTTTGTTTTGTTCTTGCTATGATTGATAATCTCTTGTTGTGAATGGCATGTGTATGGATGATTGGAAATTGATATGTGCTTATGGATGGGATTCGGAGTAGATTAACTTAATTGTAGGAGTAGCTATAATTAAATATCCAATTTGTGTGTCTATGTCTTTGAAAGGTCGAAATGCCATGTTAAGGTCGATTTGAGTGTTTGTGGGTTTTGGTTGTACCTTGAAGGATGACCAATCCGGGTATGACCATAATCACTTAGCTCCTAAGAATAGATGAAACTTGTTTTATGCATGATCGTGCTAGAATAGGTTTTGGCTATATGTTCATATGCTTAATGGTAGGGATTAGAGGCACATTGCTCTTCCATGACCCTTTTGGGGAGTGATTAGTGTTTCGAATCTCTTAATTGAGAGAGCAAGCCCTCAACTTCAATTGAATGTCCTTAATGCCTAACTTTCGCTTATATGCACCTATGTATGGTGAACTTGTAAAGCCTTGTGTAACCATTATCTTGCATCTCTCATATCCACCATTTTATTTGTCCATTAAACACCATCCTCACCTTTCCATATTCTTTTGTTTGTTTTCTATTTTCTTTCTTTTCAATTTCTTTGCACACCACATTATGCACACACCTCACACACATCATTCTCACCTTTCAATATTCTTATTTACATGCCTTCCATAATTGCTAGAACATGATTCGGTTGACGGATACCACCTCCTTCTGGACGATACCCTCGCTTACCGCTTTACTTGTTTTCAAACTTTAGAGCACATTGCATATGAACTTTTAGTATAATTATCTTTTGATAATCGCAATTTGGTAACGACACAAAAAACGAGTACCAATTTTGGCTTCGCTGCCGGGGAGGTGCCTATTCGTTGATTGTTTCTTGTTTTAGATTAGGTTCTGTAAATGTTAGATTTAAATGCTTCTCGGATATATATATGTATGCGGCTAAATTTTTCTTGTTCTTATTTCCTTTTTATTTATGGCATATGCATTTGATTGTTTTTGAGTTGTGCTTGTGCTAGGAAAGAACAATTTTAGGTCGGATGGACCGTATAACTCATGAGAACAGTAAGAGTGCGCCGATGCACCACAACAACTCCACCAAGTGAATCGGTAGCGCCGCAAAGGGCTTGTTGGCTGCAGCCACAAGAGGTATCTTCTAAATTTTGAACTTTATTTTGAGTGCTTATGGAGTAGTTGTCGACTTGGGCGGAAACCGCCCATGCGCTTAATGAAAGGAATGCTATGTTTGTTGTGTTAGTGATTTTTATTTTTGTTTAGATCTAAGAGTGGATTTGTATTGTGCTTAGATCTTAGGATTTGATGTGTTTTTGTTTTTAGTCTTTTGTGATGTTTATGTTCTATCTCCCGAATCTTGCTAAGATTTGAGCAACATTGAGGACAATGTTGAGTTTAGGTTTGGGGGTGTGGACACTTTCGTGTTTATGTTTGTTTTTGTTACGTTTAGAAAATTTTCAAATCTCTGCAAACTGGTCAATTTTGAAATTTTTTTGTAATAGTGTCCGGTTTTGTTGAGTTGTTTTTCTTTCGCATGCCGGTTGAGACATATCATGTATGCTTTTAGCTTCATGCATCACTTTAAATATGCTTGTACAATGCCAATCTTTTGATGTTGAGGTGGATGAGACCTCTATTCTTGTTTAGCTTGAGAAAATAGTGGAGACTACCTGTGAGTTACACTAAGCCTAAATTGTGAAAATCTGAGGGTATATTTTGTTTCTACTCTTATACACTCTTCGAATTTGTACTTAATTTTTAGTGATCTCATTGTACATCAAATTTTTTTCATTGATTGCTATAGAACATCATCATGTGGATTGCTTGTTTGAGATTGTATTCCTTGGTAGATGGATCTTTTAGAAATAATTTTGGACTTGAGTGTATGCGTAACTACTAAGTAGCCTAAACACTTGTTCCTTGATATGTGCTTTCATTGGAAAATTTTGAGGCCAAACACTAAACCTCCACCAAATACATAACCCAAACACTTCGCATACACTAATTATTGATCGTGTTAAGGTGTATAGCTTTAGAGAAGTTATGTAGCTCTAATATGTGTAAAGCGTGTACTTAGGCAAATGTATGTAATTGTGCAAAGGCAAAGGCTTTTTAAAAAGAAATATTGTGCAATATAAACACTTAAGCCTCCAATTCTTAAAATGTAAAGTTACTCAAAAATATGGGTACAAATGGAGAACAATGGTGCAATGTAAAGTTTATAGCCTAGACGCTTAAATTATGATTTTCAAATGTAAATGAGCTCAAATTAATGTAAATGTAATGTGTAAACACCTTAGCATGATTTGTAGCTTCATCCTACCCACTCATACCATATCCTCCATATTTCACCACAAATTACCCTTGGCCACAAATATCGTGAAGGAAAGCCCATTTGATCTCTTAGAAAGTCTATCTTGGGAATGTGAGTCAATGCATGCTCTTTCCACGTTCATAGCATTTCAATCCCTTTCATGAGATCCATTTTCAGAAAATGTGCGTTATTGAAAAATACTCATATGCGATTATATTTGATTCCATGTATATAAACTCATACGCATATGTTTGCTAGAGAGTGATAGCCTAGGTTTTGAGAGAAAATATATGATGGAAATCCGGTGAGGATTAGAGTCAAGGCGAATTTTATCTTGAGCATTCGAGTGTAGTTGTTTTGTAAACCGAAAGCATCCTAAGTATTGGCATACTTGCATTGCGTGATACATTGTTATTAATTGGTATATTTGAGATTCTAGCATACACGTGTTGTCTTTGCTTGGCATGTTCGGGTTGCAACTCAACCATTTTCTTGCAGTGTATACATTTGTGGGTGTCGTAGCTGTAAACCCTTAGAAGATAAAACTTCTCCATCTAGGGATCGCCTAGTGGTTGAAAGGCTTGTGGCATACGCTAAATGCCATCATGTTTCCTACGGAAGTGGACTAACCTAGTAGATATATTTTTATGTTTTTATGTGTTTTATTGTTTTATGTTGTTTGTTTTTCGTTTTTAGTTTTGCTCGAGGATGAGCAAAAGATAGGTTTGGGGGTGTGTGATCAGACGATAAATGTACCAATTTGAGCTCCCCATTTCCTAGCTTTTGTTCTCGTTTTCGGGCGTATTTTTGTATATAAGTGTTTGTTTAGCCTTGTGTAGGTACATATTCCCTACAATAAAGTTTTGAACATAAAGATCAGCTTGAGAGGTAAAAATGAGCAAAAAGAGAATATATTGGAAGTATTAAGAGTTGCCACAGCCTCACCGTCAAACCAAACCATGACGTGATCCGTGGTCACCCACGACAAGTTTCTGTGGTGGATTCGTCATCAAACTAGAATGCAACACGGAGACCGTGGCATAGGTTAACTCTACCTTCCAACAGCTTTCGGGATAAGATCAGAGAAACAGAGCAATTCGGCTACAGGATTCGGCAGCTCCCGGCCGCAGAATCTAACCGCCGATTAAGTCTAGAAGGTCCCAGAAGAAATTGCCTGCTCCTGGCCGCCGATTTGAGTAGCAGAATCGCCACAACATCCAACATTTAAATTCAGCTGCTGAAAATGGCTGCTCCCAGCAGCCGATTTCAGTTGCTGATCACCCAGCGAGAGGCCATTTTGGCGAATTTCAAGGGGCAAACTCATCATTTCACTACCCATTCATTCCCTATCTCTCCCACACTATATAAACCCCTTTATGCCTCATTTTTGTAGAACCCTTCTCTTTCCATTCCCTCCCAACTTCATCTTCTTCAATTCCTAAGAGAGAGAGAGAGAGAGAGAGAGAGGCTTCCAAGCTTCCATGGAGGTTTTCCTCAATGGAAAGCTTTCCATATCCATTTCTACCCATCACCCACCACATTTGAGAGTTGATTGTAGAGATTAGGAGTGGTCTTTGGACCAATTTCGAGCCAAGCTAGGGGTGGAGCTCTTGGAGGATTCTTCAAGGGTTTTGTTCCCTTAATCTCATCTTTTGTATTTCATGTTTTTTTATGTGTAATCCCCACTTGGGAAATATTGTAAACCTATATTTGTGCTTATAAATAAGTGATTGTTCTTAAATTTGAATTGGGTTTTGTTTTGTTCTTGCTATGTGATAACTCGTTTTTTTGTGTCGTTAACAAATTGCGGATCTAAAATATATATTTATAAAACGTCCTACACAACGTGCTCTAAAGTTTTGAAAACTTAGTAAAGCGGTAAGCGAAAGGTATCGTCCATAGGGAGGTGTTATCCGTCGATTTTCTCTCGTTTTAGTTTTTATTGAAAGCAATGTATATATGAACATGGCAAGAACGAGAATGGTGTTTGTGTGTGAACAAGAGCAATGAAAATAAACAAACAAGAAAACATAATAGAACATGGAAGGGAGAGAATGGTGATTAAAATGATAAATATAAAATGGCGGATATGAGAGATGAAAGTAAGTGGATACATATAGTACTCATGACCACCAAAACATTCACGCTACCTATAATAATTAACTGCAAAGACACTTATATATTAGGTTCAACCTAGCCTTAAGTACGACCTCTAGATATGGAAATGGAAGAGTCGACTAGTCCTCTAAAGCTACTCATCGAGGATGTATCGCATGAGCAACTACTAAGGATTGCGTTTAAGCACATATATAAAAGCGATAAACATAAGATCAACCATTGATCCCTACTCACCTGTCACGTGTAAGCAACAACCAATGGAGGCATTAAGCATAAATGGACCGCCGAGAGTGTATCGCACGAGCAATGACCAAGAGTCGCGACCCGAGTGCTACTCACCGAGGGTGTATCGTACAAGCGACGCTCAAGGGTCACATAAGCATGTAGGTTTATAGAACCGAAACCCATAAATGCATCATATATACACTTCATGAATTTCACCCAAACAAACAAAAATACTCAATTCAATCCAAACCATGCATTTCGAATAATCCTTTGACATATGAGCAATCATGGGATGCTTAATTAATCTACTCCTAAATTACATTAATCTACTCCTAATCCCAATCATGAACACATATCAATTTCTACCCTACATGCCATGAATGTAAAGACAAGAGCTATCCTTAACATGCATCAAGAGTTGGGTTGTCAATCCTACTTAATACAAGTCAAGTGTCAAATTAAATGCAATTGAATGAGACAATACAAGAAGAAATCAAATACAAGTCAATTAAATAAATGGAACTAATATTGGGGTTTACATATTTCCCAAATGGGGTACACATCAAATCAAGAAAACACAATAGAAGAGTAGATAGAAGGAACCCAAGGTTGTCAATCCCGGATCTCTAAGCTCGGAGAGCTGCCCAATTGTCATCTCGGATCTCCAAGCTCAATTGAAGCTCCTCCTCCTCATAGACAAGGTAGAGTACTCTTTCCTCTTGAATCTCCTCTAAAGATGGGTGTTTGTAGGTAAAAAGTGATGATGAGGAGGCAATCCATGGAGGAAAACCTCCATGGATGCCTTTGGAAGCTTCTCTCTCTTTTGATTTGGTGGAGAAGATGAAGTGTGGAATGAATGTATTAATTGAATGAATAATAATCCTTGGTCTTGTGGCAAAGTGATGTATTTATATGTTTGAGATGCTAGGGCAGGAAATAGGCGTGAAAGAACGACTTTGCCCTTCTTAAAATGGCTGAAAGCGTAACTTGAGCATAGCTAGAACACATGTGCACGGGTAGGGACCTGCGCACTTACCCGCACACAGGCTCTTCACAATCTTCCTCACCCGGTGCACAGGTAACTGCACGGGTAGTGCATGGGTAAAAGTGCGCGGGTAGTGTAAGAACCTCATTTCTATGATTGGCTTATTTCATGACAAGTCACATTGGGGATGTTTGTAACGGGTAGTATAGGTTCTCCAAGTGCGGTGTTCTCGAAGACATGCTTCCGGTCATCCTAAAGAGCTTCAAGAGAGGTAACTCACTTGTTCTTAACTCTTGAAGAGGTTTTAGTTGCACACACTCACATTCAATGCATTTGTATTGACATGCATGTATGGTTGCACACACACACATCTTACGTTTTGGAGTTGATGGGCTGCACAGTGAGTTAGGCGACATGCAAGGCCACTTGTGCTTGTCGCCTGACAAGTCGCCTTAGACTTAAATTTTCCCACAGTGTGTAATGCGACATCCAAGGCGACATGTTCATGTCGCTTTACAAGTCGCCTATGACATATTGTTTTTTCCCAGTGTGTTAGGTGACTTCCAAGGCGACTTATGTATGTCGCCTAACATGTCGCCTCAGGGACATTGTTTTTCTCACAGTGTGTTAGGCGACATGTAAGGTGACATGAACATGTTGCCTTGAATGTCGCCTCTGTCACCCGAACTGGGCAATTCGGGTATTTCAAACTAACTCATTTTTTGGTCCCTATAAATACATCATCTTCTCCACCATTCTATTTTAGAGCTTCAGAAATTGATTTTTAGAGAGAGGAAGTGTTTCCTTAGTGAGAGAAGCCCCAAGAGTTGTCTTTGACTCTTTAAACCCAAACACCTATCATCCATTTATTATTCAAGCATCATCTAGCTTCATCTAGGATGTTTTTAAGCATGGGTCTTCATCAACATATTTGACTTGGTAAGTAAAACACCATTCTCATACATTCTTGTGTTCCTACTTAACAAGAAATATCTTTTATAACTTGTTTGTATCTAGATTTAGATTTTAATTACAAGTTGAGATATTTGTTGATGTTTGGGTTGTTGTATTGTGATAGCTAATATTTAGGACATATTTGCCCTCTAGCTAATTAGGACTCATTGATTGCATTTGTTAATTGCATTTATTGTCCTTGCCATTTTATGTGACAACATGTGTTGATATGGTTTTGTATGATGACTAGATTTTAGACTTGCATATCTATATCTAGTTAAGTCCTTATGAACATTCATATAGACATTGATATCTAGGATTTGTACTTAGTATCATCTTTAATTCCTAGATAAGCATTTAGTGTTGTCTAGCATTAATTGCATTTTGAATATTCATATATTCACTTAGGTTGTTAATCTCTTCTTTGAAAATTAAGTCTTGTGACTACAAGGTGTAGTGCACAAGCAAGTGAAGTCGTGCAACCAAGGTGTGGTTGGCAAGCAAAGTGATCAAGGATTCACTATAAAGGCCCGTTGGGTAGTAGTGGTGGGTTAGTGACTGAGAATGGTATGACTAGAGGTCAACCTAGGTTGTAAACATCATTACAATAGTGGATTTGAGGATCGTGTGTGGCTAGAAGGATAGCCCGTGGTTTTTCCCTTGTTGAAGGGTTTCCACATCAAAATCAAGTGTTATTTATATTTTTGCACCTTACACTTGATTTTGTATGTTTGTTTATGAGCTGAATTTTTAATATTGACTAATCAAGAAAATTTGGTAATTAACTTGATTAAAACCTATTCATGCCCCCCTCTAGGTTGTAGACACACGCTTAGAGTGTATTTTCAGGTAGGACCCGTGCAGTTACCCGCACACATGCCCTTCTATCTGATCTTCACCCGGTGCATGAGTTGATGCACAGGCAGTGCACGGGTATGGGACCTCGTGCACTATGCTTCTGGGCACAGTTTCTCTGACTTTTGACTTGTTTTTGCCCGAAAGTCCAGGTTTCTGCTTCCAGCTCCTGAAATCCATTGAATGCTTGTAATCACTACAAAACGAGCCATTAGACACCAAAATATGCTCAAAAACAAGCTAAATGATATGGAATTGAGGGCCAAAATATATGACAATTTTGGCTCGATCAAACACCCCCAAACCAAACTTTTGTCCGTCCTCGAGCTAACAAAAGGAGAAACCAAAAGAAACAAGACAAACAAACATGACTCTATCTAGAAAATTTCCTAACACAAAGAAAACCTGCTGCAAAACCAACTATTAGAGAGATAAGCAAAAGAGAGTGGAAGTGAGGAATAGGTTTGTGTAAAATGTTCTAAATAACTCTAAGGCACCACAAGGGGAAACTCGCACGACATGAATCCCACACTTAAAGCGCCCTTGCCTTGGAAACTACTCACTCTTACACCTCAAGCGTAATTCGCTTCGATTCTAGGTTCTCATGTGGGATCTCTCTTCTTTTTCCTCTCAGAACCTAGGTTCACACTCATGCAATATGTATGCAAATGAAGTTATATATTTGAATCAAATTAATTGCATACATTTAATATAGAGTAAAAGCTCTTTTAAGTAAATGAGTCTCAAGAAAGAATCAAGTGTCATGAACGTGGAAAGAGCATGCCTCAAATCGTATTCCCAAACTAGACTTCCTAATTAATCAACTAGGTCTTTCCCTTAGGTTATAATGGGGCCATGGGGTGAAATGTGGTGAACAAAGAATAGGAAATGGAATTCAAAAGTCACCAATCATGCTTACACTTACTCACACACCCATACATAAGCTCTATTAAACATTAATTATAATCTAGCGACTAGGCATCCTTTTCATACACATTTGTGCTTTCATATTTAAGTACTCTAATTTCTTTGAGTACATTTACATTTACACTTCAAGACTCTTTTGTGCTTTGTTTTTCTTCTTTTTCTTTTCTTTTCTTTTCCTATATCTTTTTGCTTTTTCTTTTTTGCACATTTTTCTTTTGACATTTTTACGCTCATAAGTGCTCATTTTTGGCACTTTTACATTTTTGGCACTTTTTATTGTGATTGCAGGCATTTGGTGCATTACAGGTGTTGGAAACGGAAATTGAAACTTTTGACGAAAAAGGGATCAAATGGTGCAAAAGAAGAAATAAAGGCAAAATTGCACTGGTACTGCACGGATGTCATACCCGCGCACAGTAAGATGAGAACTGAAGGTTACCCAATGCTCGGGTCTTCACCCGAGCATCATCCGTACACCAAAAGTTGAATTACTTGATTCGCCCAGAACGTGGGTGCTGCGCGGGTCCCTACTCGTGCACTACTCACGTAAATGCTAGAAATCAGAGAAGCAGATCAGAGGCATTAGGTCATTGCACGGGTACCTTACTCGCGCTATACCAGTGCACTATGCTCATCAGACACCCCACATCAGCATTTTCAGACCTAATTTTGGAACCCTATAAATATGTCCTTTCCTGAAACAAGCAAACTCTCTTCCACTCTCTAAACACGCCCACACACCAATTAACGTCACATTTTCTTTCTCTATATCTAGGAATCATTTTCTCTCTCTTTACATCCAAAACCCACACATCCATCCTTTGATTTTCTACTCAACAAGTGCTCTAGGAGATTGGAATTGAAGCTTCAAGGAAGGAGAATCTCTTCATGGGTTTTTTCTCACTCTCATCTCTTAGTTTATCTTTTGTATTTAGAAGGAGTAGCTAAATCCCCACTAAAGGGTTGATGTGATTCATTTGTGAACTTTGGATATTGTAATGAACTCTATCTTTTCTATCAATCTATCAAATATGTTTCATTCATTGTTTTAATTGATTTCAAGGATAATTTGTCTGAGATTGTACATTCCTCTCTTTCAAATTATTTGAGTAGAGAATTGGGTATACATCTATTTGGTTCTCTTAAGCTCATTTGAATGGAAGAATTGAACAAGAGTACATTCCTCAAGTGAAATCCGGACATATTAATCTCAATTTCTATCTAATCTTAAATGGGTAATCAACATTATACATCCTAGGTTGGTTTCTTGTGAGAGATTAAGCATCAATAATATACATCCTAGGTTGGTGATTTTATAAAGAGATTAGTCCCTTATTTTGATAGATATACATTCATGAACAATCACTTGTGGATGGCCAATGCTATACATCTAGATTGGACATACATAAGGGACATATAACCATTCTATACATCCTAGGTTGGTTACATTAGGCTAATATTCATTAATGTGAGTTCCTTCTTTGCCCATTGTTGACTTATTGGATCCATCAACTTCTTAGTCCCTTATCATAAATTCACGCATTCACCTACTAACTTAGTTGCATTTTAATTAGTTTAAAATTAGTTTGCATATTAGTTTAGTTTCCTATCAATAACCATTTTAATTTACTTTTATTGCATTTAATTCTGGAGTCAAGATTTGATCATAACTATAACTCGATCTCTGTGGATGATACCCTACTTACCATTATATTGTTTAGCAATTTTGAGTCCAATTTAGGATTATAAATTTTGTTTGACAAACACTTTTCATACATCAAAAACGACTTTGTCAAAGGTCCTGAATTCTAGCTATCAATGAATGGGCAATCTCAACCAATAAACAAAAAAACAAACATACTCAAAACATGTTTAATTAAAGAGACATGCAATTAATCAACAAAGTAATTGCTAATCCTTAGCAAAGATGAACAAATATGCAAACAATAGGTTCTAGGACATGTTCAACTTACACGGATGTGAAAGCATAAAGACCCATGAAAAGATGATGCATGAAGGATGCTAGATGCTCGTGGGGTTTGTGTTTGGTTGAGTAAAAACGGGTTCTTGGAGCTCTCTCTCTCTCTCTCTCTTGGAGTCAATTTCTCTCACTAAAGATATGATTTTTAGAGAACTAGGTCCAAATGAGGAAGAATGATGTATATATAGGGTCTAAAAATGAGTTGGTGTGCAATACCAAAACTGCCCAGAAAATGGGCTATTCGACTGCTGACAACCGTCGAATCAACTATGGACATTTGGCAGTTCCCAACCACTAAACCTAGACTGTAGAAAACATTAGGAAACTTTGGCGGTTCTCAACCGCCGAACCCACTGGAAGTGACAACTTCCCAAGCGGTCAGACTTCGTGCTTAGACAAGCACACCATCGTGCATTAGCAGATGTTTCCAATCAAACATCAGGAAACGAATTACACCATATAAAACCACACTTAAGTCTAAGAACAAGGTGCATGTGTGAGAAGTGTAAGAAAAACACACATGAGCAACAAGGAACAAATGCATGCCAATTCAAATGCATGTAAGTGTGTATGTGCAACTATTCTCTTCAAGAGTCAAGTCAAGTGATTTACCTTTAGCTCTAGCTCTTGAAGTCACGGAGATGCTTGAAAACTTGCCATCGAAAGCCTAAGCTACCGATAACAAAAACATCCCCAAATGTGGTTTGTCATGAAATATGCCAATCATAAAAATGACGTTCTTACAGTGAGGAAAGATCGAGTTTCCATTTTATCCGAATTCCGAATGAAGAACAAATGTGGCGGCAAAAATCAGGGTCAAATGGCTTACGGAGGGTAATAGGAACACTAGAATTTTCCATTTTATGGCTAATGGGAGAAGGATGAGTAATTTTATTAATAACGTTCTTATTGAAGGGGTTAGAACATTCTTAATAATTAACAACGTTCTTAATAATTCATATTAAATCATGATATGACAGTGTTTGATCTAATGATTTCACTTGTATAGTATTTTAAATGTAATAAATTATTGTTCTACATGAGGATTGTATCAAGCCGTTTTAAGATATGGATCTTTATCATTTATTGTTTATTTTGTACTTTTTATTTTCATGTAACTAGTTCTACTAGTGGTTGTTTACGTCCTTTCTTGTATCCCCTCTTTTTAATATTAATAAATTAGTTTCTAATTAAAACTATATATATATATATATGTTTTATATGTCACATGCTACTTTTTTAAATATATATATATATATATATATTGATATTGTATTTCAATGTCTTAAATGTATTGATTATTTCATTTATTGATTTACCTCTATAATTTTATTTGTCAAAAACTAAATTTGAGTTTTGTTCAGAATTTTAGGGGTTGTTTGTTTTTTTGTCTGAAGACTGAACAGTCCTGAATTTTTCTGAAGACTGAATAGGGACTAAAATCTGAACCTGAATGACATGTTTGTTTGTTTTTTTTCTCAAATCTGAATGTACTGTCAACATGTTTGTTTTTTAAAAATAAAATTGTCTGAAAATACGTAAGTTTACATTTATACCTATACTAATTAAAAGAAGTAATTTAACATGCACCATTCTTTATAATATTTTGTATTTTTTTTTTGCAAATAAAGTTCAATTTAACAAAATAAAAAATTAATCAAAGAATATAATTTTGCATGTTCTGCAAATAAAGTTTAAGTTAAATTTATTGTCAAAAAAAAGTTCAAGTTCAAGTTCAATTTTTATGTTGTCCACGTTTCCGGTGAATATAATTCATGAAACCATTTTTGTTTTTTGGTTTCCTGGATCATATGCACCGGAAACCAAATAAAAAAAGTTTTTGAATTTTTCATATATAATAATTCTATAACATCTTCAAGCCACGAAATCTACTCAATATGGTAGACAAATTTATTGAGCACTATACAAATAGTTAGATAAAAATAAATAAATAAAGAGTTCTTACCGGGATTTGGCAAGAGAGAAATTCAATTGTTCAATCTCTGAAAAATTTCATTATGAAAAGTTTTTAGGGTTTTTTTTTTCTTTTCTAAAACATGTTTAAATAAGAAATATGTTAAAATAAAAAATTTTTACACCATATCAAATTAAGATAAATTTGGAAGTATATCTTTTTTTGGAGGATATACTTGGAAGAAAATATTTTAATTGTAATCCAGTGATTTGGAATTAAGTTAAAAGTCAGGATTTCTTACTTTTTATTTTAAGTTGTTTTTTGATATTTTTAAGTTGTTTGACCACTTAAAAAAACAAACAAAACAACTTAATGAGTTCAATTCAGACCTATTAAGTTTTAAGTGAAAAAAACAAACGACCCCTTAGTGTTGCTTTTTGGTAAAATCAATATACTGCTGTTTTTATTTTAAGGTTGGACTCTACTTTTACTTCACATTATGAATTGTAATTTTTTTTTTAATTGTGATTGGCTTATTTGCTATAATATGTGTTAAACTCATGCTAAAAAATTTTCTCGAATTCTTTTCAAAAGTCACCATCTGATTTTGACTTAACTTAAGTATTCATATTTTAGCCCCACCAATTTAATTATTGAGTTTGATTATGTTCTATTCATCTTATTCTATCATGTGCTAATATGTGATTCGAATATTAACTGGTCATGTTGTATTTAGCTGTATTGATTTGAGATTGATGAATACTAGGTCCTTTTTACTTTAGTTTGATCTGTAATCTTTTGGATAGATAAGTTCTTGATATAGAATTTGACATTGGAAATCATTAGCATGATTTTGGATTTGGAAGGTAACGTGTAAATGGAAACTTGTAGTATAAGAAAAGGATTAATATGATTATATAATTTTTGCGATATGCCATAAGTGAAAGGTGAATTCCCTAATATTTTGGAGTTTGAGAATCATACAAATTTCGAGGACGAAATTGTTTTAGGGGGAAAGAGTTGTAAGACCCGAATGTTTGTTTCCTTCTTTATTAGTAGTAATAATAATAATAATATAAATAAAATCACATTCATTCAGTTTGTTTTTGTTAAGACAACTAAATCATCTGGTATTAAACCAGAGTATTTGGGCAATAAACCAGATTAGTGATTGATTCTACAGCATTATTACAAGTTAATTCAATGAGATTTGAAATAAGTTAATTTCCACATTTATAGTGGTTTGAAATAAGTCAATTCCACATTTAAAGGGATTTGAATATTTTAGCAAAATTAGTGGAATTGTATATCTTCATTATTTTTATAATTATTCATATGTGTGTGTATATATATATATATATATATATATATATATATATATATTTAATATCTACTAAAGTTAATGCTTTCATACAAAAACTCTCACTTTTCTACACTTGTTTTCCTACCAAAAGATCATAGCAAAATAATGTCTTATAGATTGAGTCAGAATATTTTGAAGGTATGATTTCTAAACTTTGTTTTCTTTTCAAATTTTTATTTACAGCATTAGTCATTTTCAAACTCATTGTTTTAAACATCACAATATCTTATTAACAAAGATTGGGCCTCTAACAATTGTTCAATTTAGTTTTCGGATGGAGATGTTTTAATGTATGGATTTTGAAGTAAACGGAATAGATATATACGTGAAGCTCTATAATTAAATTGCTTGAATTTTAGAGCTCATTAAGGAGATCAAATTTGAGTATTAGTGTAGGTTGCAATTCCGATTTGTTTTAATATTGGTAAAGAAGACGTTACGGTGTCATTTATTTTTATTATGTTTGTAGGTCACTATTGATTCTAAATTTTGTTATGAGAATATTAGACTTATATATCAACTTATATTATAATTTTAGGAATTTTTGGTGGTGTTTATCGTAGGGATATTGTATTTCTAAATTAGTTATATATGCAGATTTTCTGAATCGTCAAACCAACCTTATTGTATTGAGTGATTTTAAATTGAAATTGGGGATGTATTTAGGTTTGATTTTTGGTAATATGGTTTTAACGACATAATTGAATCAAGATATAAATTTTCATGAATTTTAGTGATATATAGGTATTGTAATTATTTGGGTATATTTGAAGTTTAAGCAATAATATTTAGGCTGACACTCATGAGCTTTTGGTGTTGTAGAAATTTTAGTTCTCAAACGGAGATAGGTGAAATTTTGATTTTTGGCATAGCAATAAAGTTATGATATATTAGTTTATAAATAAAGGTTTGGAAGATTTCATTGTATTTAGCATTGTTAAATCTTTATTCAAAGTCTGATTGGACGATCGAAATTTACGCTATCAGGATTGACCCTTGTGTGTTTAGAAAATTATAGAAATTTATAGGTGTTTGATAAAATTATGATATTTTGAGGGGAGTTAGAAATCTTATTTTTAGATTTACTGACTGAGTTTTTAAACTTTTTGAGGCTCTTAAGATTTTTGAATCACTAACGTTTGAGCACTAAAATATTTTTTTCTGAAATTTCTTCATGAAAATGAATTAAAATTATAGAGAAGTTGAGTTAGATTTTCTTTTTTTGGCTTGTTTTATTGAGGGATTATAAATTCTATACGTTTAGATTCCTCTCGTGACTTCCCAATATCGTTAGTGAAACCTTAAATTTGCTATCATCGGAGGTAAGTAGATTTTTTATGTTTTTGCACTGTATGTAATTGCATAAATATTTTCTTAGAAAACAAATATATTTATCATATTATTATGTTCTGAAATATTTTATTATAAACATTTATATATGTATATAAACTCATTTTCCTACTTAATCTTTACTTACATATTTGTTATCTAATTCTTTTTAAATAAGTTTTACCCTTGCTAGAACTTTTTGCTTAAATGCTTAAATGCTTAATATTTGGTTCTTTTGTGCTTTAGTAATGCAAATGTATTATTATATACATATTTTGATAGTAATGTTTTAGCTCAATGTCAGTAGTAAATGAAATGTGAAATGAAATGGTGATTACCAGTAAAAATGTAAATGCAGCGCGAGCGACAAATGAAATGTTATGATTTTGGTCTTGTACCGAGATCTGAAATGTAAATGGCCGGGGGACCGAGGATATTGGTGACACTACTTGACTTGAGCTTATTTTTTATGAAATATTATTAATTGTTATCGTACAATGAAAATGTTACTTTTGGAAGTTTTACTTGTATTTAAAATGGTTACTTTTGCAAGTTTTACTTATTTGAAAATATTACCTTTGCAAGTTTAATTGGATATGAATATTTGAAAATTTATGTACTCTTTAAATGTTATTATAAATTTTATAAATGTTTTCGATTAAGTATTATGCAATACTTATTGAGTTGACAGTTCACTCCTTGTCATTAACATTTTTGCAGATTGAGTTTTAGAAGCTGATCGCTAGGGCATTAGAATTTCCGGAGTTGGAAATGATTGAGATTTTGTGTAATGTTTTTCTTTATTTTGTTACTTAGAATTTGAGTTTAGATGCTCGGTATTGTTTTATTTTCCTTTAGAGTGTCTTGCACCTTATTGTTGGTTTTATTTGACCATATATATTTTTCATTGGAGAATGGTTTGTTTGGAGTTATTCAATGATTATTATTTTGTTTTTGTGAAGTAATTAATGATTTATGACATAAAATTCCATATCAAAGGATTTAATTACTCTTTGAGTTTCTGGGTGTTAAAAAAACATTTCAAATACTTTTGTTACCATACGAAGTTGTAAATCACATTATCAGACAAAATTGTGATTACTTAAGGAGAAACCAATAACATGACTGACTCATTTCAAATCGTAAATCAAAATGGCTAAAATATTCAAATACTTAATTTTTATATATATATATATATATATATATACATTTGAAAATATAAAACGTCATGGATGAGATTACTGTTGGATATGGCTTGAATTTCCAATGGTTACCAAACAAGATTCACCAATGCGAAGACTTCCTGGAGACGTGGGACACGTTTGGAAGTATGAGATCGAGATTGAGGGAGGCTTGAAGACCGAAGAAGAACTGAAGAAACGAATTCTGAAGAGAACCGCTACATGGACCGCGCTGCGGACACATGCATAGGGAGCGGTGCAGACATCGGTACATTCCAGTGAGTAGAGCGCGGTGCAGACCGCGGCGGAGGCAAAGACACCAATCGCGGTATTCTGAGCGGTGGACATCAGTAGCTTTGCGCGGTCCAGGTCGCGGGTGGCCAACCGCGACCCAGACCGCGGTAATGACGGATTTTGCCCAGATCAGGAATGTTGGCGATAAAATGAAAGGTTTTCTTCTGGAAGTTCTTATGTTTATTAGAATAGGAAAGTCTTATGCTTATAGAATAAGGATTTCTCCTTTACAAGATAACTTGTCATAAATAGGAAATATTATTTATGTGAAACAAGGAAATCTTGTATGTATAGGAAAAGGATTTCCTTGTTGATTTAAACTCCCTGTAATTCATATAAATATACCATAATAGCTAGGCTATTGGGAGTGGAGCAAATTAGCAATTATTTAGAGAGATCTCAAATAGAGCATTGGGTGTAATTGGGTTTGGGGTTAGAGAGAGAAAAATCATGAGAGTGAAGTTGTAACAATTTTCTTCATAGTGGATTGATTTCTTGTCGTCCTGACGGCCGTGGTTTTTTCCCGATTTGGGTTTCCACGTAAAAACTCTTGTGCTGTGTGTTTGGATTTATTTTCTTCTTCCATCTTAATTCTTTTGCTATTGTTTATTTGTGTTCTATCCGGCAACGCTTCCGCGTAGTGACGTTTGTGCGCCAACAATTACTTACCTTGAACCCGTAAGAGTATGTTCTACTTTTAGAAGCTCAAGAATCACTCAAACTCGGCACCAAGAGTTCTTTAAACAAAGTTTGATTCCTTGTTTTTCCACAAAGATAATTTAGGTTGGCTGATGGAAGGGTTAGAGGACTAATATTATCAGAAGGCTGTAGGGGATGTTCACTGTGCATAGGGACTGATCACAGTGCATATATATGCATAACAAGAGCATTCAAAAACCCAAGGTCATTAAGGAATCAAGAATGGAAACTCTAATAAATAAGATTTCATTTTGTTTAATTATCCTATTATTCTATGCAAAAATCTTGGGTTGACTAAACTAATATGGCAATAATTTATTTCTTTCTTGTTTTAATCCGATTTGAAAAATACTGCTATATATTACAATTGTAGCAGAATTGGTATGGTTATACAATAGAGTTGTGGATGTCAACGCTTCAAAATCAGTTTTTTTTTTGTAGTAATAGCAACTTAATGTAGTAGTTATATTGATAATCCCAAATGCTGGAGTGGTCATCAAAAACCAAGAAAAATATAAGTTCTCAAAGCTGATGATCTAACGAAAATGGAAAACCGTGTAGGCCAGACTCAGCATTGCATAACATATTGATCGAAATGGCCCATTACAGATAGATACATTTATGAGTAATTCAATTAGAATCTGATGCGGCAGCTGTAGCAGTTTAGGATTACTTGGAATTGTCGTCAAATTTACTTGTTAGTTTAGGATTAGTTCAGAATATTGGCAACATAATTCTACTTAGTTTAGGATTAGTTTAGGATTAGTTTGATAAAGATTAGAGTTATAATTAGTTTAGGATTAGAATTATAATTAGTTTAGGATTAGTTTAGTGTTGCCTATTTATATTCGTGTAATTGCTTTTAAAATCTCAGTTTTCAATTTAATAAAATTTCAGAGAATTGTTTCTCAAATATCCATTTACGACTTCTTTGTGAAGATTGTTGTAATTGAAGCCTGTTAACAATAATTCGTGCGCGAATCTATTGTTTCCAGTAGGTTGCTTTTCGAATTAGTCTTGCGGGTGTTTCTCGTTAAGCTTCCGCTACATCAGTTTGGTATCAGAGCCTGGCTTGTTCGGTACGACATCAACATGCCGCCAAAGAGACGTCAACCAATTCAGATCCCCGTAGAAGAAGCCAACGAACATGACCCCATGGCACAATTGGAGCAGCAGGTTGCGCAATTAACAGAGCAACTCACGACATTAATCGCCAACCAAAATCCTTTCCACGCCCTAAATCCTAATATGGGTGGAGACGAGGATAGGAGTGATGAGGAGAGTGACGATGCGGAAGAAGTTCCTCAACAGCGACGTCGGGCACCTGGGCGCGACGAAGACCGACGGTGGGGGTTGGCCATGCAGACAGAAGTTTCAAAATTTCGGGTCAACCTTTCGCCTGAAGAATTCCTCGATTGGCTTGGAGTCATGGAGTAGATCTTGGAGTTTAAAAACGTGCCGGGGAATGCAAGGGTAGCCTTAGTGGCAACTCGGCTTTGAGGAAGGGCAGCCGCGTGGTGGTAGCAACTCAAGCTCACACAAACTTGAATGCGAAAATCAAAAACCACGGATTGGGAGAAGATGACTCGGAAATTGCGAGCTGAATTTTTGCCCCACAATTTTTGAAAATTAATGTATCAAAAGTTGCAAAATTTGCGTCAAGGTTTGCGGATAGTTGAAGAGTATACAACTGAGTTCTACCAGTTGCTTGTGCATAACGATATTCAAGAAACTTAAGATGAATTGGTAGCCATGTATTAAGAAGGCCTTCGTGCGCAAATCCTTGATGTGGTGAACCTCATTGACCCGATTAAGGTATCTGAAGCCCATCAAAGAGGCTTGCAAGTGGAGAAGACAGTCACACGATGGGGAGGAGGTGGACTGCTATCAGGTAACAGCAGTGGTGCGACGGCGCAGTCAGGCACCAGCAGTGGCAGAGCAACCAGTCGAGCAGTGGCGCCGTTCCGCGACAGGTTGCCAATCCGAACCAGCAGCCGATGATGACAAGTGGGTTGAGGTGTTTCAACTGCGGTGAAGTGGGATATCGACAGTTTGATTGCAAGAAAATTTGTAAGAAGGTAATGTTTGTAGAGACAGACGAAGGCGAGGACGGAGACGCATACATTGGTGAAGAACCACAGTTTGATGAAGAAGAGGCTTTGGAAGAAGACCTGGTGGAAGGTGACACTGGTACTCTATTAATGGTTCAGCACATCTGTGCAGCATTAGAGCAGTTTGATGAAGAGTACACAGTGGGGGAAGGACTGGGAGAGGGTGACTTGAACTCCTCCTTGATAGTGCAACACCCATGCTTGACTCCACCAGCAAATGAGAGCGATTGGCTCAGAAAAAATATGTTCCAATCTACTTGCACCATCCTTGGAAAGGTGTACCGATTCATTGTTGACGGAGGAAGTTATGAAAACATTGTGTCCATAGAAGTGGTCAGCAAATTGGGAATCAAGACTGAAAAACATCTGAAGCAGTACATGTTGGTGTGGCTTCAAAAGGGTGGAGAAGTCACTATGTAGCAGCGGGCTCTCATCTCTTTTTCTGTTGGCAAAGATTACAAGGACCAAGTATGGTGTGATGTTATTCGCATGGACACATGTCACCTATTGCTCGGACGACCATGGCAGTATGATCACAAGGTGAGGCATGATGGTTTTAAAAATACTCACACCTTCCTGTACGATAGCATGAATATTGTATTGTTGCCTAGCAAGCCTCTGGACAAACCTAAAGCGACGGAAGAAACCAATATTCTCCCTTTCTCCAAGTTCAAATTAGAGATGGAGGAAGCTAGTACCGTCTACTTGCTACTGAACAAGGAAGTGGCCACCAAGGTTGAAGTCCCTAAAGCAACGGCTCCGCTACTAGCAGAATTTGCGGAAGTATTTCTCGATCAATTACCTGACGGATTTCCACCATTAAGAGACATCTAACACCAAATAGATCACGAGCCATGGGCAATGTTGCCTAACCGTCCGCACTATCGAATGAGTTAAAGTGAACATGAAGAGGTACGAAAACAAGTCGAAGAATTGCTCGCTAAAGGTCACATATGCTAGAGTCTTAGCCCATGCGCGGTGCCGGCCTTTTTAATTCCAAAAAAAGACGGGTCTTGGTGAATGTGTGTAGATAGCCGCGCAATTAATAAAATTACGGTGAGATATCGATTTCCAATTCCTCAATTGGATGATCTTCTAGACCACACTACAAAAAAAATGCCTATTAGTGACGAACTATTTCCGACGGCACTAATTGCCGTCGGTAATGGTACCTTTTCCGACGGCCATATTAGTGCCGTCAGAAATGAGCAAAAATATAATACCACATTTCTGACTGCCCAATAACCGTCGGAAATATTCCTTATGCTGTCGGAAATGGTAAAATTTAATTCAAATTAATTTTAAGGGCAATTACGCTATCGAAAATGCAGTACTATTTCCTACATTATTTGTTATGGCTTTGCCATGGAAAAAATAATTAATTTATTAATATAATAGTAATTAATAAATTATAATGGAATGTATGTGATAATTTATACACTACAAAAAAAAATGTGATTTGTTGGTCAATATTTTAAATGTATCACTATATGTGTTACTTTTGTATTTATCACTATTTTTTTAGCGAAATCACTCTGTTAAATTTTTAACCAAATATTTTGATTTAATTTTGAGTTTTTCAAATAATATGTCATAGGTAATGTTGTAAGGACCTCGATTTTATGATTGGCTTATTTCATGACAAACCACACCACATTGGGGATGATTGTGTAATGGGTAGCTTAGGTCCGTGCTGGCAAGCTTCCAAGCATCTCCATGACTTCAAGAGCAAAAGGTATACTCACTTGACTTTGTCTCTTGAAGAGTTTAGGTGCACACACACACTTCATGCATGTTTTGTTTATCTTGCATTTGTGTTCTTTATTGTTTATATGTGTGTTCATCCTTTTCAAACACACTCACTAGCTTGCATTAGATATCATATCTTACATTGTATCTAAATTGCTAACATGTCTTGCATGTTAAAAGTGCTTCATTTTGTGTGCATTTCACTCTCTTCACACTTGCACAACATTCCTGTAAGATAGGTTTTTTTTCTTGAGTGTTAAAAAGGGATTTTTCCCTTTAGCGCGGCCTAGACCGCTTGGCAGGCTATGCTTGCACCGCGGCGGACTGAGCGGTATTCTCCCGTGCGTCATGCGCGGCGTGGACCGCGATCGGTGCACTTGCATGCACAGCGGTCCCAACCGCGGTGTTGTCCAGACGGTGCACTGCCGTATGTACTGCGGTCTGGACACTTACCTGTGCCGCGGTCTAGCAAGCGATTTTGACGGGATTCAGTTTCCTAAGTTCAAAACGATGTAGTTTTAACTAGGGCTTCATGTATATTCTTCCTCTTCTCTTCTTGGCCGACTAAGAGCTCAGAAAATCATTTTTAGAGAGAGGTAGAGCTCCTAGAGAGAGAAAGCTTCAAGAAAGCATCTTTGACTCTCCAAACCCAAAACCCATCTCCATCTTGCATCATTCAACATCATTTGAGCATGGGTCTTCATTGTTTCATGACTAGGTAAGCAAGAACTTCTTTGAATATCATTTATTGTTCTTCTTACTCTAGATTAGGTATTTATTGCATGATTAAATACCTAGACTCTACTTTATTGCATATTTATAAGTCTTGATAACATGATTGGGTTTGTATTTTGATAGCTTAATTGATTAGGTCATTTTTGCCTAAAAGCTAGGTCATAAATATTCATGTGTGATTAATTGATAACTAGGTTGAGAAATTGTGTTTTAATCAACTAGTTCATGTTCATGAATATTTGATTATGTTTGTTTGTGATAGCTTGCATTATTAGGTCATATATGCCTAAATAGCTAATCCATAAATATTCATGTATGCTTAATCGATGATTAGGTTGACTTTGTGCATCTAGTCAAGTTTATGAATATTTATGTGAATTTAATTGACTATTAGGTTGTTAGAATTTCTCTACAACTAATTGAGACCTCATGTGTGTACATGTAGGCATTATTTGATAACTAGGATGTTGTATTGCATTATCTACATCTAGTTAAGCATTGTATGTTTGGTCTAACATATATTGTGTTGAGCATTCATTGATTGTTCACTTAGACCCTATACTCTTCTTGAGTCAAAGTCTTGTGGCTTCGGGGTGAAGTTGCACAAGCATTGAAGTCTTGCAACCAAAGGTTGGTTGGCAAGCATTGGTTGCCAAGAGCCACTGTAAAAGGCCCGTGGGGTAGATTAGGAGGTGCTCACGCCAAGAGTAGTGTATCGGGGGATATCACTAGGGATTGAACCAAGAGTGGCGAGTGGTAGTGTCCATAGCCTGAGGTTATCGAGAGTGAGAGTCCGAGTATCACTTGAGGGTGTAACTTTCTTTTCATATAGTGGATTTTTATGGCTCAAGTGGCTAGCTTGGCTAGTCCCGTGATTTTTCCCGTTTGGAGGGTTTCCACGGAAATATAAAATCAAGTGTTCTTTATATTTCCGCACTTTTACTTGATTTTGTATGTTTGATTTAATTGGGTTATATGTTTAATATTGACTAATCGAAAAAGTTGGTAATAATCGATTAACAACCCATTCACCCCCCCCCCCCCCCCCCCCCCCCCCGTTTGGAGGGTTTCCACGGAAATATAAAATCAAGTGTTCTTTATATTTCCGCACTTTTACTTGATTTTGTATGTTTGATTTAATTGGGTTATATGTTTAATATTGACTAATCGAAAAAGTTGGTAATAATCGATTAATCGAAAAAGTTGTTTGTGATAGCTTGCATTATTAGGTCATATATGCCTAAATAGCTAATCCATAAATATTCATGTATGCTTAATCGATGATTAGGTTGACTTTGTGCATCTAGTCAAGTTTATGAATATTTATGTGAATTTAATTGACTATTAGGTTGTTAGAATTTCTCTACAACTAATTGAGACCTCATGTGTATACATGTAGGCATTATTTGATAACTAGGATGTTGTATTGCATTATCTACATCTAGTTAAGCATTGTATGTTTGGTCTAACATATATTGTGTTGAGCATTCATTGATTGTTCACTTAGACCCTATACTCTTCTTGAGTCAAAGTCTTGTGGCTTCGGGGTGAAGTTGCACAAGCATTGAAGTCTTGCAACCAAAGGTTGGTTGGCAAGCATTGGTTGCCAAGAGCCACTGTAAAAGGCCCGTGGGGTAGATTAGGAGGTGCTCACGCCAAGAGTAGTGTATCGGGGGATATCACTAGGGATTGAACCAAGAGTGGCGAGTGGTAGTGTCCATAGCCTGAGATTATCGAGAGTGAGAGTCCGAGTATCACTTGAGGGTGTAACTTTCTTTTCATATAGTGGAATTCTGTGGCTCAAGTGGCTAGCTTGGCTAGTCCCGTGATTTTTCCCGTTTGGAGGGTTTCCACGGAAATATAAAATCAAGTGTTATTTATATTTCCGCACTTTTACTTGATTTTGTATGTTTGATTTAATTGGGTTATATGTTTAATATTGACTAATCGAAAAAGTTGGTAATAATCGATTAACAACCCATTCCCCCCCCCCAGGTTGTAGACACACATTAGAGTAGTATTTTCAAATGTAAAAAAAAAAAAAAAATTATGGCGATCACTGCAAGAAAATTAGACAATAGGGACCAGACTCTAGGGACAAAAAAATAGTACTAATATGAAGTCTACTTTATGTGTATATCTGACTAAATTAAATAAATATAAAATATAGCAAAATTATTAGTAATTACTAAAATAAGTTTAAATTAATAATTAATAAAAATTATTAATTTTTTAGTAAAATGTTGGTTATAAAAAATAAAATCAACAAGGATATAATATACGTATCCTATTTCAAGATAAAGTAGTAGTAAAATATAATTTCCTGTCAAATAAGGGAAATATTTTAATAAAATATTATTTTTATAAACAATATCAATAGTTATATTTAAATATTATACAAAAAAATATATTTAATTAGATAGTATGCAAACATATCAATAGCTTATATATAATTAGTATGCAAAAGATATCAGATACAAAGTTATAGCAAAATGGTAAGAGTAACATTTACTATCAATCATCCAGGTCACGGGTTCAAGTCAAATAAAATGCAGAGTCGAAGGCGGGCCATTTTTTGTCAATGAACTTTTTCCGACGGCCATTTCCTGTCGGAAATAAAAGTAAGCCGTCCAAAATACTAGTAATTTTGACCACCTTCAATTAATATTACTGACGGCATTTTTATTTTTTCCGACAGCTCTAGCCTTCGGACATAGTAGTATTTGTGACGGCTCATCGGTAAATGGTTATTTACGACAAGCGTATTTATGACGGCCTCCGATGCCTTTTTCCGGTCGAAAAAGCGTGTTTCCGACGGGAAATGGTCTTTTCTGACGACATTTAGCCGTCGGAAAAGACCATTTTTTTTGTAGTGCCAATTGAGTGGTGCTACTATTTTCACAAAACTTGACTTGAAGAGTGGATATCATCAAATAAGGATTCGGCAAGGGGATGAGTGGAAAACCGCGTTCAAGACTCCAGAGGGGCTCTACGAGAGGATGGTCATGCCATTCGGTTTGTCGAATGTGCCAAGTACTTTCATGCGTGTAATGAACCAAGCTTTGCGGCCGTTTATAGGGAAATTTGTGGTCGTCTATTTTGACGATATATTGATCTATTATGCCACGCAAGAAGTACATGTGCAACACAATCGTGAAGTATTATATGTCCTTCACAGGGAGAAATTGGTCGCAGCTACCAACAAGTGTGTATTCATGGTCTCGGAGGTGTTATTTTTGGGTTACAAAATTTCTGGAAAGGGTCTTCAAGTGGATGAAACAAAAATTGAAGCCGCTAGACAATGGCTAAAGCCGAAAAACATGACAGAGGTGCGAAGCTTCCACGGGTTGGTAACATTTTATCGTAGTTTCATTCATCACTTCAGTAGTATCATGGCTCTAATCACCGATTGCATGAGAGGGGAAAAATTCCAATGGACTCAAGACGCAGAAGAGGCGTTTCGACTCATCAAAGAACGCCTGACTATTGCCCCAATACTGGTCTTACCTGATTTTTTGCAACCTTTCGAGTTGTGTAGTGACGCATCCAAGGTAAGCATTGGGGCCGTTTTGAGCCAAGCAAGTAAACCAGTGGCCTATTTCAGTGAAAAGCTCTTAGGAGTGAGGGCACGATACAACACGTATGACATCGAATTCTATGCGGTGGTTCAAGCCGTGAAGCATTGGAGGCATTATCTTTTCCACCATGAGTTCATTCTCTACACCAATCATGAAACGCTAAAACATCTTCATAGCCAAGACAAAATTTCAGCTCGTCATGCCTCTTGGTTTGCGTATCTACAACAATTCACCTTTGTTTTGAAACATAAGACTGGTACGTCAAATCGAGTTGTCGATGCTTTGAGTCGTCGAAGCAATTTACTCATAACAATGACACTTTCTGTGCCAGGGTTTGAATCATTTCGATACTTGCTTGAAACCGATCTATACTTCATAGGTATCATGACCGATTTGGGTTCCAAAAAAAATAATGACTTTTTGTTGGTAGACGGTTTCTTGTTTCATGGCAATCAATTGTGCATTCCCGAATGTAGTTTGCGCTTACAAATTATCAAAGAACTACACGAAGAGGGCCATGTGGGGCGTGAACGCACCATGCAGCTGGTCAAGGATAATTACTTCTGCCCAACAATTCGGCTAGAAGTGGAGCGATATGTGGAACGATGTCTAGTTTGTCAAGTTTCCAAAGGCAAAGCAACAAACGCGGGATTGTACATGCCGTTGCCCATTCCTACGCAACCTTGGACGGAACTTAGTATGGACTTTGTGTTGGGATTACCAAGGACTCAACGAGGGTTTGACTCAATATTTGTGGTTGTTGACAGGTTTTCCAAGATGGTCCATTTTATTCCTTATAAGAAGACAATAGATGCAGTGAACGTGGCTCAACTTTTCTTTCGGGATATTTATCGTCTACATGGGTTGCCTAATTCTATTGTGTCCGATCGGGATACACGGTTCCTTAGCCACTTTTGGCGAAGCCTTTGGAAGAAAGTGAATACGCAACTGGATTTCAGTAGTGCTTATCATCCGCAAATGGATGGTCATACCGAAGTAGTGAATCGGTCACTTGGCAACTTGATGCGGTGTTTAGTTGGTGAAAATACTCGAGCCTGGGATCAAAAACTTAGCCAAGCGGAGTTTACACATAACCATGCGGTGAATCGAAGCACAGGGTTTAGTCTGTTTCAAGTGGTATATTCGCTAGTACCATGCGAACCACTTGATTTGTTGCCATTGCCAAGTAAGACTCGGGTTCATGGGAAAGCCGAAGACTTTGTACAAAAATTGCAAGCTACTCATAAGCAAGTCTATGACAATTTGGTGAAGAACACGTCAAAGTACAAGCCTGCAGCTGATAAGAAGAGACGGAACGTAGAATTTGAAGTTGGTGAATTTGTGTGGGATGTTCTTACTAAGGACCGTTTCCCCGTTGGAGAATACAACAAGCTTGCTGCAAAGAAGATTGGTCCATTAGACGTGCTTGAACAAATTAATCCAAATGCATATCGATTTAAGCTTCCAAGTCACATCCGTACAGCTGATGTATTTAATGTGAAGCATTTGATGCCGTATTTTGAGGAATCCTCTTCGGAAGATGCGGATTGTACATCGAGGTCGACGTCTCTTCACCCTGGAGAGGATGATGCGGCAGCTGTAGCAGTTTAGGATTACTTGGAATTGTTGTCAAATTTCCTTGTTAATCTAGGATTAAATTTCCTTGTTAGTTTAGGATTAGTTCAGAATATTGGCAACATAATTCTATTTAGTTTAGGATTAGTTTGATAAAGATTAGAGTTATAATTAGTTTAGGATTAGAATTATAATTAGTTTAGGATTAGTTTAGCGTTGCCTATTTATATTCATGTAATTGCTTTTTAAATCTCAGTTTTCAATTTAATAAAATTTCAGAGAATTGTTTCTCAAATATCCATTTACGACTTCTTTGCGAAGATTGAAGTAATTGAAGCCTGTTAACAATAATTCTTGCGCGGATCTATTGTTTCCAATAGGTTACTTTTGGAATTAGTCTTGCGAGTTTTTCTTGTTAAGCTTCCGCTACATCAGAATCTCAGCAAGTAGATAAGGCTTAGTCCATATGATTTAAATATCACAATAATAATTGACATCATTAACCTCTTTTACAGGATGTTTATCAATTATTCTTCTACTTGTCTATTACTTATGTTACAGAGAAAAAGACTACACATGAACTCTACAGTCCATTTTTTTGTCTCATTATCGACATGGGAGTAGGCTGCTAGTAACAACGCGTTATGTAGCTCAAGCATTTTTTTTTTGGGGATGGTCTCTCTGGTATCAGCGGACAAGTACTTATTTTGCAGGCAACCCCTTTCTTTTTCTGTGCTGTGGTGACCTTTAACGAGGCTCTAACAATGAGATTGTGATTCATTGATTGTGATTTCTGGTTCAATCAGATTCCTTTCTGCGAAAAAACCAGGCTGCCTTGGCTGAGGTAATGACCCTTCACCACCCAACATTAGAGCCACAGTTGACATGTTTGGCCTATCTTCTGGTCTATGTTGCACACATAATAGACCGATGTGAATGCATGGTAATATTTCAGATAAAGTAGAAGAGTAATCTAACAGTTGATCAATTAGTTCCACAGCGCTTTCATCTTTCCAGAGTCTCCATGCCTGAAACAAATAAAGACCAATAAGTTACTATCCAACTCTTCAACCCATAGAGTAAAAAGGAGTTCGAACGAATTGGTCGTCAAAACTGCCATAAAAATTCCCTTTGATTCCATTAAAACAACATTCCAAGAGGTGGCTTAGAAAGATCAATCATTCTTTAGACTTACATGACCAAGAAGATTATGATTGTGGTCAGCGTGGCAAAATCCTCTGTTTCTTTTTCCACTCACCATCTCTAGTACTAAAACACCAAAGCTAAAGATGTCTGACTTTACTGAGAAGACCCCATCTATTGCATATTCTGGTGACATATATCCACTGCAGAATTGCATTGAAAAAAGAGAATGAGTTAACCGTTAATATAATATAATGAAACAAATACAAATGTACTTACTATGTTCCAACAACTCTATTCATTTCTCCCTTAGTTTGATCTCCTCTGAATGTCTTCGCTATACCAAAGTCTGAAATTTTCAGGTTGAATTCATTATCTAATAAAACATTACTGGCTTTAAGATCTCTATGTATAATCCTCAGTCTCGAGTCTTGATGAAGGTAAAGAAGCCCTCTAGCAATTCCTCCAATAATTTGTATGCTCTTGCTCCAATCCAGTAATTCTCTTCTTGTTTTATCTAAAAGGTTTTTTTATTCAAGTCAGTCCTAACCGAAATTCTAAAGAGGGACTATAAATATAATAACTATATATATATATATATATATATATATGATTATGACCAAATTTAAAGAGTCAGTTCTGAGTAGATCGTCAAACCAAAAATGAAGTAATCCAAGCTTTTGTTGCGCATGTATTCATATATTAACATTCTTTCATCTCTTTGAGTGCAACATCCCAAAAGCTTTACAAGGTTTCTGTGTTGAAGTTTAGCTATTAAAATGACCTCATTCTTGAACTCATCAATTCCTTGTCCAGAACATTTTGAAAGCCTTTTAATAGCAATTTCTTGCCCTTCCATCAATGTACCCTATAAATTATATATCATTCAATCATTTATAATGGTAAACATTGTTTCAAATGTAAAAATAATACACCTTAATAACCTATTATCGTGTTACCATGTAAACAGGTCCAAAACCACCTTCTCCCAACTTATTTTTGTCGGCAAAGTTGTCGGTGGCGTTAGCTATGGTGTTCAAATCATATATTAGTAATTCCATATCATCGGTTTTGCTCACTTCAATGTTGTCGTTTATATCTCGACTGTTATTTGTCCTTCCTGAAATTGAATTATTTTAATGTATAAATAGTTATGCAATCCTAGTACTTGAAACAAATGCCTTTCCATTATTATGCATTAGTATATGGTATCATTCATTTTCTGATAACAGTAGAGCCTAAGTTACAGTTAATGAAATTAACAGTAAGCTGGAATGAGCTATAATTTACCTTGAATACTAAGTTTCCTTTTAAACATAAAAATGACCCAGCCAAGCACAAGCACTCCCATAGCAGAAACTACACCGGACACTATGATTATTGCCCGTTTCTTGTCACTGAGATGCCTCCTCTGCGCAATATTATCTGAAATATTGTTGGCAAAAATATTCATGGATTTGAGTACAGTTACTTCAGATCCAAGCAGTTACTAGATGCATCCTAGTTTGCAACCTATGATTTTAAAAATATAATGCCATTACCAAAAAGATTAATTGACAAAAAGCAGGTACCTAATTCTGAAGCAGCCACCCGTACATAGAGATCTTGCCCATTCAACTCAAGTTTTCTTATGTCAAGCAAGTTACTAAACCAGAGCAAACAGCCAGTTCCTCCTTCTCTGACATCTGAATTTGCATATGCTGTACAAGAGCAATTGTTGAGACATAATTTCTCACATTCCACACGGCTAATGTTGTTATCAACCCAGGAATGACTCGTGTCTGGCAATTTTACTTCTCCGTGTTTTAGAAATACATTGCTTTGATTACAGTGCAATGGAACCCTTCGAACACACCCTCCAGTCAAAGCTGAGATTTCCCATTCTCCTGGTGATTTAGGTGTGAATCCTTCCAAGCATTCGCATACATCAGGATACTTATTGATGTTGCAACTAGCATACGAACCACACAGATCATAAAATTGACAACGATCAATCTCAATTACAGAGAATCTCTCCCAATTTTGATGTATCCATTTTGAAGTCAGCAAATAACCTGATGAGCTCATCACCATTCTTGCAGGGACTGATCTGTTTCGGATGTCAAACGTGAAAAATACCTCTTTCTCATTTGACACGAACTCATATGTGTATACTCGATTTGTTTCCAGATAATCAGTGCCAGTCCAACGAAGGCCATTCCAGGAACCTGCTCTATACACTATTTTAGATCCGTTTTGAACAAGCAGTTGTGGAGACCCATGATAATCTATCTTCAATGTGAAGTCACCTCGAGCAGGGTCATCTATGCTTTTCCAAGATGATAAAAACCAGTCCATACCAGTAACCAAATTTTTCCCAAGCTTCATGCCCGGTAATAAGGTTGCACAAGGATAATCAAAGCTCTGCCACAAAAAGTTATCTGGGTTGTTATCATTTTTATCTTTCACAACCAAATTTCCTGATTCTAAGAGCACTGCAACTGGATTCTGAAGACTTGTTGAGGCATTGGATGACCAAACAATGTCATTTGTACTGTTCATCATCAGGACAAGACTTCCTTGGGCATTGATACTTAGAAATCCTGAGGAATCAGAAATTGGATCATTTCTGTTGGCTACCCATGCAACTGTCTCCTCAACTGACTTCTCACCATCTTGCTTGTACCAAATTCCCAGGTATCGACCACTTGATTTACCAGGACTGAAAAATCCCAGTTCAAAGACATTGCCTGCTGAAACTAGTTTCTCGCCATCTTTAATGGATTGGCCAAGTGTAAAGGTGTCCAGTGACAGGGTAGTGGTGATTGTTATGTAAGACAATAGAAAAAAATTGATAATTAGCATTGTGAAGCCAGCCATATATGGACTCTCAGAAGCAGGCAATTACAGTCTATATCTTAGGTTTTGTTGGCAAAGTCCACCTACATGAAATGCATCAGTACATATATTATGCAACTTGGAATTAAAGTCTTACTATCATCCCCAAAATGAAATGCAAAGTCAAGAGCATTGTGCTGCACAATTGACTTGACTTATCAACCTTTCAAGTAAACTCAGTTTCGAGGAAGGCCATCTAGCATTGCACAAACCACTTACATTAGATTGATGTATTGTTCTACCTTTTACATCAGTCTTCATCATGAGTAAGGCCTTTGAATTGTAGATGGACCACAGACAAGTGACACTGAAGTTAGGGGAAATTAATTGGTTGTAGTCTTTTCTGCTGATGACAGTAGACAGAGAGCTGTCCAACCTTTAAACTGAGTTGTCCGGGCAAAGCGCTGAATAAAACCTGATTGGTTCAGAAACAACCTTAACATTATCCACTGTGAAAATTGGCCTGGAGCAGGATCTTCTAAGCTTTTCCAGGATGATAGGTTCTTATCCAAACCAGTGACAAAGTGATGCAGCGTGGAACGGAACTCACACGCGTCCAACACACAAGGGTTTCTAATTTTCTGTAATCTCATAGTATTCTAGAAAAGAAGAGAAAAATTGAGTTTAAACTGCTCAAGAAATTTTAATTTTATTCAACTCTGCCAAGCTAAAACGATTACAACCAAATAAATAGAAAAATTAAACCCTAATACTCTTAAAACATCTCCACTAAATCGGGAAAACATTCCCAGATTAAAAGCAAAACTAAAAGCTAATCAAAAAAGGAAAGAAAATCCCCTAATTGTCGTACAAGAAACTTTAAGTGCCCGCAAAACAATCTAAACGGCCTTTTTTGAACCTCTTCCAAGCCTGGCCCCGTGAAACAAAGTATCGGTGATAAATTGTAGGGAACGTCCTGGACTTTCCGAAAACATATTATAATAGTGATTATGAGCCCGTATACGAAAGTTATAACCCCGTAAAGTTAGACCAGTTTTGGGTGCCCCAAGCAACCCAAATACGAGTTTGCAACCCGATCTGCATCACAAAGTTCCTTCCAAGCTTCATTTCCTAGTAATAAGGTGTAAGTATGATGATCAAAACTCTGCCACAAATAATTTTCGGGGTCATCATCATTTCCATCTTTCATCACAAGATTTCCTGACTCCAAGAGCTGAACTAGTTCTTGATGTATTGGATGACCAAATTCTTCTATTCATACCATCAAGTAGTACAAGAATCCCTTGCTGGGTAACATTAAGAACTCCTGAATGAACAGTGAGTGAAGTTTATCTGTTGGCTACCCATGCAACTGTCTTAGCAAAAACTACTTTGTACCGTATTCCTAGATAACGTCTGGTTGAGTTACCTGGGCTGAAAAATCCCAGTTCAAAGGTTCCTCAAGCTGAAACTAGAGTGTCCCAATCCCTGATGGACTGACTTAGTGTAATAGTATCTGGTACAGCAGATGTTCCCAAGATAAAGAACAAAAATGAGTAAACCACAAGCATTTTTTTAACTTGAATTGAGTTGAGTTCTAATGCTTTTAATCCTGAATTGTTTCTCTTATACAAACATTAGTGTTTCAAAATCTTGTATAAAAGGTGATACCACTTACCAGTGTAATAGTACAATAACAATTCACGGACTTGGATCCTCTCATCATCTAATCTCATGACACATAAGCATTGCAATGAATGTGTAGTTAAGATGTGATTGCTTTCTACAATCACTTTATAAACAACTAATAGCATACTTTAAAAAGATGAGGAAAAAATTTAGATGAGAAGAGGATCCAGGTCCACAATTCACAGGTTAGGTGGAAATTTTAGAATTCAATTAATACAGTAGACCCAAGTAGTTGCCTTTCAAGTCATACATAGCTAAATCATTAAGAAGTCTGAGTAAATGTGAAGAGCTAATTTCTTAAGTTGACAGAATCAGCCATTGCCAAGTCAGGGCAATTACACACTCTTTAAGAAGTAATCACAAGATTTGTCGATGGTCCATACATTGAATTAATTGATTAGCCTGAACCTAGTACCACTCTAAAAAAAAGTTAAAATACTTTATACATAAGCTAAATCTTGTTAAGAGTATTTTTTAATCATTAGTTAGGTTCTTACTTAACAATTTAAGCTTTTAGGTTTAGTGGTTACTAACATGGTATCATAGTTTGGTTTGATCCAGAGTTCTATTTCTGACATGGTATCAGAGTTTGATCAGTGAGTGAAGTTTCTCTGTTGGCTACCCATGTAAGCGTCTTAGCAGAAACTGCTTTGTACCGTATTCCAAAATAATGTCTGGTTGAGGCTATGTTTGAGATTGTTTTTACTTGAGAAATAAGTACTTATTTCTCAAGTTTTTAGTAAATAGGTGTTTGGTAAACTTTCTAAAAGCTGATTATTTTCCAATTTGCTCCTTCAATAAGCAGCTTCTGAGAAGTTGGGTGGGGGTTGCTTTTTGAAGCAGAAAATAGCTTATTGTTGTACAATATCAAAAATACCCTCACTATTTAAATAGAAAGACGATAATACCCCCATATTAAGTAATTGTATTTTTCAAAAAAAACATATTTCAGTAATATTTTTTTTGAAAATTTTAATCCTGAAATATTAAATTTTAAAATAAAAGAAAATATTATTTTAAATAAAAATAAACTTTTTTCAAAAAAAAAACAAAAAACAAAATTGAAGCCACCATTGTCGCTGGTGACAGTGGCCACCATCGTCGCCGGCAAAAGTGGCAGAAGGTTAACCAAACTTCTCCGGCGATCGTCACAACCTCGTCGTCGTCGTCAGTGTTAAAAAATGGCAATCGTCGTCGTCGCAATAGAGAGACCATCAGCGCCGTCGTCGTCGTCGTCACAAGAACTTGAGTTGTCGTCGTCGTCATCGTCACAACCATCAGCGCCGGAAAGGCTGTCGTCGTCGTCATCGCAATCTCTTCCTCCGACACCACTTGAAAGGCTGGTTCTCTTCCTCCTACGCCACCGCCGGAAAGGCTGATTTTGAGTTCAGATGTGTTTGAGTGAGTTGACTCAGAAGAAACTGAGTTGACTTAGTCAATTTTATTTTGTTTACTTATTTTTATATGTTTTATATTTATATTGTTAATAATGTCTATTTTAGTAATTTTATTCCATATATTTTCCATCATTTTAAAAATTAAGCACTTTTAAAAATTAATTTACCTAACCCTTACTAACTTTTTTCTAAAGTTGATTGTTTCTTAAATTAAGTATAAGCAGATTTTTTCCAAAGCAAAGCAATCTCAAACATAGCCTGAGTTACCTAGGTTGAAAAATACCAATTCAAAGGTTCCACCAGCTGAAACTAGAGTCTCCCCATCCTTAATGGACTGACTTGGTGTAATAGTATCTAGTACAGCAGAAGTTCCCAAGATAAAGAACAAAATTTGAGTAAACCACAAACATTTTTAAAACTTGAATTGCGTTTCTAATGCTTTTAATTCTGAATTGATTCTCTTATACAAACATTAGTGTTTCAAAATCTTGTATGTAAAGTGAGACCACTTACCAGTGTAAGTGTACAATCACAATTCAAGGTTAGGTGGAAAATTTAGAATTCAATTAATACTGTTGACCCAAGTAATTGTCTTTCAAGACATACATAGCTAAATTGTTAAGACTGATCCTAGCTTAATGGATAATGACCAGCCCTGTTGATTTTAAAAAGTCTGAGTAGATGTGAGGAGCTAATTTCTTAAGTTGAAAGAATCAGCCATTGCCAAGTCAGGGGAATTAGACACTCTTCAATTAGTGAATCACAAGACATTGTCTATGGTCCATACATTGAATTATCTGATGAGCCCTTGCCTTGGAAGTATCACTCATATAAGCTAAATATTGTTAGAGTGTTTTATATCATTATTTGGTCCTTGTCTAACAACTTAAGTTTTTTGGTACAGTGGTTACTTACATGGTATCAGAGCTTGGTTTGGCGAAAGAGTTTTAGGTTTGGATTTCCCCACATGCATCTGTTTTTATATTTATTAAGCAATTGCAGACAAATAAATGATGCATGTTTCTGATTTTTTTCTGCAAGGTCCCGTTTTGCAGGCCTATATTGCTTGGTCTCTGGTTTGAGAAGGGAATGATTGAGATATAATAGGAATTTATGTTAAAGCTAGTACCCAAGAAGAGGTAGCCAATAATGGCATATATGAAATGCTTGCATTTATGCAAGTTTTAGTAAGTGTTTTCATTCCCTGAATGTAACCATGAAGATTGGGATGGTATAAATTAAAGTAGAATTTTCGGAATCATTAGACTTTAACAATGGAGAATGCACATTAAATAGCATCAGGCCACCATCAGCCAACTTGCAGGTTTCCAAAATGACCTGTTACTCTGTTAGTACCCACCCCACATACAAATCACTGTCTTTATCAAGGAGACAACCAAACTAGGTAAACTTGACTCATATGGCACCAATTTTCCGGTTAATTAATGAACCACGGTACTACGGATGGGTTAATGCACAACCCAGATCAAACAGTTTTCCCCTTTCTAATTGCTTATGAAATGCAACATACGGGTTTTGTTTTGTAATATTGTTGCAGAATTGGTATGATAATGCTAGAGTTGTGGATTTCAACACTGTGAAACAAGTTTTTTGTAGTAAACACAACATAATGTAGTAGTGATATTCATAATCCCAAAATGCTGAAGTGGTCATCAGAAAACCATAACAAATATAAGATCCCATAGGTGATGACCTAATGAAGACCGTGTAGGCCAGGCTCAACATTGGATGACATACTTATCGAAATGGGTCATTACAGATAGTCACATTTATGAGTAATTCAATTAATATGTCATCAGGTAGATAAAGCTTTGTTCATTTGATTTAGATATCACAATAATAATTGACATCATTAACCTCTTCTACAGGATGGTGATCAATGATCCTTGTACTTGTCTAGTACATATGTTAAAGAGAAAGAGACTACAGATCAACAATCCATTACATGATAAAACAAATGACGTTTTGATCTGATAGCTCAAGCAATTTTTTTTTTATGGGGATGGTCTCTCTGGTATATCAGTGGACAAGAAATTAAGGAAAGAAATGTCAATTGATTAACATTTTAATTACTTGTGTCACTTAGCTTTTGAGGGAAACCCCTTTCTTTCTCTGTATTATGGAGACCTTTAACGAGGCTCTAACAATGAGATTGTGATTTCATTGGTGGAAGATGATTGCTGCTTGCTTGGTGATGACTTTGGTTCAGTTAGATTCCTTTATGTGAAAAAGCCAGGTTGCTTTGGCCGAGGCAATGACCCTTCACCACCCAACATTACAGCCACAGTAGACATATATGACCTATCTTCTGGTCCTTGTTGCATGCATAACCGACCGACGTGAATGTATCGTAATATTTCAGATGAAGTAGAAGAGTACTCTAACAGTTGATCAATTAGTTCCACTGCCCTTTCTTTATTCCAGAGTCTCCATGTCTAAAACAGATAAAAATCAATAGTTGCTATCCTACTATTCAAGTCCAAACAAAAGGATCCTAGCATCACAGTAAAAAGGAGTTTGTAGGAATCGATCATCAAAACTACCAAAAGAATTTCATTTGATTCCATTAAAACAAGATTACAAGAGGTTGGTATAGAAAGATCACTCATTCTTTAGACTTACATGACAAAGAAGATTATAATTGTGGTCAACATGGCAAAATCCTCGGTTTCTTTTTCCACTCACTATCTCTAGTACTAAAACACCAAAGCCAAAGACATCTAACTTTATTGATAAGACCCAATCTACTGCATACTCTGGAGACATATATCTACTGTAAAATTACATTGCAAAGAGAGAATGGGTTAACCGATAATATAATATAATGAAACAAATGCAGGTGTACTTACCATGTTCCAACAACTCTATTTGTTTCTCCCTTATTTTGATCTCCTCTGAATGTCTTAGCTAGACCAACGACTGAAAATTTCGGGCTCATTTCATTATCTAATAAAATATTACTGACTTTGAGATCTCTATGTATAATCCTCATTTTCGAGTCTTGATGAAGGTAAAGAAGCCCTCAGGCAATTCCTCCAATAATTTGGATGCGCTTGTCCCAATCCAGTAATTCTCTTCTTGTTTTATCTTAAAGGTATTTTCATTCACGTTATTCCAACCTAAATTTTAAAGAGGAACTTTAAAGAAAATAACTATATGATTATGACCAAATTAAAGAGTCGGTTTGGAGAAGATCACCAAACCAAAAATGAAGTAGTACAATCTTTTGTTGGGCACGTATTCATAAATTAACGTTCTTTCATCTCTGAGTGCAACATCCCAAAAGCTTTACAAGATTTCTGGGCTGAAGTTTACCAATTAAATTGACCTCATTCTTAAACTCATCATTTCCTTGCCCAGAATATTTTGAAAGCCTTTTAATTGCAATTTCTTGTCCCTCAACCAATGTACCCTGTAAATCATAAATCATTGAATCATTCATAATGGTAAACAGTGTTTCTAATAGAAAATAATACACCTTAGTAACCTATTGTTGTGTTACCTTGTAAACAGGTCCAAAACCACCTTCTCCCAACTTATTTTTGTCCGTAAAGTTGTCGGTGGCGTTAGCTATAGTGTTCAAATCATATATTAGCAATTCCTTATCATCGTTTTTGCTCTCTTCATTGTTGTCATTTATATTTTGAATGTTATCTGTCTTTCTTGAAATTGAATTTTTTAAATATAGAAATCAGTATGCAATCGTAGTGCTTGAAACAAATGCCCTTGCATTACTAAGCATTAGCATACAGAATCAATAATTTTTTGAAAACAGTAGAGCGTAAGTTACATTTAATGAAATTAACAATGAGTTTGATTGAGCTATAATTTACCTTGAATCCGAAGTTTCCTTTTTCACATTAAGATGATCCAGCCAAGCACCAGCACTCCCATAGCGGAAATTACACATGTCACTATGACTATTACCTGTTTCTTTTCACTGAGTTGCCTCCTCCGTACAATAGGTTGTCTCATTGGATCAATATTATCTGAAATATTGCTGTCATACATATTCATGGATTTGAGTACAGTTATTTCAGATCAAAGCAGTTACTAGATATGAAGAACAAGTGTTTGAAGAAATGCCTCAAAGAGAAACAAAAACAGAGCAGAAGAAGAAAGCAAGAAAAGTAAAACAGAGCAAAAGAGAGAATTCACATTCTGTTAATTTTGTATTTTTCTTCGTGGATTACATTATGAGACTAAGCTCATATTTATATGAATGTGGTAACTTGAAGATAAGATTTGGATAAGATTGAATTCTGTTACAACCAAAACAGAATTTCCCGCCAAAACTATTTTCTTGGAAAATATCCTCTGATGACAGGAACTCTATTCTTCATGTAGGCAGTGTAATGTCCACCGTCAGATCAGAATAATCAAGATCTTATTATTTGGATGTTGACCTTACAGGAAAGCTAGCATAGTGGCAAATTTGCTTGACCCAAAGCTTTCCTTTCCTTGCCCTGTTTTACAACGAATCTGACTTGGTGTTGATGTGGTTATTTTATGATTTCTCATTTGAACACCTTTAGGTTCAATATCACTCACATAGATGCATCCATGTTTGCAACCTAGATTTTTTAAAATATAATGCCATTACTGTTCCAAATTTTAGAAATCCTTTGTTGTGATAACAAAGCAATGGAGCACTTTGAACACACTCTTCAGTCCAATCTAAGTTATCCCATTGTTCTGGTGATTTAGGTGTGAATCCTTCCAAGCATACGCATGCAGGAAAGTCGTTGATGTTGCAACTAGCATATGAACCACATAAGGAATAATTGTCACACTTATCAAGCATGACTTTAGAGAATCTTGCCCAAGTTTGGGTTCGATCTATCCATTTGAAAAGCTGCACATCACCTGATGGGGTCACTGCCAATCTTGAAGGGACTGATTTGTTTCGGTTGTCAAACGTGTAAAATACCTCTTTCTCATTTGACAAGAAGTCGTATGTGTATGCTGAATTTTGTGCCAGCAGAGGAGTCCCAGTAGAACCAAGGCCATTCCAGGAACCTGCTCTATACAGTATTTCAGCTCCCTTTTAAACAAACAGTTGTGGAGATCCATGAGGATCTATCTTGAATGTGAAGTCACCTGAAGCAGGATCATCTATGCTCTTCCAGGATGATAAAAACCATTCCAGACCAGTTACCAAGTTTTTTCTAAGCTTCATGCCCGGTAATAAGGTGTCCCAAGGAAAATCAAAGCTCTGCCACAAAAAGTTATCCAGGTTGTTATCATTTCCATCTTTCAAAACCAAATTTCCTGATTCTAAGAGCATTGCAACTGGATTCTGAAGAGTTGTTGACTGTTGCGAAAAATATGATTAACAATTTATCTCCAAATTCTAATTGCTCGCAAGTGTACGAATCAAAAGATAGTATAGCTAGCCGAGCACAGATATCGTTCCCACAGAGACTGAATTAATCCTACAAGTCTTACCAATTAAACTAAAACTAAACCTTAAATTGAAAACTTTAATAAATGAGAATTGATTTGTTAATTATTGACTAAGAACAGAAAATTAAAGAAAAATAATAAAAGTTCACAGCAAAGCAAAATCGAAAATCAAATAGGCAAAACACTAGAGCATCCGATTTCACCATAACCAATCATACTTAATTTCTTTGGCATGTTAATTCTAATTAATTTCCCTTATTGATGATCAATTTTCCCAAATATATTTAATGGCCATGGCATCTGGTTACACTAAAAGTATTCATACAAATTAATCCTCTATGGCATCTAGATGAATTGAATTTGTAAAAACCCATTAAGTTCCATGGAAATTGTTAAAAACATCACATAAATCCCAATTGCATGGCATCTACAATTAGACATTCATGGTATCAATTGCAAGAAGCAAAAATCAAGTAAAGTATGGCATCTACTCTTACTTGCATCAAGTTACTTAAAAATAGATGGTGATCAAACATCCAAATTCAAGCACACATAAATTAAGTGCAGCAAAAGATACTCAATAGGGAAGAAAATTCGAAATTAACATTAACGAAATAAATTAAATAATCATGGCTAGGCTACATCGTAGCCCTAGCAAAAAGAATTAGTTCCTCATAGTCATGAATACAAGCCTAAGAGAAAACATAGTAGAAAATAATGATAGAACCCGGTTAATAGATGGAATGTCGCCTTAGAGCTCTTCAACTTGCCTATGCTGCTGTATGTTTGATTTTTCTGCTGTATTTCCACTTAAATAGGCATGAATTGGGTCTTCTTTTAGTTCCCTAATCAACCTCCAATAAGGATAATTCAATGTGACTCAAAATAGGAAATACAATCCTTTTAACTTTAGGAATCTTGATCCAATTTCAACTAATCCTAACATGGAAAGTTTAGGATCAACTAAAACTGAATCAAAGTGAATTTTAGGCCTTCATTAATCTTCCAAAACGTAATAAATTCGTCTAAGACCTCATTCCCGAATAGACAGCCCGTAATGCTTTATTTCCAAAATCCCGCGTAGAAATTCTGAGCTGACCTTTGGGTAGTAAAATAGTCATAACTTCCTCTAGAAAACTCGAAATCACGAACCGTAAAATTCTACGGAAAGCTAACTTCCGTACCTTTCCAACCATATAAGGTTCGAAACCTAGTTACTTCTGAGATGATACAGTTTAATTCTTGAAGTTGACCCATCAGCAGATGTTGTTTACTCTGGCTTGATCCAAAATCTTCCAAATTGCTTCCAATTATCTCCTAGGACTTGAATAGCTAAGAACTAAGAAAAGAAACATAAAATGCAAGAGTTTAACTCAAAACAAAGCAATAAACTAAAGAATAGAGGTATAAAATATAGGCAATTATAATATTATCAAATACCCCCAAACCTGGTTTTTGCTAGTCCTCGAGCAAAATTAAAACGAAAAACAAAAACTAAAAACAAACTAAACTACCTAGGCCATTTTCGTAGGGAAACACGATAGCATTGAGCATATGCTACAAGCCTTTAAACCTCTAGGTGTCCCTAGTAGGAGGAGTTGTGTCTCCTGAGGGTTTACCAGCTGCGATACCCACAAACACTTGACTCAAGACTCAAAATAAAAACAAATAAAACAAAAACGACAAGACAAATTCACATACCAATAAGAATCAATGCACACACAACAAACTTACTCAAAACTAAAATCATGCGATCAAGTACATGCATCATATCTCATGTCTTGGCCATTAACCAAAATTCTCAGCTCACAAACAACATACTCAAATGCCATGGAGGGAATTCGTCTCAACTCTAGGTCCTCACAAGATATCACTCAATTTTCACACGGAACCTAGGCAACACTCTCAACAAGCATATGCGATTGAATTTATGTACAAGAAAATTTCAATTTTTATATCGCATATGAGTATATAATAAAAAAAACGCTAAGATTTATGCAAAAGATCTCATGAAAGGAATCAAATACTAAGAACAAGATAGAGCACAAACTTACCTCCACTCCCAAGCTAGAATCCCCAAAAGATCAGTTAGGTCTTTCTTTTTGGTTGTAATGGGGCCATTGGGTGAGGGGTAATGTAGAAAGAACGGAAAAGGATATCAAAGAACCTAAGATCATGTCAAGAGATGTATCGTGGTATGTTGATGCGTAGACATCTCTCCTTTAAATCTTCTTTCAAATTGTATTCAGGCTTCCTCATTGATTTCTTCAACTTCTTTTTCAAGTTAATGTTCAACTTAAATTCCTCTTTACTCACCATTCTTCTTTCTTCTTTTCATTGCTTTGCTCTTCTTCAATTCTTGCCCTTTTGTTTTTATTTTATTTTATTTTATTTTTTTCGAATTTTCTACTTTTGATTCTTTTCTTTGCCTTGGTACATGCATGCTTTAGAACTTACCCATGCTCCTCTTCTTCATTTCTTCATCTTTATCTTGAACTTGAACTTCATCTTCTTCCACTCGACATGATCCCAAGCTATAGGGTACGGCCAATATGTATTGGGTATAAGGAATAAGGATTATGTGGGTGATGAAAAGAAAAAGGCTCATAAGTGTTTGGCTTCAAAAGGGCTAATGGAGCACACACATGGGTAGGGAAATTTAAGGCCTTTTGTAGGTTAGCACACATTGCCTAACATCACTTCTTAAGGTTCATCCAACATGAGAACAAAAGCAAAATATGTGATATCTTTAAGAGAGAACAGTTCATTAGTATCCAATGCAAAAACCTAATGAGATCAATCTAAAACAATGAAGAACATGAAGAGTGTTTAGGAGTAGAATTAATAAAACCCTCTTTAGTTACGCAATTTAAGGCTGTGATACTCACTAGGGCAGTCTCCACAATTCTTCCATAAGCAAACAAGCATGGCATCCGCTTACTAATCATCAAGATTCATGCTTTAACTCAAAACATGATACACTAACTATCAATGCAATCCTAGAGTCAAGAATTCATGTGCATAGCATGCAATTAGACTCAAATCAATAGCAAACTTATCAAAAACAACACAAAAATTGACTCAATTTACAAAAACAAATTCTGCTGAAATTTAAATCTGACCTATGTCCACATTCAAGTGCGTGCCTCTAAAAATACTCAAACATATTTTCTCAAATTTTGACACAAGAAAATAGACATGCAAACACACACTTTTCATTCAGAAAGTGTTTCAAAATTCGTTTTGGAAAAGTGAGAAAACGAGCGATGAAAACAGCTCACTCGCGGATTGGCGAAACAGAGCATCTCCTCTGACCTTTGGTTGAAGAATTGATCCTAACTTCAAAAATACCGCCCAGAATTTTACTAATTTTATACCGTTGGATTCGTATCGAAAAATCGAAGAACACATGGTGGACGGAAAAATTTATTACCTCTCCAAAAGGTACAGTTTTTAAAGAAAATGTTTGCTCAAAAATTTATCCAGCAGAACACAAAAACGTAAAGATACAAAAACAAAACGAAAAAAATAAACCCGCACCCCCAAACCTAATCTAAACATTGTCCTCAATGTTTACAAGCAAATATAATGCATGCAATGAGTAGAATAAGCATGGAAGGCATGAAATAAACACACAAAAACAAAAACGAAGAAAAATAAAGGAACGAAAGTACCGAGTTGGGTTGCCTCCCAACAAGCGCTTTATTTTACGTCTAAGCAAGACGACATGCACGGATCATGACTAAGGTCCAGCAACTTCTAGGACTCCGACTTCTTCCCCTCTTGGTTCATCCAAATATGGTTTCAGCCGTTGAACTTTTACCTTGAATATTGAGCCATCTTTTATGTTCTTAATTTCCATAATTCCATGAAGAAGGACTTTAAGCACTCGGAATGGGCCAATCCATCTTGATTTTCTTTTCCCTAGAAAGAGATGCAAACGTGAGTTATCAAGAAGAACTTTAATTCCTGGTTTGAAATCTTGCTTTTGATTAGCCTTGTCATGGTAGATCTTGACATTCCTACACGCATCATTCGAATGTTGTGGCATTGCCTTCAATTTGATATTTTGAGCAACTTCAATGGATGGCAAAAGCATGGTTGTGGTTGGCTCTATCACTTCAGAATTATTCCTACATCCCAGTGATTTTTGTGAGGCTCTTGAAATTTGTTTGGAAACCACATTTTCCACAATGTCGACTCGGAGACACTCTTCTTTATCATTTGGGTACTGAGTAGCTTCAAAGACCTTGAACACCACTTGTTCATCTTGCACTCTGAGAGTTAGTAAGCCTTTTTGAACATCAATTAATGTCCTTCCGGTAGCTAGGAATGGTCGGCCCAAGATAATGGGGATTTCTCGATCTTCTTCAATATCCAACACTAGAAAATCTGCCGGAAGTATGAGCTTGTCTACTTGTACCAATACATTCTCGATAATTCCTTGTGGGTACGTGATTGATCGATCCGCAAGCTGTAACGAAACGGATGTTGGCTTCATCTCCCCCAAACCTAGTTGTTTAAACACAGAAAAAGGCATTAGATTAATACTTGCACCCAAATCACATAAAGCTTTATCAAAAGAAAGCTTCCCAATAGTGCAAGGGATAGTAAAACTCCCTGGATCTTTCAATTTAGGTGGTAGCTTCTTTTGAAGGATCGCACTACATTCTTCAGATAGCATCACTTGTTCATGCTCAGCGAATCGTCTCTTGTTGGTGCAGATTTGCTTGAGAAATTTAGCATAACTTGGAAGTTGTTTCACTGCATCAAGAAAAGGAATATTAATATGAACTTTCTTAAATATTTCAAGAATTTCAGAAAATTGCTTATCCTTATCCTTTTTGAGACGTTGCGGGAATGGGATTGGTGGCACATAAGCTTTAACTGGCTCGGGCTTCTCTTGAATAGGTGCGACTTTGGTGGTCTCAATATCTTTTGGAGCGCTTGATCCAGGTCTGGTTTCCACTTCCTTTCCGCTCCTAAGTGTGATTGCTTTAACTTGCTCTTGATTCTTAGGATTCACCTCAGTTTGGCTTGGTAAAACACCCTTCTCTCTTTCAGTCAGAACACTAGCTATTTGACCCACTTGTACCTCCAAGTTTCGGATAGAAGCTTGATGATTTTGCAAAGTTGTTTGGGTGGCCTGCATAAAATTGTTAGTATTCTGGGCAAGTTGAGCAATTAAATCCTCCACGGATGGTTTTTTCTCAGGGGGTTGGAATGGGGAATTTTGGACAGTTTGAGTATTGCTCCATTGAAAATTTGGATGTTGGCGCCACCCTGGATTATATGTGTTTGAGTACGGGTTGTTCCGTTGACGGTTAAAATCATTCACTTGATTTGCTTGTTCTTGCATGGTCTCTGAAACACCTGCACAAGTAGCACCAGCTTCATTAAATAGGTTCACAGATTTTGCAGACATTAAAGCATCCACTTTTCTATTCAAATTTTCCATTTGTGCTGCCAAAGAGGTAAATGCATTAATCTCATGTACTCCAGCTCTCTTCGACATCACTCTTTCTGCGCCCCATTGCTGAGTGTTAGTGGCTAATGTGTTGATGAGTTGAGATGCCTCGTCAACTGTTTTTGTCATGAAGGCTCCTCCACTAGCTGAATCTATCATTCTCTTGGTATCATCATTCAAACCTTTGTAGAATGATTGTAGCTGCAGCCATTCCGGTAGTCCATGATGTGGGCACTTCAATAACATCTCCTTGAATCGCTCCCAACTTTCATAAAAGACCTCAGTATCTTGTTGGGTAAAAATCATGATGTCATTCCTTAGCTGAACCATCTTTGAAGGAGGAAAATACTTTTGCAGAAATTTATTTGCCATATCAATCCAAGTTGTGATGGAATTCGGTGGAAGTGTATGAAGCCACGATTTCGCCTTATCCTTCAGTGAGAATGGGAACAATCGCAATTTAATGGCTTCCTCTGTTACTCCATTGATCTTCACAGTTTCACATATCTCAAGAAACTCTTTGATATGCAAATTAGGATCTTCAGTTGAATTGCCATAAAAGGAAGGCAACATCTGGATGAAAGATGGCTTCAACTCAAAATGGTTTGCTGTGATGGGAGGTCGAACAATGCATGATGGCGAAGTGGTTACAAATGGAGCTGAATAATCCATCAAAGTTTGGTTCGGATTTGGTTCTTGAAGCGCCATATCGTCCATTCGCTCCTCGGGTGCGAGGTGCGTCTTTCTTAGTTGTCGGATTGTCCTCTCGATCTCAGGATCGTACGGTACACGCTCGAGACTTCGTGAACGACGACCGTGCATATATTCCAAACACAATTACCTAAAAAAAAAAAATTTAAAATTAAAGTTAACAAAATTAAGACAAGTAACAATTTAATTATGCAAGAATAAGAATCAAATTTCAGTCCCCGGCAGCGGCGCCAAAAACTTGTTGCGAAAAATATGATTAACAATTTATCTCCAAATTCTAATTGCTCGCAAGTGTACGAATCAAAAGATAGTATAGCTAGCCGAGCACAGATATCGTTCCCACAGAGACTGAATTAATCCTACAAGTCTTACCAATTAAACTAAAACTAAACCTTAAATTGAAAACTTTAATAAATGAGAATTGATTTGTTAATTATTGACTAAGAACAGAAAATTAAAGAAAAATAATAAAAGTTCACAGCAAAGCAAAATCGAAAATCAAATAGGCAAAACACTAGAGCATCCGATTTCACCATAACCAATCATACTTAATTTCTTTGGCATGTTAATTCTAATTAATTTCCCTTATTGATGATCAATTTTCCCAAATATATCTAATGGCCATGGCATCTGGTTACACTAAAAGTATTCATACAAATTAATCCTCTATGGCATCTAGATGAATTGAATTTGTAAAAACCCATTAAGTTCCACGGAAATTGTTAAAAACATCACATAAATCCCAATTGCATGGCATCTACAATTAGACATTCATGGTATCAATTGCAAGAAGCAAAAATCAAGTAAAGTATGGCATCTACTCTTACTTGCATCAAGTTACTTAAAAATAGATGGTGATCAAACATCCAAATTCAAGCACACATAAATTAAGTGCAGCAAAAGATACTCAATAGGGAAGAAAATTCGAAATTAACATTAACGAAATAAATTAAATAATCATGGCTAGGCTACATCGTAGCCCTAGCAAAAAGAATTAGTTCCTCATAGTCATGAATACAAGCCTAAGAGAAAACATAGTAGAAAATAATGATAGAACCCGGTTAATAGATGGAATGTCGCCTTAGAGCTCTTCAACTTGCCTATGCTGCTGTATGTTTGATTTTTCTGCTGTATTTCCACTTAAATAGGCATGAATTGGGTCTTCTTTTAGTTCCCTAATCAACCTCCAATAAGGATAATTCAATGTGACTCAAAATAGGAAATACAATCCTTTTAACTTTAGGAATCTTGATCCAATTTCAACTAATCCTAACATGGAAAGTTTAGGATCAACTAAAACTGAATCAAAGTGAATTTTAGGCCTTCATTAATCTTCCAAAACGTAATAAATTCGTCTAAGACCATTCCCGAATAGACAGCCCGTAATGCTTTATTTCCAAAATCCCGCGTAGAAATTCTGAGCTGACCTTTGGGTAGTAAAATAGTCATAACTTCCTCTAGAAAACTCGAAATCACGAACCGTAAAATTCTACGGAAAGCTAACTTCCGTACCTTTCCAACCATATAAGGTTCGAAACCTAGTTACTTCTGAGATGATACAGTTTAATTCTTGAAGTTGACCCATCAGCAGATGTTGTTTACTCTGGCTTGATCCAAAATCTTCCAAATTGCTTCCAATTATCTCCTAGGACTTGAATAGCTAAGAACTAAGAAAAGAAACATAAAATGCAAGAGTTTAACTCAAAACAAAGCAATAAACTAAAGAATAGAGGTATAAAATATAGGCAATTATAATATTATCATTGACACATTGGATGACCAAACAATTTCTTTTATAGTGTCCATCCTCAGGACAAGACTTTCTTGGGGATCGATACTTAGAAGTCCTGAGGAATCAGAAATTGGTGTATCTCTGTTGGCTACTCATGCAACTGTCTCCTCAACTGACTTCTCACCATCTTTCTTGAACCAAATTCCCAGGTATCGACCACTTGATTTACCAGGACTGAAAAATCCAGTTCAAAGACTTGTCCTGCTGAAACTACTGTCTCACCATCTTTAATGGATTGGCCAACTGTAATGGTGTCCATTGTAGTGGTGACTCTTATAAAAGAAATTAGAAAAAAGTAGACAATAAGCATTGTGAATCCTTTCATGGACTCTCAGAAGCAGGCACTTACAGTCTATCTCTTAATGTTTTGTTGGCAAAGTCAATTCCAGAGCAATATTACTACACAATTGAATTGACCTTTCAACCTTTCAAGTAACATTTCAAGAGCAATATATTGAAATATATTTCATTTCAACTTATTCTAATTTGATCTTTCTCAGTTTTTTATTATATTTACGTTTGTTACTGTATCACTATTAAACCATGTTAATATCAATTGGTTTATTTAAAAGAATTTCGTTATTTGTTTTTAATATTCACTCATTCATATTAAATCATGATGTAATAGTATTTGATCTAATGATTTCAGTTGTATAGTATTTTAAATATAATAAATTAATATTCTATATGAGGATTGTATCAAGTCGTTTTAAGATATGAATCTTTATCGTTTATTGTTTATTTTGTGCTTTTTATTTTATTGTAACTAGTTTTACTAGTGGTTGTTTACTTCCTCTCTTGTACCCTCTCTTTTAATATTAATTCTAATTATATATATATATATATATATATATGTATGTGTGTGTGTGTGTTTTATATGTCACATGCTACTTTTTTTTTTAAAATTATATAGATATTGTGTTCCAATATCTTAAATGTATTGAGTATTTCATTTATTGATTTGTCTTTATAATTTATTTGTCAAAAACTAAATTTGAGTTGTGTTTAGAATTTTAGTGTCGCTTTTTGGTAAAATCAAAGCACTTCAATTTTTGAGATTTCATGCTTCGGGCTTTATAATTATTTTAAATGGGATTTTGTTAATATACTGTTGTTTTTATTTTGAGGTTGGAATCTACTTTTACTCAACATTATGAATTGTAAATTTTTTTAATTGTGATTGGCTTGTTTGTTTTAATATGAGTTAAACTCATACTAAAATATTTTCTCAAACTCTTTTCAAAATTCACCATCTGATTTTGACTTAACTTAAGTGTTCATATTTTAGCCCCACCAATTTAATTGTTAAGTTTCATTATGTTCTATTCATCGTATTCTATCATGTGCTGATATGTGATTGGAATATTAATTGTTCATGCTGTAGGTTCATTTAGCTGTATTGATTTGAGATTGATGAATACTAGATTATTTCTTTTTTCTTAGTTTGATTTGTAATCTTTTGGATATATAGATGAGTTCTAGATATAGAATTTGCCATTGGAAATCATTAGCATGATTTTGGATTTGGAGAGGACTCGGTTGTGTAACATGTGAATGGAAACTTGGAGCATAAGAAAAGGATTAATATAATTATATAATTTTTTTGCGATAGCAATAAGTGAAAGGTGAATTCCCTAATATTTTGAAGTTCGAGAATCATTCAAATTTCGAGGATGAAAATTTTTTTTTAGGGGGGAAGAGTTGTAAGACACGTATTTTTGTTTCCTTATTTTTTAGTAATAATAATAATAATAACAATAATAACAATAATAATAATAATAATAATAATAATAATAATAATAATAATAATATTATTATTAATATAAATAGAAACACATTGATTTCTTTTTGTTAAGGCAACTAAATCATCTGGTATTAAACCAGAATATTTTGGCAATAATATCAGTGATTGATTCTCTAGCATTATTACATGTCAATTCCACATTTAGAGGGATTTGAATATATTAGCAAAATCAGTGGGAATTGGATATCTTCATTATTTTTATAATTATTCATGTGTGTATATATATTTACACAGTAGAGTAATGATAGGTATCCCAAATTCCTCCCAAATGGTGTTAGCACGTGACGTGTCAACATCACATCACTCACCACATAATCTCATAATTTATAAGATATTGACACCTTACGTGTCAACACCATTTGGGAAGAAATTTGAGAAAATATTTGGGAAGTCTAGCATTACTCTTTCACAGTAATATCAACTAAAGGTAATGTTTTCATAGTAAAACTCTCACTTTTCTACACTTGTTTCTCTACCAAAAGAGCATAGCAAAATATTGTCTCATAGAATGAGTAAGAGTATTTTGAAGGTATGATTTCTTAAACTTTGTTTTCTTTTTAAATATTTCTTTACAGGTTTAGTTTTTTTTTATTTTCAAAACTCTTTGTTTTAGTATTAAAGTCTCTCGTTAACAAAATTAGGCCTCTAACAATTGCTCAATTTTAGTTTTCTAAGGAGATTTATCTTAATGCATAGATATTGGAGTGAATGAAATAAATATATACATGAAGCTCTATAATAAATCGCTTGAATTTTAGAGTTCATTAAGAAGTTCAAATTTGAGTATTAGTGTAGGTTGCAATTCCGATTTGTTTTAATATTGGTGAAGAAGACGTTACAGTGTCATTTATTTTTATTATGTTTGTAGGTCACTAGTGATTCTAAATTTTGGTATTAGAATAGTAGACACATGTATCAATTTGGATGATAATTTTTGATATTTTTGGTGATGTTTATCTTACGGACTTTTTATTTCTAAATCGGTTACTTATGCAGATTTTCTGAACACCAGACCAACATTATTGTATTAAAGTAATTTTAAATTGAAATTGGGGGGGGGGGGGGGGGGGGGGGGATATTTATGTTTGATTTTTGCTAATATGGTTGTAGAAACAGAATTGACTAAGGATATAAATTTTCGTGAATTTTAGTGATATGTAAGTATTTTAATTCTTTGGGTATATTTGATATTTAAGCCATGATATTTATGCTGACAGTTATGAGCTCTTGGTGTTGTAGGAATTTTAATTCTCAAACAGAGATAGTTAAAATTCTGATTTTCGGTATAGGGATAAAGTACTGATGTCTTAATCAAATAAAATTTGGGAATTTTTCATGGTCTGTAGGATTATTAAACTTTAATACGAAGTCTAATTGGAGGATCGAAAATTATGCTGTCAGGATTGACCCTTGTGTATTTAGAAAATTATAGAAATTTAAAGGTGTTTGATAAATTCTGGTATTTTGAGGGGAGTTAGTAATCTGATATTTGAATTTATTTACTAAGTTTTGCAATTTTTATAGGCCTTTAAGAATTTCAAATCAATAAAGTTTGAGCACTAGAATTTGTTTTTCTGAAATTTCTTCAAGAAAATGGATAAAAATGCATTTATAAAGAAGTTGAGTTAGATTTCTTTTATATGGCTGGTTTTATTGAGTGATTATTATTCTATATGTTTAAGTTCCTCTCGTGAATTCTTAATATCCCTACTGAAACCTTAAACTTGCCATCATCAGAGAATAGTAGATTTTGTTTTGTATATATAGTATGTAATTGAATAAATGTTTTCTTAGAAAACAAATTGTTTTATCATATTATTATGTTCTGAAATATTTTATTATATATGTTTATATATATAAACATCATTTTCCTACTTAGTCTTTACTTACATATTTGTTACTTAATTCTTTTTAAATGGGTTTTACCTTTACTGGAACTATTTATTTAAAAGCTTAAATGTTTGGGTTCTTTTGTGCGTTAGTAATGCAAATGTATTATTACATACATATTTTGGAAGTAATATTTTAGCTCAAAGTCAGTAGTAAATGAAATGTGAATGAAATGGTGATTACTAGTGATAATGTAAATGCAAGGCGCGCGACAAATGAAATGTTACGATTTTGGTCTTGTACCAATTTCTGAAATGTAAATGGCCGGGTCACCGGGGGTATTGGTGACACTACTTGACTTGAGCTTATTTTTATGAAATGTTATTAATCGTTTTCGTATACTAAAAAATGTTAATTTTCCAAGTTTACTTGTATTTGAAAATATTACTTTTGCAAGTTTACTTGTATCTCAAAATGTTACTTTTGCAATTTTAATTATGTATGAATATTTACAATTTATGTACTCTTTAAATGTTATTATAAATTTCATAAATGTTTTCGATTACGTATTATGCAATACTTATTGAGTTGACAGCTCACCCCTTGTCATTCATTTGCAGACTAAGTCTTAGAAGCTGACCGCTAAGGCTATAGACTTTCAGGAGTTGGAAGTTATTGAGATTATATGTAATGTTTTCCTTTGTTTTGTTACTTAGAATTTGAGTTTAGGTGTTCGGTATTGTTTTTATTTCCTTTAGAGTGTTTTGAACCTTATTGTTGGAATTATTTAGAGATATATTTTCATTTTAGAATGGTATATTTGGAGTTATTCAATGATTATTAGTTTCTTTTAGGTGAAGCAATTAATAGTTTATGTCATAACATTCCATATCAAAGTATTTAATTACTCTTTGATTTTTGGGGTGTTACATCAACCTTTGAAGTAACCTCAGTTTCAAGAAAAGCCAGCTAGTATTGCACAAACCAATTGTATTACATTGATGTATTGTTCTACCTTTTACATCAGTCTTCATCATGAGTAAGATCCTTGAATTGTAGAGACCATTGTTTACAAGGAATTCAGAAGACTAAAGTTTTTGGCAAATCCACAAGTCTTCAAATAATTGTTTTCTATGGACCACAAACAAGTGACATTGAAGTTTGCAGAAATTACTTGGATGTGGTCATTTGACAGTTGATAGATAGTTGTCCAAACTTTTGATTGATTTGATCGGATAAGGCGCTGAATAAACCTGATTGGTTCAGAAACAACCTTGGCATTAGCGATCCATGGTCGTCAACCTGATAATACACTTTATCCTTGTTCAATTCAAATCGATATAAAAATTCTGGATTTAGATTTAGCCTAGGAGTTCCGGTGAAACGGATGCCATTCCATGATCATGCTCTATAATGCAAGGCATACCTATTTCTTAAAACTAGTTGTGAAATCCATAAGGATCTATCCACAGTGAAAATTGGCCTGGAGTAGGATCTTCTGAACTTTTCCAGGATGATAAGACCAGCTCTTGGAGTCGGGAAATCTTGTAGCGAAATATGGAAATGACGATGACCCAGGAAAGTTTTTGTGACAGAGTTTTGATCATCCTACTGACACTATATTACCAGGAATGAAGCTTGGAAGGAACTTTGTCACTGGTTTGGATAAGTACCTATGAGCACAATGACGGGCACGTCGTTGAAGTGCCATCAAATGATTGAACATTTCAACGTATGGATCATGGTTTTCTGAGCGATGTAATGTCAGGTGACTTGTAACAGTTTAGGAAGTGAATGCACAACCGTAACCTGAATCATTGTCAATCATAAGCATTCGTGGAACGGGATATCCTCAGCAGAAAAGGAAGTAGTTTGTTTCTGGAAGTTCTTGTGCTTGAAGGAAAATGATTTCCCTTTACAAGAAGACTTGTTATAAAAGGAAAAAGTATTTATACGAAACAAGTAAGTCTTGTACGTGTAGGAGATAGATTTTCTTGTTGGTCTAAGATCCCTATACCTAGTATAAATAGAACCTTGTAACTAGGTTATTTGTGTGGAACAAAAGAACACATGTAACATCAGAGAGTGGTGAGATCTGGGGAGACCCCGGGGAATATCAGGGAGGGATCTAGGGAATATAAATGGATCAAGTTAGAGATCTGTGGGTGATATTCAGGGGAGACCTAGGGGATATTAGGGGATTCTTGGTGAGGATATTGTGAGCGTTGTGAGCCGAGAATCATGATGTAAAGCTCGGTAGTGAGCTTGGGGACTTGGTAAGGTTCTAGTTTGGGGTTGAGGTGTGACAGAGAATCCTAGAGTATATGGTTGTAACAATTTATCATATAGTGGAACTTTCTTTGTCGTCCTGACGGCCCGTGGTTTTTTTCTTGATTTATGGTTTTCCATGTATATTTTTTGTTGTGTGATTGTTTATTTTCTCTCATCTTATTTTTCTGCTATAAACGTTAGTTGATATGAGTTATGAGTGAATATTAGGCATGTCGCTTCCGCGTTCATCGGTTCAAATTCACAACACAATAATGTTAAATGCAACTATGCCAAAGAATTTTTGGGTGAAAGCTTTTTAAACCTTTGTATTTCTTCTAAACCGATTACCCTCGCCCTCTTTACACATGATCTCACCATTCTATCTTCTCCATAAAAAACAACCTACATATGACTTCTTGCGAATTTTCGGTTGCCAATGTTACCCATACTTTAGACCTTACATAAAAGATAAACTTGAACCTCAATCTCTTCCTTGTGTTTTCATGGGTTATAGTGAAAAACACAAAGGATATCATTGTTTATATATCCTTATAGGTCGTGTGTACATCTCTAGACATGTTGTTTTTGATTAACATACCTAACTGGTTATCATCACAACCAGTATCTAATACGCAATCTTCTCCCCATATCTTACCATCTATTGACCAACATCGTGCATGACTTTTCAATCCAGAAACTATCACCCATTTTTGTCCTTAATCACCTAGAAATTTGACCTTCAGAGATACTTCCATGCACCAAGCTAACACTCTTATATTACATTCTCAACCTTAATCACAATTGTTTCTACTACACCTCCACCTCAACCTCAACCTCCACCTCCACCTCCACCTCCACCTCCACCTCCACCTACTCATTCCATGGTTACACCTAGTCTTGCCGATATTGTCAAACCCAATCCTAAATACGCTCTCATCACTGTTACACCAAACATCCCTACAGAGCCAAAATCCATTAAACAAGCTCTCGCCCACCCCAATTGGCATGCTGCTATGATTGATGAAATGAATGATCTTCATCAAAATAAAACATGGATTCTTGTACCTAGAACAGCTTCTAAGAATGTTATTGGTTGTCGATGGATTTTCAAAACAAAACTTAATTCTGACTGGTCATTAGAATGGTGGAAAGCCTACCTTATAACAAATACCGTAACAAAGGGGTATAATCAATAAGAGGGGATTGATTTTATAGAAACATTTAGTCCGATTATCAAACCGGCTACTATTCGTACTATCCTCACTGTATTAATTGTCAAGGGATGGAGTCTTCGCCAACTTGAGGTTAAAAATGCTCCTTCATGTGAATCTTGACACACTGGTATTTATGGAACAACAACCTGGCTTTAAAGACTCTTAAATGCTGAATCATGTTTGCCAATTGAACCAAGCTTTATATGGTTTGAAACAAGCTCCACGTGCTTGGTTCGATTGATTTAGCTCAAACAAGCTCCACGTGCTTTCTTATTGATTGTGGTTTTTATCGCAGTCTAGTTGATCCTTCTCTGTTTTATTTCGCAATGGTGCTCATATTATGATTTTATTGGCATACGTAGATGATATTATCCTTACTGGAACCATTTCTAGCTTATAACTAGGCACTCATATCTCAATCAAAGATCTTTGCTAGTTGCATTTTTTTTTTTGGAGTCCAGGTTCATCAGTTTACTGGTGGGATTTTTCTCTCTCAGGCTAAATATATGGCTGATTTACTTCATAGCACACATATAGGTGATTGCAAACCCCGTTGCTACTCCTTTGGCAACTAAACAAGCAATTGTTGCTCATGGTGATGAACTTTATTCTAATGTCTGAGTATCGGTGAATCATTGGCACTCTTCAGTATTTAAGTCTCACTCAGCCGGACCTTTGTTTTGATGTTAACAATGTTTGTCAGCATATGAATGCTCCTACTAATGCACACTTCCAAATGGTCAAACGGATTCTTCGTTATGTGAAAGGGACTCTATCCTTGGGTCTTCGTGTTCTTATGAGTAGCAGTCTTGACTTGTATGTCTTTTCTGATGCAGATTGGGCCGGTTGTCCTGCTACAAGGCGTTCCACAACTGGCTATTGCAATTTCTTAGGCTCAAATTGCATCTCATAGAGTGCTACAAAGTAGCCAACAGTCTCTTGATCCAGTACGAAATCCAAATACAGAGCTATGGCAACCACGGCAGCTGAGTTGACTTGGCTTTCATTCATTTTACGAGATATTGGAATTTATTAGAACAAACCTCAGGCACTCTTTTGTGATAATCTCTCAGCTCTTCATATGTCTATCAATCCGGTGTTTCATGCACGTATCAAACACATTGCTATTGATTATCATTTTGTCCGTAAGAAAGTTGCTTTTGGCACTTTAAAAACTCAATTTGTTCCCTCCTCTCAACAGCTTGCAAATTTGTTCACAAAGCCTCTCTCTAAGCCAGCTTTTTTGATAATTTTAAAACCAAACCTGGTCTATGGGTGAATCCCACGCCTAGCTAGTTTGAGGGGGAATATTAGTGCACATGAATCCTAAGTCAAAGACTCCTAGTGACATACATTTGTAAAACACAATATATGAGATAAACATGTATACCATATCTAGTAGCTGTAGAAGTATTTGAGTATGATATATCCTTTTGCCTCTTCAGTTGTATAGGATTATATATAAGCTCATCATCGTAATGAAAGCTTGTGTGCAAATTATCACAACAATATTATTTTACAGTTTTCCTTATGGTTATGCATAAGGAAACAAGATTTTTGTAGTAAACGCAACATGGGTTGTGATGATAATCCCAAAGTGCCAAAGTGGTCAAGAAATAATGAAGAAAAATATAAGTTCTCATAAGTTGACATCATTAACCTCGTCTACAGGATGGTTATCAATGATCCTTGTACTTGTCTAGTAAATATATTAAAGAGAAAAAGACTACTACACATCAACTCTGCAGTCCATTTTTTTTACTTATTATCACCATGGGAGTAGGCTACTAGTCACAATGCAGTATATAGCTCAAGCATTTTTTTAAGGGGACGGTCTCTCTAGTATCAGTGGCGCATTTGCAGGAAACCCCTTTGCTTTTCTCTGTATAACAATGTTCGTTAACGAGGCCCTAACAATGATATAGTGACTTCATTGATTGAAGATGACAAATGCTTGCTTGATGATGACTCTGATTCAGGCAGGTTTCTTTCTGAAAAAAAACCAGGCTGTTTTGGTTGAGGCAATGAACCTTCACTGCCCAACATTAGAACCACAGATAACATGTTTGGCCTATCGTCTGGTCCTTGTTGCACGCATAATAGACCGACATGTATGCATCGTAACATTTCAGATGAACTAGAAGAGTAATCTAACAGTTGATCAATTAGTTCCACTGCCCTTTCTTCATTCCAAAGTCTCCATGCCTGAAATTGATAAAAACCAATAGTTACTATCCCACTCTTCAAAAGTCCATACAAAAGGATCCTTGCATCACAGTAAAAAGGAATCGGTCATCAAAACTACCAATAGAAGTCCATTTGATTCAATTAAAACGAGATTACAAGAGGTGGTATTGAAAGATCACTCGTTTTTTAGACTTACATGTCCAAGAAGGATTATGATTGTGATCAGCGTGGCAAAATCCTCTGTTTCTTTTTCCACTCACCATCTCTAGTACTAAAACACCAAAGCTAAAAATGTCTGATTTTACTGAGAAGATTCCATCAACTACATACTCTGGAGACATATATCCACTACAAAATGGGTTAATCGATAACATAATACAACGAAACAAATGCAAGTGTACTTACTATGTTCCAACTACTCTATTTGTCTCTCCCTTTGTTTGATCTCCTCTGAATGCCTTGGCTAGACCGAAGTCTGAAATTTTCGGGTTCATTTCATTATCTAATAAAACATTACTAGCTTTGAGATCTCTATGTATAATCCTCAGTCTCGAGTCTTGATAAAGGTAAAGAAGCCCCCTAGCAATTCCTCCAATAATTTGGATGCGCCTGCCCCAGTCCAGTAATTCTCTTCTTGTTTTATCTGAAAAGTTTTTTCATTCAAATTAGTCCTAACCTAAATTCTAAAGAGGAACTATAAAGATAATAACTATATGATTATGACCAAAATTAAAGAGTGAGTTTGAAGAAGATCATCAAACCAAAAATGAAGTAGTCCAAGCTTTTTCTGGGCATATATTCATATATTAACATTCTTTCATCTCCTTGAGTGCAACATCCCAAAAGCTTTACAAGGTTTCTGTGCTGAAGTTTAGCAATTAAAATGACCTCATTCTTGAACTCATCCATTCCTTGTCCAGAACATTTTGAAAGCCTTTTAATAGCAATTTCTTGTCCCTCCATCAATGTACCCTATAAATCATATATCCTTCAATCATTTATAATGGTAAACATTGTTTCAAATCGAAAAATAATACACCTTAATAACCTATTGTCGTGTTACCTTGAAAACTGGTCCAAAACCACCTTCTCCCAACTTATTTTTGTCTGCAAAGTTGTCGGTGGCGTTTGCTATGGTGTTCAAATCATATATTAGCAATTCCATATCATCGTTTTTGCTCTCTTCACTGTTGTCATTTATATCTCGACTGTTATTCGTCTTTCCTGAAATTGAATTATTTTAACAGCGAAATCAGTATGCAATCCTAGTAATTGAAACAAATGCCTTTCCATTAATATGCATTAGTATATGGTATCAATCATTTTCTGAAAACAGTAGAGCCTAAGTTACAGTTAATGAAATTAACAGTGAGTTGGACGGAGCTATAATATACCTTGAATCCTAAGTTTTCTTTTACACATAAAGATAATCAAGCCAAGCAGAAGCAATCCCATAGCAGAAACTACACACGTCACTATGATTATTACCCGTTTCTTCTCACTGGGTTGCCTCGTCTGCGAAATTGGTTGCCTCATTGGATCAATATCATCTGAAATATTGTTATCAAACATATTCACTCATGGATTTGAGTACAGTTACTTCATATCAAGGCAATTACAAGCTAGACGCATCCTACCTTGCAATCAAGATTTTTAAATATAATGCCATTACAAAAAAGAAGAAAGTACCTAGTTCTGAAGCAGCTACTCGTACATAGAGAGGTTGCCCATTCGTTGCAAGATTTCTTATGTCAAGCAAGTCACTAAACCAGAGCAAACAGCCGGTTCCTCCTTCTCTGACATCTGAATTTGCATATGCTGTACAAGAGCAATTGTTGACACACAATTTCTCACATTCCGCAAGGCTAACGTTGTTATCAACCGAGGAATGACTTGTGTCAGGTAATTTTACTGCTTCGTGTTTTAGAAATCCACTGCTGTGATTACAATGCAATGGAGCCCTTCGAACACACCCTTCAGTCCAATCTAAGACTTCCCATTCTCCTGGTGATTTAGGTGTGAATCCTTTCAAGCATTCGCATACATCAGGAGACTTATTGATGTTGCAACTTGCATATGAACCACACAGATCATAATTCTCACAACGATCAAGCGCCACTGTAGAGAAGCTAGACCAACTTTTGATTCGATCTATCCATGTGAAACGCTGCACATCACCTGATGGGATCACCACCACTCTTGAAAGAACTGTTCTGTTTCGGATGTCAAATGTGTAAAATAGCACTTTCTCATTTGACACGAAGTCGTATGTGTATACTGAATTTGGTTCCAGCTGAGGAGTCCCAGTAAAACGAAGACCATTCCAGGAACCTGATCTGTACAGTATTTCAGTTCCCTTTCTAACAAACAGTTGTGGAGACCCATGAGGATCTATCTTGAATGTGACGTCACCTGGAGCAGGATCATCACTGCTCTTCCAGGATGATAAAGACCAATCCAGACCGGTTACCAAGTTTTTTCCAAGCTTCATGTCCGGTAATAAGGTATCACAAGGATAATCAAAGCTCTGCCACAAAAAGTTAACTGGATTGTTATCATTTTCATCTTTCACAACCAAATTTCCGGATTCTAAGAGCACTGCAACTGGATTCTGAAGAGTTGTTGAGGCATTGGATGACCAAACAATTTCTTTTGTACTATTCTCCCTCAGGACAAGACTTCCTTGGACATTAATACTTAGAAATCCTGAGGAATCAGAAATTGGAGTATTTCTGTTGGCTACCCATGCAACTGACTTCTCACCATCATTCTTGTACCAAATTCCGAGGTATCGACCACTTGATTTACCAGGATGGAAAAATCCCAGTTCATAGACTTCGCCTGCTGAAACTACTGTCTCACCATCATTAATGGATTGGCCAAGTGTAATGGTGTCCAGTGTAGTGGTGATTCTTATGAAAGAAAATAGGAAAAAGTAGATAATAATTATCATTGTGAAGCCTTCTTTTGACTCTTAGAAGCAGGCACTTATGTATTGTTGGCAAATTCTACTTATGCAACTTGGAATTAAAATCTACTATCAGCCCCAAAAAGAAATGAAAAGTCTATGCAGCACAATTGACTTGACCTATCAACCTTTCAAGTAATATCAGTTTTGGGGAAGGCCAACTAGCATTGTTAGGTTTTAGCTTGTATTCTCAAGTGAACCCGATATTAACCAAACGAGATTCAATTGATGTGAAACTTCCTGGAGATGTGGGATAACTTTTGGAAGTTGGAGATGGTGTTTGAGGGAGATTTGAAGACCGAGAAAGAACTGAAGAATCGGATTCCGGAAGGAAATGTTTCAGGTGACTTGTAACGGTTTAGGAAACGGGTGCGCAACCGTGACCCGAATCGTAGTCAATCATAAGCATGCGTGGAAAAGGAAATCTTCAGCTGAAAAGGAAAGTAATTCTTTTGGGAAGTTCTTGTGCTTGAAGGAAAAGGAATACTCTTTACATGAAGACTTGTCATAAATAGGAAATAGTATTTATATGGAACTAGTAATTCTTGTATGTTTAGGTGTAGGATTTCCTTTTCTCTTAAACTCCCTATAGCTAGTATAAATAGACCTTGTAATTAGGTTATTTTGTGTGGAGTCAAAAACACCATGTAACATCAGAGAGTGGTGAGATCCGGGTGAGAGACCCAAGGGAATATCCGGGGAGGAATCTAAGGGAATATCAGTGGATCAAGTAAGAGATCTGTGGGTGATATTCAGGGGAGACCTAGGGGATATTGGGGGTTATTGGTGAGGATCTTGTGAGCGTTGTGAAAGTGGTTTGGGGTTAAGGTGTGAGAGAGAATCCTGGAGTATATGGTTGTAATAATTTATCATATAGTGGAACTTTCTCTGTCGTCCTAACGGTCCGTGGTTTTTTACCCAATTTGGGTTTTCCACGTATATCTTGTGTTGTGATTAATTGGTTTATTTTCTCTCATCTATTTTTCTGCTATAAACGTTAATTGTTATGAGTTATTGGGTGTATATTAGGCATGGCGCTTCCGCGATCATCGGTTCAAATCCCTAACAAGCATTGCACAAACTACTTGCATTACATTGATTAATTGTTCTACCTTTTACATCAGTCTCATCATGATTATGATCTTTCATTTGTAGCGACCATCGTTTGCAAGGAATTTAGAAGATGATCTTTGAATTGTAGAGACCATTGTTTACACGGAATTTAGAAAACTAACGTTTTTGGGAAGTTCCACGGATCATGACAAATTTGATGCTAAAGTATTCAAATATTTCTTGTCTATGGACCACAGAGAAGTGACATGTTCGCTGAACTTAGCAGCAAAAACAGAATTTCTTTACTGAAATAAAGTCAAGAAGAAGACAAATTGTTTGGGAGGCGGGGATAAAATTGTCCAATAAAATAAGCCAATGGAAAGACTAAAGAGCCACATGAAGGATGTCAAATCTAGGAAAATATATTACCAAGGAGGAAAGTTCCCTAGCGATCGAACTAGGAGGGCCCAGAGTTTATTTGGCATTTACGAAGATTATGGATTCTTCTGATAATGACCTTAGAATAATTTCGGTAAGTTTGAATGGTTCAAATTATATGAACCGGATATTTCCAATGAAAAATTTTCATATCGGCAAGGAGTTGTAGGATTATGTTGGTGGTAGTGTCATGACTAGCCCAGAGTAAGTTGAATTGTAAATGAACTACCAATAATGCAAAGATTGTGACATTGATGCATGTGACTATCTTGTCATTGACAATCAATCTAATTTTACCAGGAGATATCAGATTAACATAGATCTTTGGAAAACAAAACGATAGATACATTATTCAGAAGTTTAATTACTCTTATTTTACTGAATTGTGGGATCCATTGGCATTAATATATCCTATTGAGTTGGCAAAAGATGCTACTTACTAAAATCTACTTTAAAAGTGTAACGCCTTTAAATTTGTAAAATTTTGAATAAAATGATGTAAAGTAAATCTAAAATTTTGAAAAAAAAAGGAGGAAATATATATCTTGATAAATAAATAGGATTCCTCATTTGGGTAGCATAAAAGAATTTGGAAATCAGGCCCAGCATGGACTAACACAAAGGCAAGCCTTACCAAGTCTAGATCTAGCCCAATTTAAGTTATTGTGAATAAAAGCCCAAATAACCATAAACAGTTATTACGACTCGACATAAAGCGTAAAGCCGTTGCTTGACATAGAACAATATATTTTATGATTGTAGATCGATATGAAATAAGAGGCCAATATATCATAGTCGTAGCTCGACTTGAGCCAAGATGGACCAAGTTTTGCCAACTTTAGTGACTCATTTTTTGGTGTAGAATGGTGCTTAAAATTTTGATCTCTAAACAATGTAGCTCGACATAGAGCTAGAACTTGTAACTTGGAAACTGTGGCTGTCACAAATTTGGCTCGACGAAGAGCGATATAATTCAAAACATAATATCGTTGGCAAGTAATAATAATGTAGATCGAAAAAAATAACAGCTCACATGGAGCTTTATTCAACTAATATAGTCGCTCGACATAGATAGAGCAGAAGTGTCGACATAGAGCAATAAGCATGAATTTGGCTTGACATAGTATTTTGATTTTGAATAGATGATTCGATCGACAAAATATGGAGGGATATTTGTTTTCAGTAGATATATACTGGTCTTTGTCTGGTTACTAAATTATTGCTTGGCACAGGTTAATATCACACACACACAAATGTGCTTACCTTCATCAATTTAATTATAGATTGACCGAAAGAATTCTTTTTGCTCGATTTAGAACAAGAGATGTAGCTCGATGGTGAACGATAACGATTGACGTCATGGTTCGACATAAAAATTCAAGTTTTTCAAAACTTGAATAAATGGAGTTCGATGTGGGGGAAAGATGATTCTTGCTCAAAACATTTTATTTTGATACAAAAGCAACCATTCTTTGTAGTTTGACATGGAGCATCTTGTAACTCAATTGTACCACTTACTGGTAGGCCGACAATACAGTCATTTGGTTGGAGTAAATTGACAAACAATAAACTCAATTTGTGGTTCGAAATTTGTAGAGCGTTTGACGTAGAGCGAATTTTTGTAGAGCGCTCATCGTAGAGCGAATTTTGTAGATCATACTCAATTCATAGCTTGATGTTGAACAACAATCATATTGCTTTTGAATTCGTTTCGTAGCTCGAAATTAACAATTCTAAAATTTATTGCAGGTCAGTAAAGTAAAGTTTGATCTTCAATGGGATGTCGATTGACACAAAGCAAATATTTTAGTGTAAATTATTAGCCAAGACTTGACAGTAATTTTTCAAGTTTTGTCAACTACAGCATGTAGTAGAGGGGGGACGTATAGCATCTCACCAATTGTTGCAGCTTGACATAGAGCATGAAATTCTTATCTCAGCAAATCATTGAATTGCCACTTGCCATATGGAGTATTAATTTACAAACCATGTAGTCTGACATAAAGTGGTAGAGTGATTACATATTTTATGATCCTAGAACGAATCATGGCTCGATATAGAGCAGAAAAGTAGAGCTTTGATTTATATTACTCCCCAAAATGTCGTAGCTCGACTTAGGGAAACATTTGCAATTTTATTTGTAACTCGTAGCTCAGGATAGAGTGATCCGGCTGTTTGTTGAGCAACAGAGATTTAAGGGCAGTTTTCCTTGATTTCTGATATACAATATTGATCAAATGTCGTACGTGGTTCATTAAAGAACATCGATCTAGAGATATGGCGACATCTATCTTGTTCCCATGTTCGGGTGGAGCATCCATGTTCCAAGCGGGGTTGACAGATTTGATGGGATGGCAATTGTTTACATTGTTGGCATCGGTTCATCATGGTTGTTTGTCTGATGACTGCTAGTTAAGCATCGAGATACAATAGAGAGGATGTTTAGGCCATTTTGTCTAATATATAATACCTGTAAATTTGTTAGTTTTGTGAAAAATAATTGTCAGGTCCCCACAGTGGACATCAAAATGTAGACCCCAAAAATCCACGGTTGAATTTGGTAGAGTGGAGGGCATTGACAATCTTGCAAAACGAAGAAGAGAATACGGAGGTTGGGTGGTCCCTTTGAGGGATTCTCCGATGCTCAAGTAAGATATTTGTAGGAAAAATCTTATGTATAGAATAAAACTTGAATATAATCAATATCAACTACTATATTGAATTACTAAATAATAAAGATCAAACCGTAAACAAGGTTGGTCGAGTCCTAGACGGTGTCGTTCGAATAGCCTTATGTTCGTTTAGGCTGAACCTAGAGTTAGGACGTAGAGCCGAAGAGCCCTCGATTTGGATGAATTGGCATTGGACTTTTTAGAGCCCTCCGTTTAGAGTGAATAATAGTATAAATAAGTAGAGTTTTATACGTGAGTTAAAGAAAGGAAAGATTGTGTTCTTAGAGGGGATTTCTCATGAGTCAAGAGAGAATAATCGTCCCCCTATAAATGAGAGAGATTAAAAGATCCATGTATTTATAGGTCGCTTTGAAAATTGAAGTTTGATATGTTTAGATTCGGTGGGGATCGTGATATCAAGATTGTAGGAGTGTCTCGCAATTCATAGGATTTGGGAGTTATCACTAACTTAGTCATGATAACAACTTATTCAAAGGTTTTCTAACTTTAGTCAACTGTTTATGGCCGGTTCAGCTTTTATTCACAATAACTAAAATTGGGCTACATCTAGACTTGGTTAAGGCTTGCCATTGTGTTAGTCCCATGCTGGGCCTGATTTCCAAATTCTTTCATTCAGCCCATAACTAGTAAAAACAGGGTTGAACACTTGATTTCATAAATTTAGGCCATATGACACATTTTAACTACCACAACATACATATATATATATATATATATATATATATATATATGGATATATATATATATATGGCTAATATATATATGGCTAGCATTAGCCACATATATATATATATATATAGGACTGATTTATATGTATTTCATGCACGAGCCTTTCAACAGTACAGTTATCGCACGAGTACTTAGGCACTCTGCAGCGTCATGTTCTGTACTCTTGGCCATTTGATCCATGTGACAGTTATGCTCAGTGTGGTCCTAATAGTAATTGCAGAATCAGCAAGACACCCATTTGTGAGTGTTTAAACGGGGTTATACCCAAATCACAAGATGAACTGGACACACAAGGATTATCTGCCAAGAAAATGCATACAGAAACCGCCATCAGATTGTTCGATTGGAGAAGGATTTCTTAAGCTTTCAGGAATGAAATTGCCCGACTTTAATTGGTCGAACAAAAGTATGAATATGAAAGAATATAATGTGAGGCAGAATACTTCAAGAACTGTTCATGTAGAGCTTATGCAAATTCAGATGTAACCGGAGGAGACAGTGGTTGTTTGATGTGGTTCGGGGACCTGATTGATATGAGAGAGCACCCTGTAGGATTCATCTGGGGACAGGATCTCTTCATACACGTTTCAAATTCAGAACTTAGTAAGTCTGTCATTTGATGTATTATTGCTTCCTCTTTTAGTTTTAAGGCTATTTTATAAAACAATGACCTAGTTTCAACTTCCAACAAATTAATTGATTTAATTTCTTGATGTTGATTGTTGTAGTATCAGTTCATTATTTGAACAAGAAGAAAAGAGTAAAGATCTTCACAGTGGTTTCCACCATTTCTGGCATGTTTATTTTAGGCCTTACTCTGCATGATTTGGAAGAAAACAAAGACTAGAGGTGATATATTTATCCAACCTTACTGACATGACATTTTTCTTTGTTCTTCTAATTGAAAGTTGCAAACCTTGATCTTTATATACACAAAAAGGACTCTCCTGGTAAACGGAATTTTTCCGCCATTGTTTCTATTAGTAGGCCTAGAAAGCAGTAAAGAGGACACCGAAGTACCTTTATTTGATTTGCATACAATTGCTGCATACTAACAATTTCTCCCAAGCCAACATTATTGGCAAGGGTGGGATTGGTCCCATTTACAAGGTAACGAAATTTATGTAAATGAAACGCTCTGCAGAAAGGCATATGCTGCACATCTTGCTAATCAGATGTATGCTGCAACTTATCTGTGTTCCGACATGCAGGGAAATTTGTCAGCAGCTCAGGAAATTGCTGTGAAGATGCTCTCGAAAAACTCAGAACAGGGTGTTGAATAATTCAAGAAGAAGTACTTCTAATTGGCAAACTTCAACACAGAAATCTTGTTGGGCTGCTAGGCTGCTGCATTCAAGAAGATGAGAGGATGCTGATCTATGAGTATATGCCAAATAAAAGCTTAGATTTTTCATTTCGGTTGCACCTCTTGACCTTATTATATCCATCAAGTTCATCATAGATATTTTTTTATGTGCTTAAGCTTAAAGCTATTCATCATCTACTGACATTGAATTTTGTTTGATTTTAATTTTGAAAATGAAAATTCCAGAGTTGGCACTGATGTGCAGATCATGAAAGAAGCAAACTCTTGTCAAGGAGAAAGCGATTTGGATTGAAAGGGAACTTTTCTACCTCCACCAGGATTCCAAACTTCAAATAATTCACAGGGATATAAAAGCAAGCAATATTTTGCTAGACAAGGACCTGAATCCCAAAGTTTCAGACTTTGGCTTGGTAAGAATTTTTAGAGGTGATGACAAAGAAGAAAACATACAGAGTTGTCGGTTAATAGTAAGTTCTGTTACTCTGATGTAGTGGCTACATGTCTCTGAAGTATGCCACTTACGGCAAGTTTTTGTTGAAATCTGATATTTTTAGCTTGGGTGTGCTTCTGCTCGATGTGGTGAGTGGGAAAAAGAATAGAGTTTTCTGTCACCCAGATTATCACCATAATCTTCTTGGACATGTAAGTAGAAAAAATCATGTGCCGCTTCTTCTTTCACACCATTTTGTCCTTCTGATGAATATACAAGTCTTGTGTACGTGCTGCATTGTTTTCAGGCATGGTTGTTGTGGAATGATGAAAGGCCCTGGAATTAATGGATTCGTGTTTGGATGATGATTCTTTCATTGTATCTCAAGTTTTAAGATGTATTCGCGATTGGATGATGATTCATTCATTGTATCTCAAGCTTTAAGATGTATTCAAGTGGGTTTATTATGTGTTCAAAATTTTTCTGAAGACAGACCATATATATATATATATATATATATATATATATATATATATATATATGTCAGCTATAGTTTTCATGTTGACAAATGAAGGAGTAGTGTTGCCTCAACCTAAACAGCCAAGTTTCTTCATTGGAAGTGGTTTCAATGAAGGTACAACATCAAGTAAAGAAATCCATTTATGTGTGATTACTTGTACCTATCTATCAGCATATAATAACTCATTTTTGTTGTATCGGTGAAACTTGAGTTTTAATGAGTATAACTTGGATTAAAAACACAAATTAAATGTAAATATAAGGAACAAAAATGATATAATTAATGCTAAAATTGGCTACCATTCTTTCATATAAGAACACAATTTTCAACGATTTTGGTGGGCTCAATGGATTCGGTTTCATACCGAATCTGTTGACCTTCAAAATTTATTCCGTGTAGGCCATACTCTAAACCATGACAAATATAAGTTCTCATAGGTGATGATCTATCGAATACCGTGTAGGGTAGACTTAACCTTTGATAACATATATATCGAAATGGGTCATTATAGATAGTCACATTTATGAGTAAATCAATTAGCATATCAGCAGGTAGATAAGGCTTAGTTCATATGATTTAGATATCACAATAATAATTGACATCATTAACCTCTTCTACAGGATGGTGATCAATGATCCTTGTACTTGTCTAGTACATATGTTAAAGAGAAAGAGACTACACATCAACTCTGCAGTCCTTTTTTTGGCTCATTATCGCCATGGGAGTAAGCTTCTGCCTTCTGCTCACATTGCATTATATGATAAAACAAATGTCGCCGTTTGGATCTGATAACTCAAGCATTTTTTTTTTTTGAGGATGGTCTCTTTGGTATCAGTGGACAAGTATTAGCGTTTGCAGGAAACCCCTTTCTTTCTCTGTATTGTGGTGATCTTCAACGAGGCTCTAACATTGAGATTGTGATATCATTGGTAGAAGATGATTGCTGCTTACTTGATGATGACTCTGATTCAGTATGATTCCTTTCTGTGAAAAACCCAGGCTGCTTTGGCTGAGGCAATGACCCTTCACCGCCCAACATTACAGCCACAGTTGACATGTTTGGCCTATTTTCTGGTCCTTGTTGCACACATAACAGACCGATGTGAATGCATCGTAATATTTCAGATGAAGTAGAAGAGTAATCTAACAATTGATCAATTAGTTCAACTGCCCTTCCTTCATTCCAGAGTCTCCATGCCTGAAACAGACAAAATCCAATAGTTACCATCCTACTCTTCAATCCATACAAATGGACCTTGGCACCACAGTATAAAGGAGTTTGTAAAAGTTAATTTCGTGAATTGGCCATCAAAACAGCTAAAAGAATTCCATGGATCCATTAAAACAACATTTGAAGAGGTGGTATAAAAAGATCACTCATTCTTTAGACTTACATGTCCAAGAAGATTATGCTTGAAGTCACTGTCACAAAATCCTCTGTTTCTTTTCCCACTTATTATCTCTAGTACTAAAACACCAAAGCTAAAGACGTCTGACTTTACTGAGAAGATCCCATCTCCTGCATATTCGGGAGACATATATCCACTGCAGAATTACATTGCAAAGAGAGAATGGATTAACTGAAAATATAATATAATGAAACAAATGCAAGTGGACTTACTATGTTCCAACAACTCTATTTGTTTCTCCCTCAATTTGATCTCCACGGAATGTCCTAGCTAGACCAAAGTCCGAAATTTTCGGGATCATTTCCTTATCTAATAAAACATTAATGGCTTTGAGATCTCTATGTATAATCCTCAGTCTCGAGTCTTGATGAAGGTAAAGAAGCCCTCTGGTAATTCCTCCAATAATTTGGATGCGCTTGCCCCAATCCAGTAATTCCCTTCTTGTTTTATCTGAAAAGTTTTTTCATTTGAGTTAGCCCTAACCTAAACTCTAAAGAGGAACTATAAAGATAATAACTATATGATTATGACGACCAAAATTAAAGAGTCGGTTTGGAGAAGATCATCAAACCAAAAATGAAGCAGTCCAAGCTTTTGTTGGGCATGTACTCATAAATTAACATTCTTTCATCTCTTTGAGTGCAACATCCCAAAAGCTTTACGAGGTTTCGGTGCTGCAGTTTAGCAATTAAAATGACCTCATTCTTGAACTCATCAAATCCTTGTCCAGAACATTTTGAAAGCCTTTTAATAGCAATTTCTTGCCCCTCCATCAATGTACCCTATAAATCATCATTCAATTATTCATAATGGTAAACATTGTTTCAATTGGAAAAATAATAACCTATTGTTGTGTACCTTGTAAACTGGCCCAAAACCACCTTCTCCCAGCTTATTCTTGTCTGCAAAGTTGTCGGTGGCGTTAACTATGGTGTTCAAATCATATATTAGTAATTCATTGTCATCCTTTCTGGTCTCTTCAGTGTTGACATCTCTATCTTGACTGTTTTCTGTCTTTCCTGATATATAATACCAAAATCAGTATGCAACCTTTGTACTTGAAACAAATGCTTTTGTAAGTGAGTTGGATTGAGCTATAATTTACCTTCATTCCTAACTTTCCTTTTCCACATAAAGATGATCCAGCCAAGCACAAGCAGTCCTATAGCAGAAATTACACATGTCACTATGATTATTACCCGTTTCTTCTCACTGAGTTGCCTCCTTCGCGCAATACGTTGTCTCGTTCGATCAATATTATCTGACAACATCATGGATTTGAGTACAGTTACTTCAGATCAAAGCAGTTACTAGCTAGATGCATCCTAGCTTGCAATCTAGATTTTTAAATATAATGCCATTACGAAAAAGTAGAAGGTACCTAGTTCGGAAGCAGCTACCCGTACATAGAGAGGTTGCCCATTCTCGGTAAGTTTTCTTGTGTCAAACAAGCCATTAAACCAGAGCAAACAGCCGGTTCCTCCTTCTCTGACATCTGAATTTGCATATGCTGTACAGGAGCAATTATTGAGACACAATTTCTCACATTCCACAAGATTAATGTTTTTATAAACCCAGGAATGACTCGTGTCTGGCAATTTTACCGATTCATATTTTAGAAATCCATCGCTTTGATTACACGGCAATGGGCGCTTTCGAACACACCCTTCAGTCCAATCTAAAATTTCCCATTCTCCTGGTGATTTAGGTGTGAATCCTTCCAAGCATTCGCATACGGCAGGAGACTTATTGATGTTGCAACTTGCATTTGAACCACACAGGGCATATTTGTCACACAGATCAATCATGACAGTAGAGAATCTTGCCCAAGTATGGGTTCGATCTATCCATGTAAAACGCTGCACATCACCTGCTGGATCCACCGCCACTCTTGAAGGGACTGATCTGTTTCGGATGTCAAACGTGTAAAATACCTCTTTCTCATTTGACACAAAGTCATATGTGTACACTGAATTTGGTTCCAGCTGAGGAGTCCCCGTCCAACGAAGGCCATTCCAGGAACCTGCTCGATACAGTATTTCAGGTCCCTTTTTAACAAACAGTTGTGGAAACCCATGAGGATCTACCTGGAATGTGAAGTCACCTGGGGCAGGATTATCTATGCTCTTCCAGGATGATAAAAACCACTCCATACCAGTAACCAAGTTTCGTCCAATTTTCATACCTGGTAGGAAGGTGTCACAAGGATAATCAAAGCTCTGCCACAAAAAGTTATCTGGGTTGTTATCGTTTACATCTTTCACAACCAAATTTCCTGATTCTAAGAGCACTGCAACTGGATTCTGAAGACTTGTTGAGGAATTGGATGACCAAACAATTTCATTTGTACTATTCATCCTCAGGACAAGACTTCCTTGAGCATTGATACTTAGAAATCCTGAGGAATCAGAAATTGGAGAATCTCTGTTGGCTACCCATGCAACTGACTTGTCACCATCATTCTTGTACCAAATTCCGAGGTATCGACCCCTTGATTTACCAGGAACAAAAAATCCCAGTTCAAAGACTTGTCCTGCTGAAACTACTGTTTCACCATCTTTAATGGATTGGTCAAGTGTAATGGTGTCCAGTGACAGTGTAGTGGTGACTGCTATATAAGAAAATAGGAAAAAGTAGATAATTAGCATTGTGAAGCCTTCAATGGACTCTCAGAAGCAGGCACTTACAGTCTATCTCTTTTGTTTTGTTGGCAAAGTCCACCTACCATGGAATTAAAACCTTAGTACTATCGGCCCCAAGAAGAAATGAAATGTCAAGTCAAGAGCAATATGCTGCACAATTGACTTGACCTATCGACCTTTCAAGTAACCTCAGTTTTCTTGCAACGCCAACTAGCATTGCACAAATCACTTGCATTTCATTGATGTCTTCTTCTACCTGTTACATCAGTCTTCAATGCAGCCTTGTGCTTTCATTTTTTTTTTTTTGGTTTTCACCTTGTGATTTCATTTTCATTATTTCCACAAATTATTAATGAGTTGCTTCATTTGAAATCATCTTATCCCTACCAATCTCTTCTTGTTTACGCAAAATGTAGTATTTGATGATACATACCCTATATATACTTTTTTTTTTGTACTTCCAACTTCGGATTTCTAATTTGGTGCCGTTTGGATTTTTACTATACAAAAAAAAAATTCTCATATCACCATCGGTTAATGCTCCTAAACAATTCTTTTCATTCAAATTTCCTGTTGGTTCCACCTTGTATCCAGTTATATTGTTGAGTCATTTCCTATCAGCTTAAAGGTTGACTAACATGATATTAGAGGTTTAGTTGTTCCAGGAGTTCTGGGTTCAAATCCCCTCACGTGCAGCTGTTTATGTATTTTCTGCAATCTATATATATTTGGGCTTGGTCCACGTGCCAAGCATGTTGGTCTGGCAAGTGAGGGTCCTCACCGTTAGGACTAACTCATCACGTCAATATATGTCTTTTTTCCATTATGCTTGCCCAAGTTGAGAATCACAGGTAACGACATTTGGACAAAAATAAAAAGAAAACATGGGTAAGATCTTTGAATTGTAAACACCCTTGTTGACAAGGAATTTAGATTACCAACATTTTTGGGAAGTTCTACGGATCGTGATAAATCTGATGCTAAAAGTCTTCAAACAGTAGTTGTCTATGACTATGGAGACAAGTGACACTGAAGTTCTTTGAAATTACTAGCAAACACAGAATTTCAATACTGAATAAAAAAATTCAGAAGAAAACAAATAAATTTCACATACGCGTCCAATGTCCTTCACTCTCACAGATGGATCATGAGCTTCACACAAGCATCCTTCACCCATAGACTAAAAAACGATTACTTAGTTAGGAGAGACCAAAGCTTATATCCAAGACATTGACCTTACTCGTTAGCGATGTGGGATGTGACATTTTATCTATCATGAACTTGTCGGTTGCAGCTGAAACCATAAGTGTAGCACAATCTATCGGCGACAGTGAGACATTAGTTTCGCTTCCCAAACCTTTGAGCTAGGCTTCTTTACTAGAAACTCAAACAACAAGTATGACACCCCCAAATCCGAACCCAAAGGACCGGGTTGTTACGTGAATCGGAACTTTCAAAAAACCTTAATTCACAAATATTCACAATTAGAATCATCAACAATAAATCAATCAAAATAAAATATCCGAACCTAATACCATCCGTTTCACTAAACTTCCGGATTATATATAACTGTAATTGCAACATTAAATAAATTGATTTCTTACAGTACGTACACATATAAAATTAAATCCTCAGACGATACATATCTATCATATGTTAATGCAAACACCATTCATTATAAATCCAAGAGCTCAATCTGTAAAATGATGGTGACGAGGGATGAGTCGTCAACTCGGTAAATAAATTGATGTATAACATGTAAAATAAATAGCCTTTGTAAAAACCTTTGCATTCAAAACCTTGCTCATAAACTTTTTCAGAAAATATCCCAACAATCAAGGGCGGACCCACGTGGAGACCAGGTAGGGCCCGTGCCCTACCTCAAATTTTTTTTTAAAAAAAAATATTTTGTATACACTCTATATATATAATCATTAAGAATAGTTACAATATCTTTAGTTTGGCATTGCTGGTAGTGGTTCTTCTCTCTATTCTTTAATACTTGGTTCAAGTCTCATTGCGAGCACATGTATTATTTTTTATTCATTTTTATCTTATAAATTTTTACACCTTATTTATTTTAAATTTTTCCGATTCCTTTCTCAAAATTTCTTTTCTTTTACAATAAAACAATTCATTTTCTTATTTTACATTAAATTAATTATTATTATTTTGGAATTTTATTATTTCTAATAGTTTTAGTTTGACATACCTAACACATCCAATCAATAAAACATAAAATCTCAAATTTTACTTTATTGGATTAAAATAGTCAATCTATTATTATGATTCTTTTTTATCCTTAATATTTTTTTACATTTTTAATTTATTTAGAATCTATAAATCAGTAATTTATCAATAATTTGAAGAAATAAAATTAAAAACATATCTACTAATATTTATTAATAAATAATTTTTGTATAAATTTTATAAATTGAATTCATTATAAATGCACAAAATAAAAAATCTTATATAAAATTAGATTGTAATTTATTCTTTTAATTTTTTTCATTATTTATGTTGTTTTTCTTGTTATTCTTTATTTTTTAACATTTTTTTTCTTATTTTTATTTCTTTTTTAATGTAAGATTATTTAATTCATATGGAAAAAACTCATTTTTGTTTAAAAAACACTCATTTTACTATGATTTTAATTTTTTAGCATTTTTTATATATATTCAAGTGCCCTACCTAGTTAAAATTTCTGGATCCACCACTGCCAACAATGTATAAAAACAGAATTTGCATTTAATACAATTTATATACTTAAAGATCAATAAAATGGTTAAAGCAAAGCTTGAAATCATATTCGTTCATTTTCTTAAATCATAAAGCATTTCATAAAACGGTATAACAATATTAATCAAAAGATCATTTCATAATCACAATTTAAAACACCGTAATCATACAGAAGTAAACAATACGGATCAATCATTTTATAAAAGAGTAAACACATAGCCTTAGAGTATAAACGGTAGTCTTTTTATAAAATGGTAAGCATATAGCTTTACAGTGTAAACGATAGTCTTTTTATAAAACGGTAAGCATATAGATTTAGAGTGTAAACGGTATTCGTTTTGTAAAACGGTAAGCATATAGTTTTTTAGTATAAACAATATTCTTTTTATAAAATGAAAAACATATAGCTTTTTAGTATAAACGGTATAATCAATATATTAGTTAGCTCACATTCCATAGTGTCACAAGTACCTGACCGCACCAAAATACGCGCTCGCAATAATACGAGGACGTGGTGTAGTATAATAATAAATAAGATTCGTTTCCACAGGGAATGAGGAATTGAGTATTACAATTGACTGATTTAACCGCTATTCAGACAAGCAAATCATTGGCATTTCAAGATTACGAAATTAAACCTAACTACAAAATAATCATTAAGTAATAAATGGAAACTGAAATAAGCAAGCAACACAGTTGAACACGAGATTGTAAAACGTATGAGAATGAGGCTAAGGCTTCGAATCCACCTTCCCAATTCTCATCAACTCAGACACATCATTTGGATAAATTATGCAAGTGTATATATAGATTCGTATGCCAGGAAGTTGTCTCTAACCTCTGTCAAGTGAATAAAGACAACATTTATATGCACCAACAACCTATTTCTACATGGTTATCCGATCTGCATACAAATTCATTAAGAGCTATGGCATACAATAGAATCCTACAAGCTAGCATCGCATATTTCTATCTTACTAGACTTGTATTGGGCATTTCATCGAGCACGTGGTGTGCTTCACCTTTCGGTCCTTCACACAACCACCAAAACATCATCTAAGTGGTAGCTAAGCACCTAGAAGCATTAAGCATAAGAAATACACATACATAACACAATGCAATGGAATTAATGTGATGGTCTTCATTGATGAATCATGGATAAGGTTTCATCTAGGCTTTAGCCAAGATGAAGTTAGTTTATATTACAATCAATGGCTACAAAATATATATAAATCAAACAAGCCATTTCAAATACAATACAATAAATAAAGAGGTAAAAGTTTAGAGTAAACAAATGTGAAGAACTCCTCCTTGATGGCTTGAAGTGCTTGCTTTGATCTCCCCCTTGATGCTTCCTTTTAATACTCCAAGAATAGGTATTGATGGTGGGAAATGAGGTTTGGATAATGGATTTAAGGTTTGATGTAGTGGTTTGTGTTTATAGAAGATGAAATGTGTTCTTGGAATGTTAAAGGAAGGGTTTCTTGTTTTTGTGCTGGGAAGAAGATCTAATTAAGAGACAAAAAAGAGGGAATTAAATAGGAGAAAACCAATAATTGAGAGGCAAAAGGGTCCAAAAACCCTTCTTTGGCCAAAAGGCGACATGTGAGGCGACATGGGCAAGTCGCCTCCCATGTCGCCACTTCTTCAAGATCAATTTCCCAGTGTAATAGGCGACATCACAGGCGACTTGGGGAAGTCGCCTCCCATGTCACCTCTCATCGACCATTTCCTCACAGTGCATCTGGCGACCTTCTAGGCGACATGGGGAAATCGCCTCCCATGTTGCCATTTCTTCTGGACCAATTCTTCAAAACAGACAGTGTGAGAGGCGACATCGTAGGCGACATGGGGAAGTCGCCTCCCATGTCGCCTCTTCTTCTGGTAGTCCAAAATCAGGCCTTCACACATATACAACAACTTTGCTTCGTTTCGCTCCTTAATCGGACAAAAACATACCGGGAGCTCAAAACTAAATGACACCCTGCGAAATATGAGAAATAAATTAAATATAGGGTTAAAGATCGGAAAATAAGTGAAAAACATGGGAAAATATGGGGTCACGCCAAGATGAAATATGACATATCAAATACCCCCAAACTTAGATTTTGCTCGTCCCGAGCAAAACCAAAACTAAAATAAAATGAGTTGGGCCTAAGAAATGTAGTTACAATTGAGGTCACAACGCAAGCTTAAACCAAAATTAAAATTCTGTCGAGCCAACAAAAGAATGAGATGCGACGTTGGGCGAACTAAGGCATAGACATGTGCATGCTAAGGCCATCGAGTGAAAGCTAGAGATATAGAGGCCAAGATGCTACAACACTAAGGATTGCAATTCCAGACAACATAGCAAACTTGGCTTCGAAAGTATCGAACACAAGAGTCATGTGATAACATTTCGCCTTGACTCTAAACCTCACAAGATTTCTCTCATTTTATCACTCAGAACCTAGGCTCACTCACCAAACATATGCGGGATGAAGTTTATGTACAAAAAATACACGCATATTGAAAATTTTTAAGAACGCTCATGATTTCACGCAAACGGACCTCAAGAATGGAATCAAACATTAAAAACACCCTTGTTTACAAGTTAGACTCCTCCTAAGGATCAATTAGGACTTCTTTTTAAGCTCAAGCATGGTTTTGGATAAGTAGGTGATGGAGAGACCGGGTGGATACAGAATTATAGGCTGGCTAATGATCATGCTAGATTCTTATAGTTGGTACACTTGTAATCCCTCATTTAGCATCTAGACATTTTAAAACAATTATTAAACACTTGTACAATTTGTAGTTGCTTACATTTGGGCAACAATTTCAACAATGAACTATGAAGGCTTTTATACATTTTATAATTTGACACATATAACTTTGGTGCAACCTACATCTTTAGTACAAAAATACAAAACGAGCCTCAGTACACGCTACTTGCAACCATTTCGGCACAATCTTCTTGTGCTTCAATTTTTGTTCATTCTTCATGTATTCTAGCCATGATCATTGCTTTGGGATGGCCAAGTGTTTGGGTTAAATGTGGTGTTGAAGTAACATGGGTTGATATGGTGATTTTGCTAAGTGTGTGGGTCAATTTATTTTGGACATTAATGCATTCACACACAAGTTTAAGGGACGTGTTTGGGTCATTTTAGTGACTACACACATTGTCTACATCATCTCTAAAGGAATGAGTCTAACACGCAAACAAGGGAAACACGAGGGCATTTTAAAAGACTGTTCTTTAATGCTCAATATAGTAAAATGATGCCCTTTTTAAAAGCATAATATCTACATGATGAGTACAAGAGTCAACTACAAAAATCACTCTCTATGAACTCACTGTTGGCTCTGAAACTCACACCGGTAGCCTCCACTAATGATCTAAACATCTCAGGCGCGCTACCCATTTCTGCCAAGACACGCAGGGTCTGGTAAGGTGTGTGCAAGCCATGTGGTGCAGCTTTGCCCAATACCACCCCAGCCTAGACTCAAGAAAGCAAAAGTATGCTACAGTTTATACCACAGCACAACCCAAAAGTATCTCAACAACAAAAATTAAAGGCTCAACAATTTTGGCCCCAATAGCAGAAATTTTCAAAAATTTTATCTAGGAAATTCAATTTTAAAAAAAAACAACTATACACAATTCAATGACCGTTAGCGAACCGTACCCCCAAACCTAAATCAAACATTGTCCCAATGTTTGTACAATTGAAAATTTTGGACAACGAATGCTTAAAGCATAGGGGAACGACAATAAAACTTTCGCAAAATTCTGTCCAAAAGCAAACCTAAACTAGGCACAAACAATTCCGCACACCTAGTTCTAATAAAAAAATTAGGTTATGTAAAATAGAAGGGAGACAGTAATAAAGCATAAGCAAGCTATAAGGTAAATACATCCGTAAAAGTTACAAACTAAAAAAAATCCGAAACTAAAAACTAAAGACCAATGTAACAATTCTAAAATCCGACTACTACAATGTAACATTCATAAACTGAGATAGACAAATGCAAGGAAAATATAAACAGAACAGCAAACTATGAGTCCTGCTCAGGCTGAGATGGATCGACGCCACCTTGATGAGATGGCCCGCCTGGCCCGGATGTGCTCTGCTCACGGTGAACAAATGGCATGTTGATTCCAGCCTCGCTGGGTCCCCGAATGACTGCACTCATCTGAGTCCTCATCGACTGCAATGCTTGCCGGTTCTCCGCTTGGTTAGCATCCATCTGAATCCTCATGCCCTGAACTGCCTGCATAACGTGCGGTAGTATTGGCTCTGGATCATTTGTCTCAACATCCGGGTCGTTCTCTGAATCCTGCCCGTCGTAATCCACATCAGCCTCCTCATCCGTGTCCAACTCAAAGTCATCATCTAGTGCCCCTTTTCTATCAAAACACCACCCTTTTTTTCTTGCAATTGCATTGTACACCTTTTTGCCACAGTTGGAAGTTGGAGAGCGTATCAACCATCCTCCATTCTGCACATCAATACCAGCCTCTGCACAGAAATACGTGATCAAGCACGGAAAAGGGAGCGCACCCCTGGTAGAGCAGCCTGCATCATAAAGCTCATTCACAATGATCTGCCCGATGTCCATTATGATCTCATTTCATGCACAAAATACATATCGGGCCGGCTCATAGTGGACCACGGTGCGGTGCAAGCTCGGGGTCAAAGAGAAACTGAAAAACAAGTACCAAAAGGATGCGACGATCTTCAGCTGCGAGTATAGCAGTGGGACCTGATTTGGATTCCACATAGAATTCCCGGATGTTCTCAAATCAGCCGCCAAATTCCCATTGTACGGAGTGAAGCTCTCATGTCCCGGCAATCCCTCAACAAGAGAAGGGATGCCAAACGTGCCATACCATGCGTTGATCCTTACCGCAGTGATAACAACCTCGCGGCCCTGAACCATAACAGGGTGCCCCGCTGAAAACCATGTCGGCACCATAGCAGCATAAAACTCGTATACAAGTTCCTGAGCATAGTGATTCGGCGTCCGCACAAATCCATTCCAACCCATGGTTAGGACAGTGTGGGGGACAAAAGTCGAAGCTAGGACCTCTAAATCAATTCCCATCTCCGGGCAAATCCTCCTCCTAGAAAACCTTCGCAATTTAATCAAAAAATCAGGATTCAGAGCGCCCGGAGCAACATCCATCATGGCGTCGTCCCTGCCGGACCTAGAACTCTAACCTCTGCCCGATTTATTGCCCCTGGCAGAACCCTACCCAACAGTTCTGGAGCGCTTTCTCTACATTGTCACACGAGCAAACAAACACTACACCCAAAAATTTTACACCCAAAATTTTATAAGCAAAAAATTATAATACTTTCACAAATTTGCAATTACAAACAATAAACACTACTTCCATCTTAAAATCAAGATGTTGCCCATAAACAACTACAAAAACTTCCCAAAAATTCGGCCACAACACCACAAACAACATAAATTTCGGCCAAGGCAAGATTAGCGCTAGAAACTACAAGATTTTCAATCAAAAAGCAAGCCAACCCTTAAATATCTTCTCTAAACCGAAATAAACAACACTTACAACCAAATCCAACCAAAATCACACCCAAAAACCAACAAAATTACTTTAAAACTTCTCCAAAGAACTTATATGAAAACTACTCCAAAGAACTTATATGAAAACTAGAAGAGAAAGGCAACAAAAGTCTTGAATCAAGAGTACTAAAAGGAGATTAGAGATTAGGATTACCTTTGCTTGAAAACCCACACTTGATTTCACCACTTGAGAGCAAAAAAATTGAGTTTTTGAAGTGATTTAGGACAATGCTCACGAATTCGAATTATAACCAGCATTTTAGTTAGAGGCGACATCATAGGCGACATGATGTCGCCTAAAATGGTAGTCGCCTAGCCTGAAACGGTGTTGTTTGGATAAGAGTACTTACCTTGAGGCAACATGGGAAAATCGCCTCCCATGTCGCCTAACACACTGCCAAGAAATTACTAGACGAAGGCGACATTAGTGGCGACATGGGGAAATCGCCTCCTATGTCGCCTAACATGCTGCCAAGAATTCAACCAGGTAGAGGTGACTTTAGTGGCGACATGGGGAAGTCGCCTGCCATGTCGCCTAACACACTGCCAGGATTTTTTCAAACCTGGTTCAAAAATTCCAAAACTTGCTTTCCATACCTACAAACATCAAAAACTTGCAGAATAATATCAAAACCCCTAAATCTAGAACTGGAAAACATCAAAATGAAAGTTAAACTTTACAAACCGAAATACACAATTTACATCAAAATTGTGGTACCTCCCTCTCGATCTAGTGAGATTCCACGAAGTGAACCTTGGTAACGGGCTTGTCACACGCCCCCTCCCAATAGATCTTCAACCTCTGGCCATTTACCTTGAAGCACACTTTGGCTTCATTTTCAATTTCGACTGTTCTATATGGGGAAACTTCTGCCACTTTGAAAGGTCCCGTCCATCTACTCTTTAGCTTTCCGGGAAACAACCTGAGTCGAGAATTAAAAAGGAGCACCAGCTGTCCAACTTGGATGTCTTTCTTTACTATGAGCTTATCATGCCATCTCTTGGTTCTTTCCTTGTAAATCCAGGAGTTTTCATACGCATCCATCCGAAACTCATCCAATTCATTAATTTACAGCAGTCTTTTCTCTCCAGCTGCTCAGAAGTCATAATTCAAGGCTTTCACAGCCCAATATGCTCTATGCTCTATGCTCTATGCTCTAACTCCACCGGAAGGTGGCATGCCTTCCCATACACAAGGCGAAAAGGTGACATGCCGATCGGTGTCTTGTAAGCTGTTCTGTAGGCCCATAGAGTGTCATCAAGCTTCGATGACCAGTCTTTTCTTCTGCTCCCAACAGTCTTCTCTAAAATGATTTTCAGCTCTCAGTTGGAGACTTCCGCTTAGCCATTAGCTTGGGGGTGGTATGGTGTAGTAATTTTGTGCCTGACACCATATTTCTTTAACAAAGCTTGAAAAAGCTTATTACAAAAATGTGACCCCCCGTCACTAATAATCGCCCTTGGTGTGCCAAATCTGGAGAAAATGTTCTTCATCAAGAACTTTTTGACTACCTTACTATCATTTGTTAGAGAAGCAATAGCTTCCACCATTTTGACACATAGTCAACTGTCACCAAGATGTACTGATTTCTGAAAGAGCTTGGGAACGGGCCCATGAAATCAATGCCTCATACGTCAAATAGCTCTATCTCCATTTTGTTAACCATGGGCATCTCATCCCGCTTTCCAATGTTCCCGGTTCTTTGGCACCTATCACATGCTACCACAAAACTTCTCGAATCTCTGAAAAGTGTTGGCCAAAAGAACCCCGATTGAAGCACCTTCCTAGCAGTCTGGTTTGCCCCAAAATGCCCTCCATATTTTTTCGAATGGCAGTGCATGAGGATATCCTTCATCTCTTCCTCAGGAACACATCTTTTTACTACTCCATAACTACAAACCCGAAAAAAGAAACGGTTCTTCCCAAAAGTAAGACTTGACATCATAGAGGAATTTCATCTTTTGATGGAATTTCAGCCTCACCGGTATGACTTCGCTTGCTAGGAAGTTCATAAAATTGGCAAACCACAGAATAATCAACTCTTGCACTACCAGCAGCTGCTCATCCGAAAAATGCTCATTGATCGGATTTGTGACTTCAAGTTCTTCTTCGCTCTCTAATCTAGACAAATGGTCCGCCACCAAGTTTTTTGATCCCTTTTTATCTCGAATCTCCAAATCGAATTCTTGGAGCAAAAGCACCCATCTAAACAACCAGGCTTAGAATCCTTCTTTGCCATCAAATACTTAATCGCCGCATGATCTGTGTAAACTACCACCTTTGAACCCACAAGGTAAGATCGGAACTTGTCAAAAGCGAAAATAATATCTAATAGTTCCTTTTCTGTTGTGGCATAGTTCACCTGGGCCTCATTTAGAGTTTGACTCGCAAAGTAGATCACATGGAGTCGTTTCTCCTTTCTTTGTCCCAAAATAGCCCCCACAGTGAAGTCACTCGCATCACACATCAATTCAAAGGGGCTCTCCCAATCCGGAGCTGTCATGATAGGAGCGGATGTCAATTCCTTTTTCAATGTTTCAAAGGCTTGAAGACATTGCTCATTAAACTTGAAAGGTGTGTCCTTCATCAACAAGGCACAAAGGGGTTTGGTGATCTTGGAGAAATCCTTGATAAAGCACCGGTAGAATCCGGCATGGCCTAGAAAGCTTCGAATGCCTCTAACTGAAATAAGTGGAAGTAGCTTCTCAATCACTTCCACCTTAGCTCTATCTACCTATATTCCTTGATTGGAGATGCAGTGTCCATGCACGATGCCCTCATTCACCATAAAGTGGCATTTCTTCCAATTGAGCACTAGGTTCGTCTCTTCACACCTTTTGAGAACTAACCCCAAATTCTTCAAACAATGATCAAAGGAGGATCCAAACACTGAGAAGTCATCCATAAAGACTTCAATGAACTGTTCAACCATATCAGAAAAGATTGCCATCATACACCACTGAAAAGTGGCCGGTGCATTACATAACCCAAATGGCATTCTCCGATAAGCAGAAGTACCATAGGGGCAAGTGAATGTCGTCTTTTCCTGGTCTTCAGGATCTATTTGAATCTGGTTGTACTCCGAATAGCCATCTAGAAAACAGTAATATTCATGCCCTGCTAGCCTCTCAAGCATTTGATCAATAAAAGGCAGTGGGAAATGATCTTTTCTTGTTGCATTATTCAGTTTCCTGTAGTCGATGCACACTCGCCACCCCGTGACGGTTCTTGTAGGAATCAACTCATTATTCCCATTAGGGACCACCGTGATCCCTCTCTTCTTTGGTACAACTTGCACCGAACTAATCCAAGGACTATCCGATATAAGGTAAATGATTCCAACATCTAGCAACTTCAATACCTCTGCTCTCACAACCTCTTTCATGTTGGGATTCAATCTCCTTTGATGCTCTATTGAAGGCTTGTAGTCATCCTCCATTAAAATTTTGTGCGTACAAAGTGTTGGACTAATACCTTTTATGTTTGAAATTGACCATCCGATTGCCCGTTTGTGATCTTTTAAGATCCTTAGTAGCTTTTCCTCTTCTAGTTTGGACAATGACGCCGATATGATCACCGGCAAAGACAACGATTCACCCAAGAAAGCATACCTCAAATGTGATGGTAGTTGTTTAAATTCCAATTCCGACAGATTCTCAATAGATGGAGGGAGTTTGGGCTTTCCCAACCCAATTTCTTCAAAGTGTACTCTCCCATAAGCATTCCTTATTGGTAAGGAATTGAGTTGCTTGGCATATTCTTCAACTTCCAGACTATTATCTTCGTCCATCACACCATGCATTATGCATGCCTCTAGTGATTCCTCGAGACTCCCTCTCATCACAAATTCTTCTACAAGAGAGTCAATCACGTCAACTCTAGAACACCCCTCGGACACCATTGGTCTTTTCATAGCTTTGGACATATCGAAGACCACCTTTTCGTCCCCCACTCTAAAAGTCATTTTCTCATCTTTGACATCGATCAAAGCACCTGCGGTCTTCAAATATGGCATTCCCAAGAGCAAAGGCACCTCTTGATCTTCCTCCATCTCAAGCACTACAAAATCAACTGGAGAGTAGAGATTCTCCACCTTTACTAGCACATCCTCCATTACTCCTCTTGGGTACTTCACAGATCGGTCGGCCAATTGCAAAGTTACATTACTTGGTTTAACTTTCCCTACACCCAACCTCTCAAATACTGAGTACGGCATGAGGTTTATGCTAGCACCCAAGTCAATCAAAACTTTCCCAAACTCCCTGTCACCAATAGAGCATGGAATTGTAAATTTACCCGGATCTTGCAACTTTGGTGGGAGCTTGTTTTGGAGGATGGCACTACATTCTTCATTAAGTGGCACCATCTCGAAATCTTCGAGTTTCTTTTTATTTGCCAAGAGCTCCTTCAAGAACTTTACATATTTGGGCATTTGAGCTAATGCCTCGGCAAAGGGGATGTTGATATGCAACTTTTTGAAGACTTCCAAAAACTTTGCAACTTGATGAGAGTCATTGTGCTTCCTAAGTCTTTGTGGGTAGGGAATTGGTGGCACATATGCTTTTACTACTGGCGGTGTCAGTAACTCACTATCATTCTTCTTCTCAACAACAATGTCTTCTTCAATCTTCTCTTTCTCGACCTCTTCTTCCTTATCTTCTTCCTCGGTCCCAATCTCACCATTATCGGTTTCAACTTCCTTAGTCTTGCCAAAGTTCTCCGGTAGTTCAACTTTCTTCCCACTTCTCAACGAAATTGCCTTCATTGTTCTTTTGGGTTTATGATGGTATCACTAGGCAAGGTCCCTTGTTGTCTTTCTTGGACACCCCTCGCTAGCTGGCCAACTTGGACCTCAAGGTTTTGAATGGCGGCTTGGCTATGTTGAGCTATTTGATCCATTTTTGAATCAAGCTTCATCAATGTTGCATCTTGAGTATCCATACGGTTATCTATCTTCACAAGGTATTTGGAGAGCAGATCTTCTAGAGCCGGTTTCCGTTCCGCTTGGTAGTTGACATTTTGGTTCTGAAAATCAGGATTTTGTCGATTGTATGCTTGAGGTTGCTGCTGATTTTTGAAACCGGGGGGTTATCTTTGTTAGGGTTGGTTCTCTTTCCAAGAAAGGTTTGGATGGTTCCTCCATCTTGGATTGTATGTATTGTAGAATAGGTTGTTCTGCGGGTTTTGGTTAGTTTGTTGATTGTTGAAGTTCCTATTGTAGTTGACATAAGCTACTTGATCTGAAGACTTCGAAGCAAATGGATTCCCGTCTTGACAATCTGAACTCAAATGCGGACCTATGCATAACTCACAACTAGCAACACTAGCTTGACTAGTTCCAACATTCATCTTGTGTACTTGCTTGGTGAGCACCTCAATTTGAGCCTTCATACTTGCCATCTAGCCCACTTCAAGTACTCCGGGACCCTTTTTCAGAATTTGTCTCTCACCACCCAATGGCTGTTGTCGATGGCCATTTCTTCTACAAGCTCAAAAGCCGCATCCGTGGTTTTCTTCAGTAATGAGCCTCCCGCTGCTGCATCTACCAAGTTTCTTATTGATTCCAACATTCCTTGGTATAAAGATTGCAAAACTTGCCACTTTGCCAGTCCATTGTGTGGACATTTTCGAATGAGTTCCTTGAATCTCTCTCAAGCGTCGTAGAAATTCTCATTTTCAAATTGGGCAAAATTGGTGATTTCATTTCGAAGACGTGCAATGATTTCTTCTTTTATACCTACTTGTCATTATTGGGGCATGATTGGTCACATTCGACCAAAGTGTTTTAACTACATCAAGTTATGTAGAATTGAGAGCATGAAAGAAAAGAGAATGAACCGTAGGGCTAAATTGAATGATCCTAGGAAATCTAGTGAATTGAATACTTTGACCACTAAAAATGATGTAGTGGAACCTAGGTTGGATAAGGAAAATGTGCATCATTTCCATTGTGCTAAAATATCACCAATAGATACTATTGAGTCAAATGGACTTAGTATGTCTATAGGAACTTGCCCCTTGTCCTGATACGGTATGGTTGTGACCCTATATGGGGAGCTCAAGCAAAGAGAGCAAACTTGCATGAATCTTCATATGCAAAAAGTTGACTTATTTTATGCTCTTTTATGATTGCTTGAGTATGCTTGGTGAATAACATTGATTAATAATTGTATAATGTTTTTGATTACACCATTGCACGGTTGCTTTGTATGATAATGCATGACTTCTATTATTGCTTGAGCATGCTTATCTTTTTGAGGAATGTTCTACTTGTTAGTACATTTGATTGACCTCAAATTATTCTCCATGTTCATGATTCCTAGATATGCATTCTTAAGCTCTCTCTTGAAAAGGGCTACTGGCAATATGACGTGGAGCCGCCCAATGTTGGAAAAGGCTACTCATTTGAAACCGAGTGAAAGCCATCAAGAGAGTTACATTAGCATGATAAACAGAAATGCATGCTTGCTAGGAATATGGAGAAAAACAGAAAAAGGAGAAAAACAGAAAATGTTGTTATATGACTGTTATGTGTGGTGTTGCATTGCTTATTTTTGACATCAAAATTGTTGATTGATGATGTATCTTGCAATGAAGAAAAGATGATATACTTTTGTTGTGATTAGTACAATTGCACACAAATGCTTGGATATATATCTTCTTATCATAACAACAGGGTCTTAATTGGTTTGACTTCATTTGGAAATCTTGTTGATTGTTGCTTTGATTGATTTTTATGCATGAGAATAATAGTATTTTGTATTACATGCTAAGCAACCTTTCACATGCACACATTTTTTTAATATAATCTCCTTGAATCTCTCTCAATTATTTAAGTTGCATAAAGTTTGTGTATATGATTATGCAATGTATTTGTGCGAGTAGCTCTCTTTGCTAAAGCAACCCTATAGGGGGAGCTCCTTTGCCTATCTCATGACAAAAAGGGGGAGAAGTCTTGAGAGAAATAGGGGGAGTGAGAGATATAAGGGGAGCATTGTTTATGCTATGCTTTGGGGGAGAAATCATGAGGGAGAATAACCTTTTAGGGGGAGCATTGCACATGCATTCTTTGTATTGCTTTATTTGTATTTAAGTGCAATGCTTGTTTTTATTTGTTCACCTCACATGCACTTGTTCTTGGAAAGTGCTTCTTGCTATTGTGTGTAGGTACATTGATAATTCTACAAAGAGTTTGAAGATATTGAAGATTTAGATACTAGGTATCTCTTTTGTATTATAGAAGTGATCATGGACAATAGCTTTATTTTATTTTGTGAGGAATATTTGTGAGTGGTTGTTTTGTCATGAAATAGCCAAAGGGGGAGATTGTAAGGACCTCGTTTTTATGATTGGCTTATTTCATGACAAACCACCACATTGGGGATGATTGTGTAATGGGTAGTTTAGGTCCGTATTGGCAAGCTTCCAAGCATCTCCATGACTTCAAGAGCAAAAGGTATACTCACTTGACTTTGTCTCTTGAAGAGTTTAGGTGCACACACACACTTCATGCATGTTTTGTTTATCTTGCATTTGTGTTCTTTATTGTTTGCATAAGTGTGCATCCTTTTCTAAAACACTCACTAGCTTACATTAGATATCATATCTTGCATTGTATCTTAGTGATAACATGTTTGACATGTTAATTGTGCTTCATTGTGTGCATCTCACTCACTTCACACTTGCACAACATTTATGTAAGATTGACTTTTGTCTTGAGTGTTAAAAAGGGATTTTTCCCTTTGGCGCGGCCTAGACCGCTAGGCAGGCTTTGCTTGCACCGCGGCGCACGGAGCGGTATTCTCCAGTGCGTCATGCGCGACGTGGACCGCGACCTGTGCACTTGCACGCACAGCAGTCCCAACCGCGGTTTTGTCCAGACGGTGCACTGCTGTATGTACCGCGGTCTGGACACTTACCTGAGCCGCGGTCTAGCAAACGGTTTTGACGGGATTCTGTTTCCCAAGTTCAAAACGACGTAGTTTTAACTAGGGCTTCATATATATTCTTCCTCTTCTCGTCTTGGCCGACCAAGAGCTCAAAAATTCATTTTTAGAGAGAGGTTAGAGCTCCTAGAGAGAGAAAGCTTCAAGAAAGCATCTTTGACTCTCCAAACCCAAAACCCATCTCCATCTTGCATCATTCAACATCATTTGAGTATGGGTCTCCATTGTTTCATGACTAGGTAAGCAAGAACTTCTTTGAATATCATTTATTGTTCTTCTTACTCTAGATTAGGTATTTATTGCATGATTAAATACCTAGACTCTATTATTGCATATTTATGAGTCTTGATAACATGATTGGGTTTGTATTTTGATAGCTTAATTGATTAGGTCATTTTTACCTAAAAGCTAGGTCATAAATATTCATGTGTGATTTATTGATAACTAGGTTGAGAAATTGTGTTTTAGTCAACTAGTTAATGTTCATGAATATTTGATTTGTTTTTGTTTGTGATAGCTTGCATCATTAGGTCATATTTGCCTAAATAGCTAATCCATAAATGTTCATGTGTGTTTAATTGATGATTAGGTTGGCTTTGTGCATCTAGTCAAGTTCATGAATGTTTATGTGAATATATTTGACAATTAGGTTGTTAGAATTTCTCTACAACTAATTGAGACCTCATGTGTGTACATGTAGGCATTGTTTGATAACTAGGGTGTTCAATTGCATTATAACATCTAGTTAAGCATTTTGTGTTTAGTCTTGCACATTATTGCATTGAGTATATTGTCATATACACACTTAGACTTTTATACTCTTCATTGAGTCAAAGTCTTGTGGCTTCGGGGTGAAGTTGCACAAGCATTGTAGTCTTGCAACCAAGTTGTGGTTGGCAAGCATCGGTCAAGAATCCATTGTAAAAGGCCTGCGGGTAGAGTAGGAGGTGCTCACGCCAATAGTAGTGTATCAGTGGATATCACCAGGGATTGAACCAAGAGTGGCGAGTGGTAGTGTCCATAGCCTGAGGTTATCTAGAGTGAGAGTCCGAGTATTACTTGAGGGTGTAATCTTTTACTCATATAGTGGATTTGAGGAGCGTGTGTGGCTAGAAGGATAGCCCGTGGTTTTTCCCTTTGTTTAAGGGTTTCCACGTAAAAATCAAGTGTTATTTATTATTCCGCACTTTACACTTGATTTTGTATGTTTGATTTAATTGGGTTATTTGTTTAATATTGACTAATCAAAAAATTGGTAATAATCGATTAACAACCCCCCCCCCCCCCCCCCCCCCCCCCCCCCCCCCCCCCTCTAGGTTGTAGACACACGTTAAGAGCTGTATTTTCATTGTCTTTGATTCCGGTGATTCCTCCTTGCGGTTCCTTCAATATCCAGATCGAATTGCAAGTCCTATTGACTGTTGATCCTTGTACGTCAGTGCATACAAGAGCAACCGCCTATAGTCAAGAGAAAACAATACACAAAGTAAAAGGTCTAAATTAGCAATAAACCAACTAGTAGTGATATCAATATACGCTCAGTCCCCGGCAGCGGCGCCAAAAATTGACTGCACCAAAATACGCGCTCGCAATAATACGAGGTTGTGGTGTAGTACAATAGTAAATAAGATTCGTTCCCACAGGGAATGAGGAATTGAGTATCACAATTGACTGATTTAACCGCTATTCAGACAAGCAAATCATTGGCATTTCAAGATTACGAAATTAAACCTAACTACAAAATAATCATTAAGTAATAAATGGAAACTGAAATAAGCAAGCAACACAGTTGAACACAAGATTGTAAAACGTATGAGAACGAGGCTAAGGCTTCGAATCCACCTTCCCAATTCTCATCAACTCAGACACATCATTTGGATAAATTATGCAAGTGTATATATAGATTCGTATGCCCGGAAGTTGTCTCTAACCTCTTATAAGTGAATAAAGACAACATTTATATGCACCAACAACCTATTTCTAAATGGTTATCCGATCTGCATACAAATTCATTAAGAGCTATGACATACAATAGAATCTTACAAACTAGCATCGCATCTTTCTATCTTACTAGACTTGTATCGGACATTTCATCGAGCACGTGGTGTGCTTCACCTTTCGGTCCTTCACACAACCACCAAAACATCATCTAAGTGGTAGCTAAGCACCTAGAAGCATTAAGCATAAGAAATACACATACATAACACAATGCAATAGAATTAATGTGATGGTCTTCATTGATGAATCATGGATAAGGTTTCATCTAGGCTTTAGCCAAGATGAAGTTAGTTCATATTACAATCAATGGCTACAAAATATATATAAATCAAACAAGCCATTTCAAATACAATACAATAAATAAGGAGGTAAAAGTTTAGAGTAAACAAATGTGAAGAACTCCTCCTTGATGGCTTGAAGTGCTTGCTTTGATCTCCCCTTTGATGCTTCCTTTTAATACTCCAAGAATAGGTATTGATGGTGGGAAATGAGGTTTGGATGATGGATTTAAGGTTTGATGTAGTGGTTTGTGTTTATAGAAGGTGAAATGTGTTCTTGGAATGTTAAAGGAAAGGGTTTCTTGTTTTTGTGCTGAGAAGAAGATCCAATTAAGAGACAAATAATAGGGAATTATATAGGAGTAAATCAGTAATTGAGGGGCAAAAGGGTCCAAAAACCCTTCTTAGGCCAAAAGACGACATGTGAGGCGACATGGGCAAGTCGCCTCCCATGTCGCCACTTCTTCTGGATCAATTTCCCAGTGTAACAGGCGACATCACAGGTGACTTAGGGAAGTCGCCTCTCATGTCGCCTCTCCTCGGCCATTTCCTCACAGTGCATCTGGCGACCTTCTAGGCGACATGGGGAAGTCGCCTCCCATGTCGCCACTTCTTCTAGAGCAATTCTTCAAAACAAACATTGTGAGAGGCGACATCGTATGCGACATGGGGAAGTCGCCTCCCATGTCGCCTCTTCTTCTGGTAATCCAAAATCAAGCCTTCACACATATACAACAACTTTGCTTCGTTTCGCTCCTTAATCGGACAAAATCATATCGGGAGCTCAAAACTAAATGACACCCTGCGAAATACGAGAAATAAATTAAATATAGGGTTAAAGCTCGGAAAATAAGAGAAAAACATGGGAAAATATGGGGTCACGCCCAGATGAAATATGACATATCAGTACCTGTGTGACACAACAACAGTATGTCACAATTACCCGTGTGATACGGCAACAATATGTCACAAATACCCGTGTGACCCAGTAACAGTAACTACGGAACAATAAGCCAAAACGGTTTAATAAATTCACATATAATAAATCAGTAGTGTTTTTGTATATCATAACAGTATAAATAACAATAGCAGTCTCAGTAGAACAATTTCAGTATAAATAACAATAGTCAAACTGTATTCAAAATATGTAAGTATGGAATTTAGTTCAAAGACATTTAATATAAAATACTTACAAAAGCAATCTTACTTAGAATCAGTGAAATCCTTAACAAAATACGATATAGTATAAAATGGTAAGGATGCTAAAAACAGTAGTTCGATAATTTGAAATATAAAAATGCCATAAACGAATTTACTCACTTCCCATATAAACATTTGAAAACACAAATGAGTTTACTACATATATATACGTTTTGGAAAACTGTAAGACCCAAATTCTGATTTTTAGTTTATTTGTTTCCCTAAGTGTTTAGGTTTTAAAATCACTTTTTGTTTTTGTAATTTATATGGATTTATGGGGGTTAAAGCTTTAAAATAAAAAAATTAGAGTTGAATAAGTGTTTTATTCCTTATATAACTATTTCTTTTAATTGATATTAATAATATTAAAAACAAAATAGGGATTCTGATTTTGATTTGAAATCCTACCTTTTTTAAAACTCTTATATTTAAGACTCTTATTTTCTCTTTTACGATCATTGAAAAAAAAATATAGAACCCTAGAAAAAGGCTTTGAACGGTAAGTGAGATGAAAAAAAAAATCTCATACTTTTTAACAAGAATTTGTTTTCAAGCAAGAAGAAGAAAGGTGTTTTCAAGGTGTGTTTCTTTTCGCTTTATGTGTTTTTCTTTATTACTTATATGCTTAGAGGAAACAATATTAGGGTTTTGATTGTGTAGTAACCCTAAAAGCTAACTATAATGATTTCTGAGTTCCTATCTTCCGATATCGATGTGTATTAGGGCTGACCAGTGATTATTACGAAATTTATAGTTAATTTATCTACAATGTTTTTGTGATTTTTGTTTTGAGATTTTGAACTAGACTACCTATGGGTTCCAAAGAAATTTTTTCGTTTCAAAATAATAAGTATTTTATATTTTATGAATTTTTGAGTTTGAAACCGTATTGCTAAAAATATCAGTTTTTGTAACTTGGTTTGAATTCGAAAATATATTTCGCTGTGTTATACTTGTTTAAAATTTTAAAATTTGGTACAAATGTTTACAAATAGGTTAAAAGGGTTTCAAATTTATTTCAATATTTTTAGGGTTTTATTAAATTAGTTATGAATTTTCAAAAACGGGTACTACAATCTGTCCAGTATTAGACAGATTCTAGTAACCAAAAGTATAAATATTTTAAAAGTATTTATTTGAATGATTTCGATTTTAAAATCTTATTTTCAAACCTAATATGTGTTATTTACATTTTAGTGAAGATTTCATGTCAATTTAATATTTTTACGATTTTTAAAAATTCAAATGAAAAGTAGTGTTCGGGACTGTCTATTATTAGACAGCCATGAATACTACGAAATTTCAAATATTTTAAGGTAGTTACTGATTTTATTAAATTCTGAAATTTTTTATGTCAATATATATATATATATATATGTTTATGTAAGATGTGTTTACGAAGTTTTAGAATTTTCCAATGTGTAGGTAATAAATTAAAAATCCTACATTAGACACTGCTCGGTTTTCAAAAACAACACTGGTTAGTTCTAGTACTAGGATTTTGGTTTGTGAAGCGATATTTCAGACCTTATTCCTGTCCTAGATATGAATTAGACTTTGACATTCTATACAATTATGTGATTTTAGGGTAAGGATTGGATTGTTAGCTTCGTGGTCGATTGCTTTTAAGTGGTTTGCTAAGAGGTAAGTATGTTTTTTTTTTTGCATAATATGTAGTTGCATAAATGTTTTTTTCTCAAGAAACAAATTTATTTACCTTATTATTATGTTCTGAAATTTTTTTAATTTATGTGTATATATAAAATCATTTCCTACGTATGTAATAGATCTTTACTGAACATATTGTTATCCAATTCTTTTTAAATGAGTTTTGGTTTTACTAGAACTTTATGTTTAAAAGCTTATATATAAATTCGGCACTTTTATGCCTTTAGAATGCAAATATATTATTATTATTATATATATTTTTTGAAAGTAATGTTTTAGTTCAACGTTAGTAGTAAATAAAATGTGAAATGAAATGTAATGAAATGTTGATCACCAGTGATAATGTAAATGTAGCGCGCGAGACAAATGAAATGTTATGATTTTGGTCTTGTACCAATTTCTGAAATGTAAATGGCCGGGTCACCGGGGGTATTGGTGACACTAGTTGACTTGAGCTTATTTTTATGAAATGTTATTAATCGTTATCGTATGCTAAAAATGTTAATTTTGTAAGTTTTACTTGTATTTGAAAATGTTATGTTTGCAAGTTAACTTGTATTTGAAAATGTTACTTTTGCAAGTTTACTTCTAAAAATGTTACTTTTGTAAGTTTTACTTGTATTTGAAAATATAATTTTGCAAGTTTACTTGTATTTGAAAATGTTACTTTTACAAGTTTACTTCTGAAAATGTTACTTTTGTAAGTTTTACTTGTATTTGAAAATGTTACTTTTACAAGTTTAAATGTTTCTAATTATTTGAAAATCTAGTACTCTTTAAATGTTATTATAAATTTCATAAATGTTTTCGATTACGTATTATGCAAGACTTATTGAGTTGACAGCTCACCCCTTGTCATTTAACATTTTGCAAACTAAGTATCTTAGAAGCTAGCCGCTAGGGCGATAGACTTTCAGGTGTTGGAAGTTATTGAGATTTTATGTAATGTTTTTCTTTGTTTTGTTACTTAGAATTTGAGTTCAGGTGCTTGGTACTATTTTCATTTCCTTTAGAGTGTTTTGAACTTTGTTATTGGATTTATTTGGAGATATATTTTCATTGGAAATTGGTTTATTTGGAGTTATTCAATGATTAGTAGCTTCTTTTGGGTGAAGTAATTAACGATTTATGATATAACATTCCAAATCAAAGTGTTTAATTACTCTTTATATTTCGGGGTGTTATAAAAACATAACACATCATAGATAAGTTTAATTACCTCAAACACGTTCAATTCCGCTCTAGCTTTAGAAATTCAAGAATCACTCAAACCTATCAAATATTACATTGGATTCACTGTCATAATCTCATCATCACAGCCATTTAAATCAACATATGCTTTACACATATAGAACTAAACTTAGAAATCTAATTTCCAGCTAATAATCACAACTGACCACCCTTTGATCATCGATTTGTAATTAGTTATCTAGAGCTCCAAATATTATAAATTTGACATGGAGAACCTAGACATATAGGAAATACTTCAGTAAAATTATCAATTTAATTCATGATCTGCCAATTTAATCCATGATCATTTGAATATGCAAATATTCATTCTTTTCCCATTTTTCTCAAATCTATCCAGCGGAGAAGGAAATCTGACCTCTGTCCACTCCGAAATTTATATGAATATTTATACCCATGTAAAAATTACGAAATTTTGTAGAGGGACAGTATACTCATAAACATACGTCTATGTAAATTTTCATAATTTTCCCACATGAATAACCAGATCAAAGAAATCTATGAAACATGGCTGTTTTTAACAAAACAGAGCATTTTCAGAAATCTCTATATTGATCCGAAAAATCCAATTAATATCATGCTAAGGATCATGAACTATGAAATGAATATAAATCAATCCTATACATGCTAATTCTCATAAATGATTAATAAAATCAATCTAACATATCTAAGAAATCCTTGACAAGAGAACAACTTACCTAGTACCAAATGCTTCAAACAATTGCTTATACCAAGCTTCTGCCCAGCTCTGTTAGGAGCCACTGATCTCTCCACAGGGAACTCCAATTGACAACTCCACTGCCCAGATCCAAGAACTACAAGAGTATAAAATGCTGACCAAATTTGAGCTCGATCGGTCCACAAATCGACCTCCAAAATGCTCCTAGAAGAAGTCTGGACAGTAACTCAAAAACTCCAAACACAACTCTCCTTTCTCTCTCTTCTTTTCTTCTTTCTTTTCTCCACCGGCTCCCTCTACTTGTTTCTATCTCTCCTCCTCTTCATTTTCTATTTCTCTCTCTCCTTTTTCCTCCACTCTCCAACAATCACTCCATGTCTCATGCATTGTCCCCCTCCATGTTTTCTTCTTCATGCCACCATTATCTCTTGCATAATTTAAACAACAGTACCCTACTCCTCTAGCATGGTCCACGAGCACATGCCACCAATGTGGCATGTAAACATTACAATAATCTTAAAAATAAAAATTAAACACTATGTTTATTACAACAGGTATCTAGGAATATGGTACAAGAATAGTCCTAGTACGGTTTTAAGTGTTGCATATAGAAAGAATCCGATAACTGATAAGCAAGGAGTTTTAGTCATGAGCGTTGATGGGAACCTTATACTTCTCAGCAAAGTTAAGAGCATTATCTGGTCTTCAAATTCATAAAGGGTGTCAAAAAATCCAGTGGCACAGCTACTCGATTCGGAGAACAATACTGGCATGAGTTCTGAGAGCTATATGTGGCAGAGCTTTGATTATCCATCAGACACATTGTTACCAGGCATGAAATTGGGATGGAACTTACGAACTGGTTTTGAGTGATTTCTAACGCCATAGACGAGAGCTAGCGATCCATATCCTGGAGAATTTAGTCTCAGGCTTGATATTCATGGGTTACCTCAATTAGCTATTTCTTCAGCGATAAGAAAAGAGGTCAGGAGTGGATCTTGGAACGGTGTCCAGTTCAGTGGCATTCCAATGCTACACAACATGGTATTCAAGCCAACTTTATTGCAAAAACAAGACGAGTTGTATTTCATTTACGAGCATTTCAACAGTACAGTTATCACGCGAGTACTTTTGTATCAATCAAGCACTCTGCAGCATCATGTATGGAATGAGAGGAACAGTGAATGTACTATTCTGTACTCTGGGCCATTTGATCCATGTGACAGTTATGTTCAGTGTGGTCCTAATAGTAATTGCAGAATCAGCAACACCCCCATTTGTGAGTGTTTAAAGGGGTTTATACCCAAATCACAAGATGAATGGGACACACAAGGATTATATGAGTCAAGAAAATGCATACCATCGGATTGCACGAGTGGAAAAGGGTTTCTGAATACAAGTTTAATGTAAATATAAACAATAAAACAATCAAATGAAAAAATGACTACAATTCTAGCAAACTCAAAGATGAAAATAACACAATGAAATGGGACATTGTAGAGTGTCATGTATATGAGTAATTCGAATAGCATGTCAGAAAGTAGATGAGACTAGCTACATTTGATGAAAATATCAAAGCAATACGTTAAAATCATTGACCTGTTCAGCAGGATGGTGATCAATGATCCTTGTACTAATCTAGCACATAAATTAAAGCCAAAGAGACAACTCGTTTATTTTTCAGCAAATATTTTTGGCTCATTATTGCCAGGGGAGTGGTCAGCTAGCTATTCACATCCATGATCCATTGTATGATACAACCAGACTGCTTCTCTCTAAATTGGAGCTCTTTAACGAGCCTCTAACATTGATACTGTGATTTCATTAGTTGAAGATGATTGATCATTACTTACTACTGATGACTCCGATTCAGGGATATTCCTTTCTTTGAAAAAACCAGGTTGCTTTGGCTGAAGCAATGACCCTTCACCACCCAACATTAGAGCCACAGTTGACATGTTTGGTCTATCTTCTGGTTCTTGTTGCACATACAACAGACCGACGTGAATGCATCTTAACATTTCAGATGAATCGGATGAGTAATCTAGTGATTTATCGATTAATTCCAATGCCTTCTCTTCATTCCAGAGTCTCCATGCCTAAAACAAATAAAAAGTACCAATAATTTATTACTCTTTGAACATCACTGTTGAATTGAGTTTATAAAAGTTAACTTCACATATTGATCATCAAAAGTGCCAAAAGAATTCCATTTTATTCCATAAGGTGGTTTATAAAGGTAATTTACATGTCCAAGAAGATTATGCTTATGGTCGGTGTGGTAAAAACCTCTGTTTTTCTTCCCACTCACTATCTCTAGTACTAAAACACCAAAGTTGTAAACGTCAGATTCCATTGAGAAGATCTCATCTACAGTATATTCAGGAGACATATATCCACTGTAAAATTGCATTGCAAAGAGGTAATGGAGTTAACATATGATATAATATAATTAAAAAAAAATGCAAGCTACATAATATATGTTCTCCTGTCAAAGTTTAATCTCCCGATAGTGAAAATCAAGTAACTTTTTAAATGTCTTCTACTGTTTTACAAAAAGAAAAAATGCTTACTATGTTCCAACAACTCTATTCGTTCCCGCCTCAGTTTGATCTCCCCCAAATATCCTAGCCATGCCAAAGTCTGAAATTTTCGGATTCATATCATTATCTAATAAAACCTTACTGGTTTTAAGATCTCTATGTATAATCCTCAATCTCGAGTCTTGATGAAGGTAAAGAAGCCCTCTAGCAGTTCCAACTATAATTTGGATGCAAATGCTCCAATCCAGTAATTTTCTTCTTGTTGTATCTGAAACATTTCTCATCCACGTTACTCCTCAGCCGTATGACTAAATTCTCAAAATAAACTATAAAGATGATATAACTCTAATAGTATGACTACAACTGTTTGAGGCAGTTTGGAGAAAATCAACAAACCAAAAATAAAGTAGTCCAGGCTTTTGTTTGGCATGTATTCATATATTAACATTCTTTCATCTCTTTCAGTGCAACATCCCAGAAGCTTTACAAGGTTTCGATGCTGAAGTTTAGCAATCATAATAACTTCATTCTTGAACTCCTCAATTCCTTGTCCTGAACATTTTGAGAGCCTTTTAACTGCAATTTCTTGGCCCTCAATCAATGTACCCTATAAATCATAATTGATCAGAATATTAAATATCATTTCGAATGAAAATAACACACCTTAGTTGCTTATCAGTATGTATATTACCTTGTAAACAGGTCCAAAACCACCTACTCCCAGCTTGTTTTCATCTGAAAAATTATCAGTGGCATCAGCTATGGTGTTTCAAGCATATATTGTTAATCCATTATCATCTTTTCTGCTCCCTTCACAGTTGTCATTCATTCCATGGCTGTCATCTGGCTTTCCTGAGAAGTACAGGTTTCATAAAGAAATGACTTGGCATTTACAGGACAATTGATTTTGCATTTTTAGGCATCGGTATCTATCAACTTCTATCTTTCACACAGTATAGCTTAATTTACATGCTGCAAAATCAACAGTGTGTTCGATTGAGCTTATTTACCTTCATTCCTAAGTTTCTTCCTCCACATATAAATGATCCAGACTATTACAAGCACTCCTATGCCTGAAATTATAGATGTGACTATGCTTATAGTAGTCGCCAACTGCTTTTTCCTACTCGGTTGTCTCTCTGATTCAGTACCGTCTGAAAATTATAACTAGAGTGGTCAAACATATTCTTGAAATTCGATTGAACCTCAATACAAATCCAAACTTATGCTCTGAAAAATATCATTACAAAAATGAAGAAAAGGGAAAGGAAGGAAGGTACCTAGCTCTGCTTCTGAAGCGGCTACCTGGACATAAAGATCTTGACCTCCCTCAATATCTGTTCTATCAAACAGGTCGGTAAACCAGAGCAAACAGCCAGATCCTCCTTCTCGGATATCTAAAGTTGCATACCCCGTGCAGGAGCAATTCCTAAGACACAATTTCTTACATTCTGCAAGGCTAATGTATTTTTCAGTCCTCGAATGACTTGTGTCGGGCAATTTTACTGCTTCACGCTTCATAAAGCCATCGCCGTGCTGACAATCTGATGTAGGACAATTGGCTTTGGACTTTGAAGAAGAGTTGGATAGAAAATTGTCCAAAAGAGGTGTTTCAATGAAACGGGCATAACTTTTCGCTCGGTTGACAGATTTCCTATTATAATATGTTTTCGGAAAGGGTTTTCGAAGCTCCATAGCGGTACAAGCAGGGCTCGCCCGGTTGACGACAATTACTCCCTCAACGGAGCTGTTTAAGATAGGTTATCGGGCATCCGAAAATTTTATGTTTTTATTTGTTTTCCGTTTTTATTTTATTTAGCTGAGGATATTTTAGTCTTTTCCGTTTTTAGGGTTTTCAAAGCCTATTTAAGGGCTTTTGTTATCAGTTTCGAAGTATGGAATAAAATTTACAATTTGGTTTCAGTTTCTTTTTTTTTTCTGGTGGATTCCAGTTTATGTTCTGTTAGGGTTACGCTTGTGATCCTCGAACTTCCGTTCTGCGTCAATTGGTATCAGAGCAAAAGGATTTGCCTTGTGCGATGGCCAACAACGAAGCCGGAAGAGTTAACCCTGACGACGCTGGTCGAAGGGATACCGATTTATGGGCAGCGATTGACGAACAACGACAATCGATGGCGAGGCTGGAGACCATGATGCAACAACTGATGGCGCAGCAGCCTAATCCCAACGCCCCTGCCCCTGCCCCTGCCAACAGAGAAGGAGTCGAGGGAGTTGCCCTTGGCCGCCCTGTAGGTAGACGACCGCCTAGGGCTGCGAGACACGAGCAGTTCGAAGAATGGAGCGATAACGATTCTGAAGAGGATTTCGTGGGTTACCAAGGAGATCATCGATTGAACCAAAATCAACCTGGTTATCGGATCCGTGCAGACATACCATTGTTCCATGGAAAGTTACAGATTGAAGAGTTCTTGGACTGGATTTCAGAGGTTGAGAGATTCTTCGAGTTTGCTGAGGTAACAGAAGAACGTCAAGTTAAATTGGTAGCGTACAAGTTGAGAAGCGGGGCTGCTGTTTGGTGGGAGAAATTACAGATGGATAGACGGCGACAAGGCAAAGTTCCTATACGATCCTGGAGGCGAATGAAACAACTTATGATGAGCAGGTTTTTACCTCCTGACTATGAATAATTTATTTTTCAGAGTTATCAGAATTGTGTTCAGGGTAACAAAACCGTCGCGGATTATACTGAGGAGTGGTCCAGACTTTTAGTTCGTAACAACCTCAATGAGACAGAAGGACAGCAGGTTTCGAGGTATTTGGGGGGTTTAAAGTCGACCATTCGAGATAAAATTGGGTTGCAAGTCGTGTGGACAGTAGATGAGGCGCACAACATGGCCTTGAAAGCGGAGTTAATGGAAAAACCACCCAATCGTTTTTCTCATTACAAGAAGGACATGGGTGAGTCATCCAACACTGCCGCGAACATGAGTAGATTTTCACCAAGTGATGGACAGGGTCAGGCTAAAAATACTGCAGATCAAAGGGGTTTGGGGCCAAATAACAATTTTGGCGGGACACGATCAACTGCAGCAGCAGCAATGGGTACAAAAGAAACTCCACGAGGAGCGCCAAATCCATACAGTAGACCAGGCGGTATGAAGTGTTACAGGTGCGGCCAACCTGGCCACCGTTCGAATGAATGCCCAGCCAGAAAACCGATGAATTTCGTAGATGCTGAAGAAGAAGAAGAACAGAATTTTGAAGATGAGGGAAACATGGACGAGTTCTTAGAAGGTGCAGAAATTGCGGAGGAACAAGGGGAGCCGGTAAACTGTGTGATTCAGCGAGTCATGTGTGCAACAAAATTGGAGGGTTTATCGCAACGAAACAGTATTTTCAAGACTTGTTGCAGTGTGCAAGGAAAGGTTTGTGATGTGATTGTCGATAGCGGGAGTTGTGAGAATTTTGTGTCCAGAAAATTGGTAGAACATCTGAATCTGCGTACAGAGAAACATCCCAAGCCTTATGCGATTGGGTGGATTCAAAAGGGACCCAAGGCGAATGTGACAGAGTTGTGCAAAGTTCCTATTTCGATTGGGCAATACTACCGGGAAGATGTGGCATGTGATGTAGTCGACATGGATGCTGGTCACGTTTTACTGGGGCGTCCTTGGCAGTTTGATGTGGACATAACCTACAGAGGACGTGACAATGTTTGTGTTTTCAATTGGGGTGGCAGGAGAATTGCGATGGTTCCGAAACGGAATCCAGTAGGGAGTTCAACTAAAGCCACGGTAAATGAGCAGTCTTTGGTCACTTTAATCACGTCTGTAACTGATTTAGAAGCTGAGATTAAGGAGGCACAAGAGGTACATGTTGTAGTAGTGCGGGCTTTGGTGACAGAAAGCCGAGGAGAGCAAAGAATTGTAGTGCCCGAGAAGGTGCAGACCCTGCTTACTGAATTTAGTGATTTGGTGACAGAAGACTTACCGGATGACCTTCCACCGTTGAGAGATATTCAGCACCAGATTGATTTAGTTCCGGGAGCAAGCTTACCGAATTTACCACACTATCGGATGAGTCCCAAGGAGAATCAGATTTTACAGGAAAAAGTGGAGGAGTTAATGAAGAAGGGATTCATTCGAGAGAGCATGAGTCCATGCGCTGTTCCCACATTACTTGTTCCGAAAAAAGATGGCAGTTGGAGGATGTGCGTGGATAGTCGTGCGATTAACAAGATAACTGTCAGGTACAGCTTTCCCATTCCGAGATTGGATGACATGCTAGATATGTTGGAGGGGTCGAAATTATTCTCTAAAATCGACCTGAGGAGCGGGTATCATCAGATTCGGGTCAAACCTGGGGATGAATGGAAGACAGCTTTCAAAACTAAGGATGGGCTGTATGAGTGGTTGGTGATGCCTTTCGGACTATCCAATGCGCCGAGCACTTTCATGCGGCTTATGAACCAGGTGTTGCGGCCTTTCATTGGAAAATATGTAGTCGTTTATTTCGACGATATATTGATTTACAGCCGTAGTGAGGAAGACCACATGGAGCATCTGCGAGCTGTGTTAGAGGTATTGTTAAATAACAAATTGTTTATCAACTTTAAAAAATGCAGTTGGATGACAGCGCGGTTACTATTCCTTGGATATGTGGTCAGTTCGGACGGAATTTTGGTGGATGAAGAAAAGATTAGAGCCATTCGTGATTGGCCTACACCGAAGACAGTTGGAGAGGTGAGGAGTTTTCATGGGTTGGCGACGTTTTACCGTCGATTTGTGAGGGATTTTAGTAGTATTGTGGCCCCTATTACAGAGTGTCTGAAAAAGGGAAAGTTTCAGTGGAGTGAGGCAGCCGAAACAGCCTTCGCAGTCATCAAAGAAAAACTATGCACCACTCCTGTTCTTGCTCTACCCAGTTTTGAGAAGTTATTTGAAGTGGAATGTGACGCTAGTGGAGTCGGGATTGGAGCAGTGTTGTCACAAGAGAAGAAACCGGTGGCGTTTTTTAGTGAAAAGCTGAGTGATGCGCGGCGAAAATGGAGTACCTATGATCATGAATTCTATGCAATTATTCATGCTCTAAAGAATTGGGAGCATTACCTAATTCAGCGGGAGTTTATTCTTTACACTGATCATCAAGCTCTGAAGTACTTGAACAGTCAGAGAAGCTTAAGTAATATGCATGCTCGGTGGGCAACTTACTTGCAGAAGTTTCCGTTTGTTTTGAAGCACAAGTCTGGAATGTTAAATAAGGTGGCTGACGCACTGAGTCGGCGTGCAAGCTTATTGGTGACTATGCAGCAAGAGATTATTGGGTTTGAGTTTCTGAAAGAATTGTACCCTGATGATGAGGATTTTGGAGAGATATGGGAAAAATGTGTTCTGAAACAGACTGAAGGGGAGTTTCATATGACCGAGGGCTATTTGTTCTGTGGCAATCAGTTATGTATCCCGCGGAGCTCTCTGAGAGAGAAACTGATTCGAGAGTTGCATGGTGGTGGTTTGGGTGGTCACTTGGGACGTGACAAAACTATTAGTGGGGTGTCCGAACGTTATTACTGGCCGCAGTTGAAACGCGATGTCGGTAACTATGTTCACAAGTGTTACGTCTGTCAAACTTCTAAAGGACAGGCTCAAAATACGGGATTGTACATGCCGCTACCTGTTCCGAATGCCATATGGGAGGATTTAGCAATGGACTTCGTTTTGGGTCTTCCACGAACTCAGCGTGGGGTAGATTCCGTGTTTGTTGTGGTTGACAGGTTCTCAAAAATGGGGCATTTTATTCCTTGTCGGAAGACATCTGATGCATCACATGTGGCTCAGTTGTTCTTTCGGGAGGTAGTTCGTTTACATGGTGTACCCCATTCAATCACATCTGATAGGGACTCGAAGTTTCTTAGTCATTTTTGGGTGACATTGTGGCGACGGATGGATACCACTATGAAGTTCAGTAGCACTGCGCATCCACAAACTGACGGACAGACAGAGAATCTAAACCGAACACTGGGGAATTTAATTCGGAGTATCTGTGGGGATAAGCCAAAACAGTGGGACGTGGCTCTGGCACAAGCTGAGTTTGCATATAACAATGTTGTTCATACTGCTACGGGTAAGTCTCCATTCGCTTTAGTGTATCGACAATCTCCTAAGCACGCGTTGGATCTGGCAAAGCTTCCCAAGGTCACTGGTATGAGTGTTGCTGCTGAGGCTATGGCTGAGCAGGTTCGTGATGTTCAGGCTGAAGTGAAGGCACGGTTAGAGGAGAAGAATGCAAAGTATAAGGCTGCAGCAGATGTTAAAAGGCGTGAGAAGTTGTTTGCTGAGGGAGACCAAGTTATGGTGTTTTTGCGTAAGGAGAGGTTCCCGGTTGGTACCTATAATAAGTTGAAGCCAAGGAAGTATGGACCGTACAAGGTGGTCAAAAAGATCAACAATAATGCCTATGTGATCGACTTGCCTACTGATATGAACATATCCCGAACTTTCAACGTAGCTGACCTTTATGAGTTTTGTGATGATGTTCCGCTCTATCCAGATTATAACTCGAGGTCGAGTTCTTCACAGGTGGGAGAGACTGATGTAGGACAATTGGCTTTGGACTTTGAAGAAGAGTTGGATAGAAAATTGTCCAAAAGAGGTGTTTCAATGAAACGGGCATAACTTTTCGCTCGGTTGACAGATTTCCTATTATAATATATTTTCGGAAAGGGTTTTCGAAGCTCCATAGCGGTACAACCCGGGCTCGCCCGGTTGACGACAATTACTCCCTCAACGGAGCTGTTTAAGATAGGTTATCGGGCATCCGAAGATTTTATGTTTTTATTTGTTTTCCGTTTTTATTTTATTTAGCTGAGGATATTTTAGTCTTTTCCGTTTTTAGGGTTTTCAAAGCCTATTTAAGGGCTTTTGTTATCAGTTTCGAAGTATGGAATAAAATTTACAATTTGGTTTCAGTTTCTTTTTTTTTTCTGGTGGATTCCAGTTTATGTTCTGTTAGGGTTACGCTTGTGATCCTCGAACTTCCGTTCTGCGTCACAATCCAATGGAATCTTTCGAATACAACCAGCAGACCAATTGTAGATACTCCATTGTTGTTGTGATTTAGGTACAAATCCTTTGAAGCATGTGCATACAGGAAAGTTATTGATGTTGTAATTAGCATATGCACCACATATGCTATAATTGGAGCACTCATCGTGCACTTTTGCATAGTATCCTACCCATGTGTGAGTTTCATCCATCCACGTCAAACGCTGCGAAACACCTGATGGGCTCAGTGCCACTCTTAAAATGACTTGAAAATAAATTCGATACATAAATAAAACACGAATCTGGATCATTACCGTTTACCATACAGAAATCCGAACTCCAACAGAAGCAGGATAGAATATCTGAGATTGAATCACCGGTCGGAGGACGATCAAGTGATCAGAAAGTCCCCTCTGATCAGGACTCAAGAACCCACACTCTGATGAATGAAGATGAGAGAAAATCCTTCACGAGTTTCTCCACACCTGCTCTCTGTATGTTCTTTGTGCTGTACTCAATATATATGTACCGCACAACACCCAACTATTTCACGATACTACATTACCCAGAATGCATGCATCATCATCAGATGCTTTCACGTTAAATCTATTGTTTCTTGCATAATGTACACACACAATATCAGACAACTTCATGCCACACTAATACACCTTGTATATATATGTATTCTTGTGCGTATATCAGTTTCTTCAACTGATATAAAACTGCTCATTAAGTTATTGGTGTATGGGCTAATACTTGGGCTTTGCATGGGATTTGCATGGGCTTGGACTTGGCCCACTTGGATGTATAATGGGTCTTCAACCCATACCCAATTTTACTAACAGGGTTTCGGCCATCATAGGTGTAAAATATCTCTTTTCCATTTGACACAAAGTTGTATGTATATAAAGGATTTGGTTTCAGCTGAGGGGATCCAGTCCATTGAAAGCCATTTCAGGAACCTGCTCTATACACTATTACAGGTCCCATTTTAAGACATAGTTGAGGATGGGGGTTGCCCCGCCCAGGGACCAGGGCCCAAGAAAAAATTGTCCATTTTTTGTTTTTGTGTTTTTTAAGTATTGAATTGAATGGTTTTTGTTCAGATAAAAGGGGTCTAAATATTTTTTTTAAAAGGCTTAAAAATAATAATAATAAACACATGGCCCAAATTATCTGGGATCAATATCTCCACCCAAGTAATTAAAGTTTTTTTTTCTTTTTTGAATTGATTTCGAATTTTCTTTTTAGTCATGTGTTGTGTACCGTGTATGTTCAGTCACTCATAAAGGGCCCATTTTTTAGGTTTTGCCCAGGAGTTTCTGAAAAGTCAGGACCGGCTCTGCCCACGAGGATCGATCACCATTGTGAAGTCACTCTGAGAAGGGTCATTTGTGCTCTTCCAAGATGTGTAAAACCATTCCAGATCAGTTACCAAGTTTTTTCCAAGCTTCATGCTCGGTAAGAAGGTATCACCGGGATGATCAAAGCTCTGCCACAAAAAGTTATCTGGGTTGTTATCATTTACATCTTTCACGACAAGATTTCCCGATCCTAAGAGTACTGCAACTGGATTCTGGGGAGATCTTGATGCGTTGGACGACCGAACAATGTTGTTTGTGCTATTAAGGGGTCATTTGGTATGCAGTCATCTTTACATGGGAATGAGAATCTTATAGAATTTCCATGTTTGGTAGCAGGTTTGGGTTTTTGGTTTTCCGGGAAAGTGAATCCCATGGGAATCACATTACCCTCCAAGGAGTAATCTGAAACCATTCCCAACAGATGGGTTTCATATTATCCTTCATCATATTCCCACTGTGGGACCCACATTTAATTAAAAAAATAATAATTGGTAATTTAAAAAACAATTTGTTCAGTTTTATTCTCACATTTTCTTACACTTTCTCATTATCCAAACAAAATTTTCAGATTTCAAAACCTAACTTTCATCAACCAAACCATGCCCAATTTCATCTTCATCAAAACAGCATCATCAAACACCATCATCAACACCCAAAACAAAAATTTATAGCAAGTGAACACCAAAAAAAAAAATTACAGACGACGATGAAGATTAAGAACTCGGCCCAATGCGACGACGAGACGATATACCTGGCCGGAGGAGACGACGACGAAGATCTAGGCGACGACGAGCTTCGATGTTGTGGAGGCGACGACGAGCTTCGATGATGACGAAGACGAGCTGCGACGACAACGACGACGACGATATACCCGGCAGGAGGTGACAACGACGGCGACGATGAACCTGGCCAGAAGCGACGACGAAGAAGAACAAGATCGGAGAGATAGAGATGGAAAGAGAGAGATAGAGATGTGTCTGGAGAGAAAGAAACAGAGAGTGGAGTGGGCTTTGAATTTATTTATTTAATTTTTTAGTTTTTAATAAATAAATACATAAATAAACAAATTCTTGTATACAACCAAACACTTTTACTTGATATTTCCAGGAATCCAATATAATATTTTTATATCCAACCAAACACATGTATACAAGTTTCTCAGGATATTCCTGTGTTTAACTTTCCCAGAAATCATATTATTTTGATTACCTCATACCAAACAGCCCCTAAGAAGTACAAGAATTCCTCTGGCATTGATATTTAGAATTCCCGAGGGATCAGAAATTGGAGTATCTCTGTTGGCTACCCATACAGTTGTCTTTGGAGCTACTTTCTTGTACCAAATTCCCAGGTATCGACCCCTCGATGTGCCTGGACTGAAAAATCCCAGTTCAAAGCGTTGATCTGCTGAAACTACTGGCTCACCATCTCTGATGGATTGGCCAAGTGTAATTGTGTCCTGCGTAGTGGTGGCAATTCTTGTGGAAGAAAGTAGAAAACAGTATAGAATAAGAAATCTGAAGTACTTCATTGACTCTGTCATGCTTGCATTTGGCAAGAAATGCATCAATATAGAATTTGTGGGACCTAGGATAAGTCTGGTTTATTTTTTACCACAAAAAGTGAAGAAAAGTCAAGGGCAACAGGATACACAAGTGACTTGATCTATCAACCTGTCAAGTAACCTCAGATTTGGGCAATGCTAACTAGCATTGTACTATCGGTAGGCAATACATTAAATGGTTATCATTGCAGCTCTATGCTTTCATTTTCATGATTTTTTTTACAAGGATATAACTTCTGTTATAATCAGTAATTCAATATAAACCAGTAAAGGTATTTTCATTGCTCCATTAGTCTCTTGTTGAAACAAAATGGTAGTATTTGGCAATACATATCCTATGCATTTTTTCCATAAACTCTGGATTTCTATATTTCCATTTAATTGCCAAAAAAATGTACCAAGATTTGGATCCTAGCGGTATCTTCAAAACAATCAAAAATTGAAGAAAGAAATGGACAACAGCCTTTCTAGGAGAACTAATGGTAGATACTAGGTATTAGTAACCATCAAACCCAAAACTTAAGCCGAAAGAAAACTAACACTCTCAAATGCAAAACCAACGAGCTTGTCTCGTGGCTCAAGCCCAAACACATTCAAACCAGAATGAAAGTGAACTAATTTAACAATTGGGTAGTCTTATTACAACAGATCATTAATTACAAACGGTCATGTAATTGAATAGCATGTCAGCAGGTAGATAAGAATAGGTACAATAGAAGAAAATATCATAACAATAACTAAGCTCTTGTGCAGGTTGGTGATCAATGAACCTTGTACATAAATTAAAGAGAAAGAGAGAACATTAAAGAGAGATATTGTTGGTTCTTATTTTCTGTAGATTATCTCTTTGTTTCTCTTCCTGGGTTTTTTTAAATAAAAAATAAAATAAAATTATGTTTACACCTTACGGTCTCCGTTTGGTGACCCGTGTCCGTACCTTTTTCTTTTCGAGTTCCCAGTCCTAAGTCCTATATCCAAAAACCATTTTCTCTATTGACAAAGGGGGACCCACATCCATTGTATCACTTAGTTGATGTAGATCTAATTTCATGGGTCAACAAAAGTCAAACTATCAACCCAAAAACGAAAAGAAAAGGTAGGAGCAATATGCTGCACAATTGACTTGACCTGTCAACCTGTAAACTCCAAATTAATTCGAATTAAGCATTTTAGCAGGAAAAGAAGACTACATTTGATGAAAATATCATAGAAATACATCAAAATCATTTAGCTCTTCTGCATGATGGTGGCCAATGATCCTTGTACTAGTCTAAAACATAAATTAAAAACATTTATTCACATCCATTTTATGATACAAATATACATCATATAGATCTTTTCTAACAGCTCGGGAATTATTTACTGGTGATGATTAATCCTCTGGTACTTCAATGGAAAAGTAATTAGAGGAAGAGACGTCACTTCGCAATTGTCGATTACTACATTTTGCATTAGACCCCTTAGCTTTCTCTATAAATTGGTGTTCTTTATCGAGCCTCCAACAATGATATTGTGAATTCATTGGTTGAAGATAATAGTTCCTTACTTAATGATAGCTCTGATTCAGGCAGATTCCTTTCGGTGAAAAAACCAGGCTGCTTTGGCTGAGGCAATGACCGTTCACCACCCAACATTAGAACCACAGTTGACATGTTTGGCCTGTCTTCTGGTCTTTGTTGCACACATAACAGGCCGACATGAATGCATCGTAACATTTCAGATGAAGCAGAAGAGTAATCTAACGATTTATCGATTAGCTCCACTGTCCTTTCTTCATTCCAGAGTCTCCATGCCTAAAATAGATAAAAACAAATAGTTACTATCCAATACTTCAAGTCCATACAAGAAATGAGCTTGGGATCACAGTGAAAAAGAGTTTCTAAAAGTCAACTTCATGAATTGCAGAATTGGTAATCACATATTCTTTAGGCTTACATGTCCAAGAAGATTATGATTGTGATCAATGTGGCAAAATCCTCGGTTTCTCTTCCCACTTACTATCTCTAGTACTAAAACACCAAAGCTGAAGACATCGGATTTCATTGAGAAGATCCCATCTACTGCATACTCAGGAGACATATATCCACTGTGAAAAAAAATTGCATGGAAAGAATGGAGTTAACATATGATATAATATAATGAATAAATGCAAGCTAACTTACTACATTCCAATCTCCTGAGAGTGGAAATCCAATTAACTTTTCAAAAAAAATTCGTAGTGTCAAGGTTGGCCAAAAAAAATACTTACTATGTTCCAACAATTTTATTTGTTTCTGCCTCCGTTTGATCTCCCCCAAATGTCCTAGCCATGCCAAAGTCTGAAATTTTCGGATTCATATCATTATCTAATAAAACATTACTGGCTTTAAGATCTCTATGTATAATCCTTAATCTTGAGTCTTGATGAAGATAAAGAATCCCTCTAGCAGTTCCTACGATAATTTGGATGCACTTGCTCCAATCCAGTAATTGTCTTCTTGTTTTATCTGAAACATTTCTCATCCAAGTTAGTGCTAAGCCCTATGACTGAATACTCAAAAAGAAACTACAATGAAAGTAACTTTATTAGTATGACTACTGAATAGAATTAAAGAGGCAGTTTAGAGAAAATCATCAAACCAAAAATAAAGTAGTCCAAGCTTTTGTTTGGCATGTATTCATAAATTAACATTCTTTCATTTCTTTCAGTGCAACATCCAAGAAGCTTTACAAGGTTTCGATGCTGAAGTTTAGCAATCAGAATAACTTCATTTTTGAACTCCTTCATTCCTTGTCCAGAACATCTTGAGAGCCTTTTAACTGCAATTTCTTGGCCCTCGATCAATGTACCCTAGAAATCATAATTCAGAATAGTAAATATCTTTCAATGAAAGTAACACAACCTTAATTAGTTGTTTGTTGTTATGTTACCTTGTAAACAGGTCCAAATCCACCTTCTCCCAACTTATTTTTGTCTGAAAAGTTGTCAGTGGCAATAGCTATGGTCTTCAAATCATATATTATTAATCCAGTATCATCTTTTTCGCTCCCCTCATCATTGTCATCCATTTTGTGGTTGTCGTCTGTATGTCCTGAAAAGTGGGGTATTAATATGCTATTTACCCATTGAATTTATTGTAAAGAAATCAGTATGCACTTACAGCAGTTACAGGACAATTGCTTTTGCATTTTTTAGGCATAAATTACTAGCAACAAATTCATCAGAGAGTCCAATTGATATTATTTACCTTCATTCTTAAGTTTCGTCTTACACATATACATGATCCAAGCTAATACAAGTGCTCCCATGCCTGAAATTATAGATGCGACTATGATGATCACATACACATGCTTCTTCCCACTAGGTTGTCTCCGTGATTCAATATTATCTGAAAGAATATATTAAACTTATCAAACATACAATTGTGACTGTGATTGTCCCATATAAGGAATTCCACCCATAAATGTTCCAAACATCTCCTGAAAATATCATTAATAGGAAGAAAGGGAAAGGAAGGTACCTAGCTCCAAAGCAGCTACCCGCACATAAAGATCTTGACCGCCATCAATATCTGATATGTCAATCAGGTCATTGAACCAGAGCAAACAGCCAGATCCTCCTTCTCGGATATCTAAAGTTGCATATGCCGTACAGGAGCAATTGCTAAGACACAATTTCTTACATTCTACAAGGCTAATGTATTTTTCAGTCCTGGAATGACTTGTGTCAGGCAATTTTATGGCTTCATGCTTCATAAAGCCATCTCCGTGCTGACAATCTAACGGAGTCTTTCGAATACACCCAGCAGACCAATTGTAGATATTCCATTGTTGTTGTGATTTAGGTACAAATCCTTTGAAGCATGTGCAAACAGGAAAGTTATTGATGTTGCAACTAGCATATGCACCACACAAGCTATAATTGGAGCACTCATCGCGCATTTTTGCATAGTATCCTACCCATGTGTGAGTTTCATCCATCCATGTAAAACGCTGCACAACACCTGATGGGGTCAGCACCACTCTTGAGAGGACTGAACTGTCTTGGATCTCATATGTGTAAAATACCTCTTTCTCATTTGACACAAAGTTGTATGCATATATAGAATTTGGTTTCAGCAGTGGGGATCCAGTAAAATGAACGCCATTCCAGGAACCTGTTCTATACAGTATTACAGGACCCTTTTTAAGAAATAGCTGTGGAGTCCCACGAGGATCAATCATCTCTGTGAATTCACCCTGAGAAGGGTCATCTGTGCTCTTCCAAGATGTGAGAAACCATTCCAGACCAGTTGTCAAGTTTATTCCAAACTTCATGCCCGGTAGTAAGGTATCACCAGGATAATCGAAGCTCTGCCACAAAAAGTTATCAGGGTTGTTATCATTTCCATCTTTCACGACCAGATTTCCTGATCCTAAGAGCACTGCCACTGGATTCTGGGGAGTTCTTGATGTGTTGGATGACCAAACAATGTTGTTTGTGCTATTAAGGAGGACAAGAATTCCTCTGGCATTGATACGTAGAACTCCTGAGGGATCAGAAATTGGAGTATCTCTGTTGGCTACCCATACAGTTGTCAGTGAAGCTACTTTCTTGTACCAAATTCCTAGGTATCGGCTCCTCGATGTGCCTGGACTGAAGAATCCCAGTTCAAAACGTTGATCTGCTGAAACTACTGTCTCACCATCTCTGATGGATTGGCCAAGTGTAATTGTGTCCAGTGTAGTGGTGCCAATTCTTATGGAAGAAAATAGAAAAGAGTAGAGAGTAAGCAATCTGAAGCCTTCCATTGACCTTGTCATGCTTGCACTCACAGATTATCTCTTATATTTTGTCCCCAAATTCAGCCTAGCACGAATCGCATCAGTACAGATTTTATGGAACTTGGTATTTTTTAAACCCCAAAAAAAGAGAAGAAAAGTCAAGGGCAATAGGCTGCACAAGTGACTTGACTTGTCCACCTGTCACAGTAACCTCAGGTTCCGGGCAAAGGCTTCTAGCATTGCATGATTCACTTGCAATGCATTGATTTTTTGCTCTACCTTTTACTCGAGTGTTCAATGCAGCCCTGTGATTTCCTTTGCATCATTTCTTCACAAGAATCTTGTCAAAGGTAGTTAAGAATCTAGCTCAAAAGATCCTAGTACAACTCAAACTACAACCTTGAAGTCCAGCTTAGAAGCTTCAAGTACATCTCAAAGCTCCTACAAGTACATGTACACGTTCCAGTGCGTACCACAGCTAACATCGGCAAGTATTCTACAAAGCTTGCCTTCCCAGTTTGCTATCATACAGCAGCAGAGATTAGCGAAAAGTTAATAAGGTTGTTAAGCTGTAAATTCATGTCTATATAAATTAATAAAAACGTTAATTTCTTCTCTAGCTGAGTTAGTTATTCAAAGTTGTCTCTAATGAAGGTTTAGCTAGCTAAAGCATTTCATCGAACACCTTTCAATTTTCATCAAACACCAGTAAATCTTACAATCTAACTTATGTTATCCTCAGTAATGCAATATAAACAAGTAAAATGATGTTTATTGCTTCATTAGATAATCTTAACAATTTGTTTTTGAAACAGTTACAATCCATTTTCATGTTCTGGTTACACAAATTCAGGAAATCTCAATTGGCCAACGTAGGAAACTGAATGCTTTACAAGCAATTTTTAATGTTCTAGTTACACAAATTCAAAGGAACAATGTCACAGATCAAACAAAATTGAAAAGAAGTATGTGAAGAGCCTTCAAAGAGTTTCGTTTTTACCTGTGTAGAACACAACATGGGATGTGAAACTTCAGAACTGTAGTGATTTCGGTTGAATCGGTTACAACCAATCGATTTAACCGAAGCAGCACTTTGTTCAACGTTTTTGGACAAAGACATGAGACATCGTGTTGTTGTCGCCATTTTCAAAATCGAAACTTTCTTTGATTTCTCAGTTCTCACCTCGTGAGCTCTCTCTTTCTCTTGACTCGACGATCGCGGCCGCTACTCGCTCTGAGTCTCAACCGAGTCGACTCGTGACTTGCCCGGACACATCACTAGTCAACTCGGACACGTCACGGGTCAACTCAGGGCATACAAAATCACGCAACGAGTCGACTCGTGATGGGTCCAACCCAACTTGTACTCTGATCCAACTCCATAAAAGGTCAAAACAATTGGTCTTGGACTTGTCCTACCAAGCACGAATGGGCTAATGGGTGGCCAAAACCCAAAGCCTATCTAAAAACATATAATTTTTGTTTTATTTTTATATAATATATAATTTTTTTTGAAACAAAAACAAATATATATATATATATATACACACATTATTATAAAGACTTCTGTTTTACAATAATTGCTTAATTTCATATTTACAATGATAAAACAATTTTTTTAATGATAAAACAAAAAATTATTAATACATCTTAATGACATCAATCAATATTAAATCTTATCCTTTTTTTTTATTATTGACTATGCTACCAAGCTGTGGCTTGACCATGGGTGGTAAGAATTACATCAGCTCATGTCATCTTACTACAAAGTCCAACAGGAAGCATTAAATCTTGTCCTTAACCATCTCTTGTTGAAGCAAAAATGTAGTATTTGACAAATAAATAAAAAAAGACAAATTGAAATGGTTATCTAAGTTTTGGAACCAAATTTACACAAGGGAGTGGGGTGCTATTCACAATCATTGTATGATAATATGATATACAACATATGCTGTGTATATCTAATACTCAACCAAAACTTTCTGGCTATGATCTCTCTGGTACTTCAGTGGACAAGTTATTAAGGAAACAAACATCAACTGATGATGATTGGTGAACACTGTTGTCTGTGGATTACTTGTTTCAATTAGATTTTGCTGGAAATCAAACCCCTTTGCTTTCTCTGTATAGCAGTGTTCTTTACCGAGGCACTAGCTATGGTCTTCAAATAATATATTGTTAATCCAATATCATCTTTAGGGGTGGGCACTAAGTTCGGAACCAAACCGAACCGAATCGAATCGAACCGAACTAAAAAAAGGGTGTTCGGTTCGATTCATAAAATGAATTCAGTTTAAACCGGTTTAAAAAGTTGAAAACCGAAAAGTTTTCAGTTCAAACCGGTTTGGTTTCCCAAAAACCGGTTTGAACCGATTAAACCGCCTATATAAGTAAAAAAAAACCCTAACCTATTAGTAAAAAAAAACCCTAACCCTAACTTCTTTTCTTTCATTAAATATTATTATTTATTAATTAGGTTTGATTTGAGTTTTTTGGGTTTGGACTATTAAAATTTATAAAACTTTGGCCCAAAATTAGAATCCAACAACCCATCAAATTTAAAAACATATTAAAAAGACTCATTAAACTCATCAAGCCCATAAGGCCCATTAGGCCCAAAACCAAAATGAACCGAACCAATTAAAATCAATTCGGTTCAGTTCGATTACCATTTCTTATTCGGTTTGAACCGGTTCAATTTTAGGTAAACCGAAATATTTTCAATTCAGTTCGGTTTTGCCTAAAACCGAACAGAACCGAACCATGCCCACCCCTAATAATCTTTTCCTCTCCCTTCGGCAATGTCATACATTTAATTGCTTTTGCATTATTAGGCATTAGTATCTATAATTTCCTATATTGAAGACATTAGTAGAGCTTAAATTACATGAAATGAAATAAAATATGAGTTCGACGGTATATAGAAAATTGTTACAACTATACATTTGATAATCTCTTTTAAACCCCAAACCCCAATTACCACAGGATCTCTCCCCGTATATTCTATAGATATTCCCCCTCTCTTATTTTTCTAGGTGTTATTCAAAGTGTTTATGAAAGAGGGTATTTATAGAGTGAGGATACTTGGAGGCAAAGTCATGATATGCTTGGAGCCAAAGTCTTTTACTTGGAACCAAAGTAATTCCAAAACTTTTCCAGCAAGAAAACCAAGGCACACATGCTCCCACACGAATGTTTCTTTCAGACCACACCCAAACCAATCTGATTCCGTATTGACCACTTCCACTCAGTTGAATTCATTTGAATCACATGGGAATACGAGCCAATTTCCAACACATTTAACTTAAAACCATTCCTCATCTGTTAAAACCTCAAACAAGGCTTGAAAAAAAAAACCGAATTTCTAGATGGCATAAGTCATGTTCGCTCTGTCGTTTAAAACAAAATTATTGATTAAGAGAGGGACATCCAAAATCACACTTTAATGATATATGACTTTATGAGTAATTCTTATGTTCCACGGGCCTGTACTACTGTTTACCATCAGCATCTGACCTTCAAACCAATTGCTCTATAATGTATATCCAAATCCGCCCAACCAAGCCCTAAAAATGACAAGTTGGGTTGGACAGACTGGTACGGAAACTGGTATAACTCTCTATGAGTACAAGCCGGCCCAACCCTTTTAACATCTCTAATTTCAAGCCTGGAATCATCTCATTGGGATATCAAGTCCATGCTAGTTAAAATTTTGCATGAAGATTACTTCAGCTGCGAAAATTTACATAAGATTTAGGCATATGCGCTGTTGTGAATTCTTGTAATCAGACTAGATTGGATTATATCAATGTAAAATTTAACATCTATCAATTTGTAGATGGATTCAGAACAAAATCTTTATTATAAGGTGATATGTGCTCATCTTGGGCACACGTAAGCCATGCAAGCCATGCATGGGGGGATTGGGCTTTGGTCTAGGATCGGTTGGACTTGATCAACTGATCTTTAATTTGAAATTTATTTTAGTTAGTAGAGGAAGAAATCAGGTGCATGATTGTATTTGTGAGTAGACAATATAGGTGTTTGTAGGAAATTAGGAACAATTGGGTTGATGTAAATGGGGTGTTTCCTTGAGAAAATAAGTGCAAAGCTCTCTTACAGCTTTTCCATTTTTGGTTTTACGGCATCCAAAGATCAAGGACTCAAATTTTATTTGATTTTACACTGATTTATATTTAAGATTCAATATTGATGTCTTAATTAGCTTCTTTATAAAATTTCTACTTTCGTGAATGTTAAAGAGATGATGTGGAAATAGGTAATCAAATAGAAGCCTATTGAAACCTTAGATGTGACTAAGGCATACCACTCCCACCTGTTCAACCCTTGAACATTTCACATGAGTAATTTAAGAGTTTTTTTCTTTTCATATCTTGCACTAAAATGATTTAAAATGACATCTTTCAAAATATAAAAAATTTGGTTGATTTATAAATAATTTTTATCCTTAAGTAAGATTTTTTTTTTTTAAAGGAAAGTAAATATATAAAAGAAAAAGTACATCCGTAACCAATTGCTACACATTGTGAATATTTTTCTAATCAAATAAACTTAGAATATAAAAACAGTGTCATTTTTGCTTCCCAGAGAATAGGTCAATGTGTTAGCAACTCTAGAAACATAATAAACATCAACAAAAGCAAAGGAATCTAACAGATGAATAATTTTCTAAAGTCATCAAACCAATCTAGCGAGGGGATGAGAATTAAGAATTAATCAAATTAACCACCATAAGAGCATCTGATTCCACGCCACTATAGCATGATATAAACCCACATCCACAGTAACAGTGTAAGACTAAGACCTCTCAAAATAGCAGCCGAAGTGAGATTTTTATTTATTTATTTATATAATCATAAGTGAGAATTTAATGAGTGATAAGGAGCACTTTTTCATAAATTATCGTATTATTAGGATGATGAATTTAAAAATTATTTAAATCTATCAATATTTTCACCAAATAATAAAAAATAAAAAAATAAAAAAATTTATTGATCAATTAAAAAAGCCCGAGGATGAATATGTATTGGGCTTATAAGCAGGCCCAAATGGAGAATTTGATGCAGCAGAAGAAGAATTTCAGAAAACGGAATTACGAAGAAGAGGAAGATGACGAAGAAGAAAGAAGGTATTTTAATCGCTATATTCATTATTTAATTTGTTTTTTTTTCCCATTATTTATACTCTTAATTATTGCTTATACAGGATTGTATTTGTGAACAATTAAGTTGATGTAAATGGGGGTGTTCCCTTGAGAAAATAAGTGCAAAGCCCTCTTACAGCTTTTTCATTTTGGGTTCTACAGCATCCAGAGATTAAGGACTCGAATTTTATTTTATTTTGCACTAATTGATGTTGAGAATCATATTGTTAAAATGGTGTATATATCATCGAGTTTCTTTACGGAAATTTCATTCCTTTTTATAATATATGTTTGCTTTCAAACACAAGTGTCATATTTATTTACTGATTTGTATTTGAGATTCAACATTGATGTCCTAATTAGTAATTAGCTTCTTTATAAAAATTTTATATATCCCGACTGATTTGAGACATTCTGAATTTGCATCCTTGTATTACCAACTATGCCAGTAAATGGAAAAACCATTAGCATCATGACTAAGAAACTTGCCAAATTCTATAAGAAATTCGAAACCGAATAGTATAAATGATTTAATCCTACATTTGGACCGAAAAATCGAAACTGAATAGTACAATTGATGCATAAATTCATAAGTTCACATACACCAATTATTTAATTTCAAGTGGCAAATCCAAAGAATAGATGCTCTATGAATATGAGAAGATATGGTCAATTTATGCTTACCACTATGAATAGATGTTCTATTGTAGTATTTAGGTTGCCTTCCCAAAATCCTTCACCCTCTGCTTTTGCTGTTCGTAGTTTGTGCAGCCTTGGTGTGCTTAAGACTCCTCCAGAAAAAATCTTCGTATTTTCTTTCCGTCTTTCACAACGAGATTTCCAAATCCGAAGAGCACTGTGACTGGATTCTGGGGAGTTCTTGATGCGATGGATGACCAAACAATGTTGTTTGTGCTACTAAGAAGGACAAGAATTCCTCCGGCATTGATATGTAGAACTCCTGAGGGATCAGAAATTGGACTATCTCTGTTTGCTACCCACACAGTTGTCTTTGAAGCTACTTTCTTGTACCAAATTCCCAGGTATCAACTCCTCGATGTGCCTGGACTGAATAATCCCAGTTCAAAGCGTTGATCTGCTGAAACTAGTGTCTCACCATCTCTGATAGATTGGCCAAGTGTAATTGTGTCCAGTGTAGTGGTGGGAATTCTCATGGAAGAAAATAGAAAACAGTATAGAGTAAGCAATCTGAACCTTTCCATTGACTCTCTCATGCTTGCACTTACGGTTTATCTCTTATTCTTTATCTCCAAATTCAGCCTAGCACGAATTGCATCAGTTCAGATTTAATGGAACTTGGGATTTATAATTTTGGTTTTTTTTTTTTTACCCCTAAAAGAGAAGAAAAATGGAGGGCAATAGGGGGCACAACCGCACAAGTGACTTGAGTTGTCAACCTGTCACAGTAACCTCAGTTTCCCGGCAAAGGCTACTAGCATTGCATGATCCACTTGCAATAAATTGATTTTTTGTTCTACCTTTTACTTGAGTCTTCGATGCAGCCCTGTGATTTCCTTTCCATCAATTTTTTCTAAGTATCTTGTCAACGGTAGTTTGGAATCTAGCTCAAAAGATCCTAGTTCAACTCAAACTACGATCTTGAAGTCCAGCTCAGAAGCTTTCAGAGTTTCAGTACATCTCAAAGCTCCTACAAGTACATGTACACGTTCCAGTACATACCTGTACACATTAAAGTACCTGTACACGTTCCGGTACAAGTACCTGTACATGTTTGGCAAATATTACAATGCTTACCCTTCCAGTTTGCTATCATACAGCAGCAGATCAGAGAGTTTGCAATAAATCAATCAATCAGAGGATACATAGGTAGTTAGATTTGTTAATTAAAAGATTTACATGTAGTAACTGACACGACTAAAGTCTGTTATTGTAATGACTGGAAGCCCGAGATTAGTGAAAAGTTAATCAGGTTGTTAAACTGTAAATTAATGTCTATATTAATTAATAAAACGGTTTAATTTCAAAGTTGTCTCTAATGAAGGTTTAGCTAAAGCATTTCATCGAACACCTTTTTAAATTTTCATCAAACACCTGTAAATCTTACAGCTCTAACTTCTGTTATTCTCAGTAAATAGTAATGCAATATAAAACCAGTACAATGATGGTTATTGAACCATTAAATAATATTATTCTTGTTGAAACAAAAATAAAGATACTTGTTGCCTCTTCTCTAACACTTTTGTTATGAAACTGACGTGTTTCGATTCCCAACATAAATTCGAATTGAGAATAAAATATGAGATAAAAATAATGGACACAAGATTTACGTGGTAAAACCCTCAATGTGAGGGAAACATACATGGACAAAGACTAGAAGGATTTTATTAAACCAAAAATGATTACAACCTCTCTCTAATCTTTTAGGAGAGAACTACAACCTTTCTCTCAAACAAGAGGAAAGCACAATTAGGGAGAAAGATGAAAACTAATGCTTGGGATGATTTGTGGAGAAAACTTGGCTTGGTATTTATAGGCAAACACCACACCCATATCATTAATGAAAGTAGTTGAGAAAATCAACTACCACCCATCAACTAATTTGCCACCAAGAACTCCATTTTCAAACTTCATTTAATTCACCTAATGACTTCATCTCTTACATTCTCTCACTTGAAGTCATCTTTCATGGTCTGTTTATCCTTCTGATCTTTGCTCAAATTCTTGCTATTTACGTTTCTGCTAGACCACAGGAGGATCTACACCATATGATCTTGTCAGTATTGATAGGCTTGGTCATTACATCTGCTAGATTCTCCTTGGTGTGTATCTTTTGCATATCCACACTACCGTCTTCCACTACTTCCTGAACAAAGTGATATTGTACTCCTATGTGCTTGGTTCTGGAATGGAAAGCTGGATTCCTTGAGATGTGCAAAACACTCTGACTGTCACAAAATAAAATGATTTTCTCTTGTTTGTGCCCGAGTTCCTCTATTAGCCTTTTAATCCAAACTGCTTCCTTACAAGCTTGTGTAGCTGCCATGTACTCTGCCTCAGTTGTAGATAGAGCCATAACTGTTTGTAACTTGGAAATCTAGCTCACAGCTCCACCTGTAATTGTAAACACATATCTGATAGTAGATTTTCGTTTGTCGAGATCTCCAGCAAAATCTGAATCCACATAACCCCTAACAGTAAATTCTGATCCTCCATAACATAATGCATCATCTGAGGTTCCTCTGATGTATCTTAGAATCCTCTTCACAACATTCCAATTCTCTATACCAGGATTTGCCATATATCGACTAACTGCTCCCACTGCTTGTGCAATGTCTGGTCTTGTACATATCATAGCGAACATCAAACTTCTCACTGCTGATGCATATAGCACTCGTGACATTTCCATCCTCTCCGCTTCATTGCTAGGACTCATACTTGAGGATAATTTGAAATTCACAGGAAGTGGGGTAGAAATTGGCTTACAATCTTGCATGTTAAAGCGTCAGAAAATTTTCCTCAAGTAGTACTTCTGAGAGAGCCAAAACTTTCTGTTATTTCTGTCTCGGTAAATTTGCATCCCTAGAATCTTGTTTGCTGGTCCCAAATCCTTCATATCAAACTCCCTAGCCAACTGTGCCTTTAATTCTTGGACTCGATCTTTGTTGGGGTCTGCTACCAACATGTCGTCCACGTACAACAACAAGATAATGAAGTCATCATCATCTTTAAACCTCTTGTAGTAAGTACAATGGTCTGAACTGAGTCTGTTGTACCCAAGGCTTATAATGAAGGAATCAAATATCTTGTACAAACACCTCGGTGCCTGTTTTAAACCTTACAGATATTTGGTTAACCTGCAAACCAAGTTCTTCTTGCCTCTTTTGGCAAAATCTTAAGGTTGAAGCATATAAATTTCTTCTTCAAGTTCTCCATGAAGAAATGTAATTTTCACATCCAACTGCTCTAAGTGTAGGTCAAGCGTGGCACACATAGCCAGGACTACTCTGGCTGTTGTAAGTCGAACCACCGGGGAAAATATCTCGTTGAAGTCAATGTCTTCTTTCTGAGCATATCCTTTCACCATCAGTCTTGCTCGATACTGCTCCACTTGGTCATTGCCATCCCGTTTGATCTTATAGACCCATTTGTTTCCAATGGCTTTTCTTCCATGTGGTAGTGGAACAAGCTCACATGTCTTGTTCTTGTGTAGAGCTTCAATTTCTTCATGCATTGCTGTCATCCACAGAGATGCATCTGAGCTATTTGTAGCTTCATGGAAAGTCAATGGCTCTTCATCCTCTGTTAGAAGACAGTATGCTACATTGCTCTATATAACATACTCCGAGTGCCAAGCCGGAGGTCTCCTCTCACGAGTTGACTGTTGAACTTCTGGGGCCTCAGACTCATCTGGTGCTTGTGTCTCGTGCTCTGGTTCTGCTTCAGAAGGAGCTAAATCTTCTTGTTCTGGATTATCTTCCACCTAAACTTCAGTGGTCTCTGAATTTTCCTTTGATGTGCTATCGTCTCTTTCTCTTTGTAATTGATCTTCTACAAAGATAACCTTTCTGTTGACTATAACCTTATGGGCAGTGGGATCCCATAGGCGATACCCCTTTACTCCGTCAACATACCATAAGAATATACATCTCCTGGATTTCGGATCCATCTTTGCTCTTTCTTGAGCATTGTACATCATATACACAGGACATCCAAACGAATGTAGATTAGAGTCTTCAGCTGGCTTACCGATCTACATCTCCATTGGTGTTTTTAACTCAATTGCAGTTGATGGAGACCGATTTATCACTTAACAGACGGTCTTGGCTGCTTCAGCCCACAATGATTTTGGTAGACCTGCAGTCCTCAACATAGCTCTAATTCTTTATGCTAGAGTTCTGTTCATCCGCTCTGCCACTCCATTTTGCTGTGGAGTGTATATAACTGTGAATTGTCTATCAATATCTTCTTGCTTGCAAAGTGCAAGAAACTCGTCATCTTTATACTCTGTTCCATTATCTGTCCTCAAACACTTGATCTTTTTCTCGGATTTAAGTTCCACCCGTGCTTTAAAGGCTTTAAACACTGGAAACACATCTGACTTTCTCTTGATTGGATACACCCAACATCTCCTAGAGTAATCATCAATAAAAGTCACATAGTACTTTACTCCTCCTAGGGATATATCTGGTGATTCACAAACATCAGAATGGATCAAGTCTAGAATACATTTGCTTCTAGCAGTTGATTTGCTAAACTTCAATCTATGCTGCTTACTTGTAACACAATGCTCACATAATGGAAAATTTACCGATTTGAGCCCTGGAAGCAGGTTCCGATCGGAGAGAATCTTTAAACCTCGTTCCGATATGTGGCCAAGTTTGCGATGCCACATCATCGTTGATTCTTCTCCATGGTTGAAAGATGCAACACATGCATCAGCTTCTTGTAGTGTTTCTCCCTTAAGCATGTATAGATTTGCAGCGACCTTCTCTGCCCTCATAATTACAAACACCCCTCTGACAATCTTCATGATCCCATTTTCTATATGGGATTTGCATCCGAGATCATCTAATTGTCCCAAAGACAACAGATTCTTCTTCAGGCCCTTCACATGTCGTACTTCCTAAATAGTATGAATAGTACCATCATGTATCTTTATCTTGATAGTACCAATACCAGCGATCTCCAAGGCATGGTCATTACCCATAAATACAGATCCTCCTAAGATAGGTTCATATTTGTGAAACCATTCTCTTCGAGAGGTCATGTGCTAGGTTGCCGTTGAGTCTAAAAGCCAGACGTCAGCAAACTGTTTTCTGCCTTCAACAACAGCTGTTGCCTCGCTGTATAGAACATCACCATCATCTGAAGTACTTACTACACATCCCTGAAAATTTAATGACTCAGGAGCTTTATTGCCCTCATTCTTCTTGTTTAGCCAAAACTCACTTTTGACGTGCCCTTTCTTGCCACAATAGTAGCACTTGATGTTCTTCTTACTTCTTGATTTTGATCTACCATGATTGTGACTCCCACTGGGGACACGTTCCATTGATCTCCCCCTTGTCATTGATAAAGCCTCTGCTTGTTGCGAATTTGACAACCTGTCTTCCCTGTTCTTACGTCTACTTTCTTCTTCTAAAACAGCAGCTGCAATATCATCGAAGACTAGATAATCCGTAAGGATGTTGTTTGTTAGGTTGTTAACAAGCTGATCATATGAGTCAGGTAGACTTTGAAGTAGAAGTTTCGCATGTTCAGTCTCATCTATTTTATAACCCAACGCTGTGAGCTGAGAAAATAGTGTATTTATGGTGTTGTAATGGTCAGTCACTGATGAGGATTCTGCCATTCGAAGAGTGTAAAGTCTCATTTTCAAGAAGATTTTGTTGTGTAGTGACTTGGCCTCGTATAATTTTGTTATAGTATCTCATATCTCATTTGCCATTTTCATCTTTGCCACACTTGATAATACTCCAACGGCTAGTGCTAGATGTAGATTAGCAACTGCATTGCCATCCATCTTGTTCCACTCGCCATCATCAGTGATCTCCATTGGCCTTGCACTAATTGCTGCTAAGCAATTATCCTTCATCAAGATTGCCCTTATCTTCATTTTTCACAACATGAAATTACTCTCGTTGAATTTCTCGAATTCGAATTTCGCTGCCATCTTTGTGAAATTCACACAAGACATGCGATAAAAAGTGCACGTGAACAGTACCGTATACTGGAATAGTGCAGATATCCATGAATAGTACACCAGGAAAGTTCCCAGGAAAGAGAGGTGGGTCACAATGGACCTCTTAAGTACCAAGTCTTTCCTTAGCCAGAATCTTCCTAGACATGTACTTTCACACCACCACTCCTAATTCCAGCACATGTACAATCCGGAGCTCTGACAACTCAAGAACAAATCGTTTCTGATGTGGAAGATCAGACACTGCTGCAACCACAGAGCATACTAAAGCTATATTTGGGATTGCTTTTACTTGGTGAATAATCACTTATTTTTCAAGTTTTAAGCAAATAAGTGTTTGGTAAATTTTTCAAAAGCGGCTTATTTTACAATTTGCTCATCAAATAATCAGCTTTTGAGAAGTTGGTTGAGGGTTGCTTTTCAAAGCTGATTATTGGAGAAGCTAGCCCCTTACCTTTGGAATGTCTATAATGCCCTTGATATTTTATTGAAAATACAATAATATCCTCAGTTTTAAAATTGAAAAATTAAAAAAAAATTAAAAATATAAAACGACAGTGTTGGTGGCCACCGATTGCTGGTGACAAATGGACAGTGGTGGTGGTGGTGGCCACCACCGGCGATGGATGTCGGAGGACAGCTGGAATCCTCCGGCGGTGGTGGAGATCATTTTCCCCTCAGGAAGCCTCCTCTATTATAGCGAATTCGCCTCCTCCGTTCTTGGCATTGAAGAGACCAGCCTCTCGCCTCCTCCAACGCCGTAAGAGGGATTATCCGGCGATTGAAGCCTCCTCCGTTTCGCTATTTTATCATCCATTATCGCGACGAATCCGGGACGAAATCTCACAATTTCAAATCTTGAACGTCGGCGGCGAGGAGACGATGTCGGCGGCGAAGGATGAAGAATGACGACGCCATCGATGGAGAATCCGGTGGAGTAGCAGACGGTGGTGAATTTGGAACCCAGGTTGCAGAAATTCAATTGATGAAGATTGAGTGAGTGAGTTGACTCATTTGATTTTCTTCTAATAAGGGCGAGTTGACTATGTAGATTTGACTGTGAAGACTGAGTTGACCCAGTATATTTGTATTGAGTATAGCGAGTTGACTCAGTATATTTGTATTGAGAATATCAAGTTGACTCAGTTGAATATTAAATATTATATATATATATATATATATATATAAATTCTGTGCTTTATATGTATATTTTTGAGTATTTTTAATTTAAACAAAAAATAAATAAATAGTAGAAAAATATTTAAATAACATATTACAGTTTAATATCTATTTTAGTCATTTTCCATAATCAATTAAAGTTTATCAAACACTTTTTTCTTACCTTTTTCTGAAGTTGATTATTTACAAAGTCAATTTACCAAACACCTATCAACTTATCTGGTAAACTGATTATTCATTAAGTTAAGCTAAAAGCGGATTATTTTATAAGTAAAGCAATCTCAAACATAGCCTAAGATTTTTCAAGAATATAACACTTTGCCAACCAAAAGCTCCGATACCACTGTTATGAAACTGAAATGTTTCGATTCCCAGCGTAAATTCGAATTGAGAATAAAATATGAGATAAAAATAATGGACACAAGATTAACGTGGTAAAACCCTCAATGTGAGGGAAACATCCACGGACAAAGACTAGAAGGATTTTATTAGACCAAAAACGATTACAACCTCTCTCTAATCTTTTAGGGGAGAACTACAACCTTTCTCTCAAACAAGAGAAAAGCAAAATTAGAGAGAAAGATGAAAGCTAATGCTTGGGATGATTTGTGGAGAAAACTTGGCTTGATATTTATAGGCAAACACCACACCCATATCATTAATGAAAGTAGTTGAGAAAATCAACTACCACCCATCAACTAATTTGCCACCAAAAACTCCATTTTCAAACTTCATTTAATTCACTTAATGACTTCATCTCTTACAACTTTCCATAATTGTTATTCGTAAAACTCAGAACTTGGCAACACGGCCGTGATCGTAATTGAAAAATGCAACCGATAATGATAATGATGCCAGTAGCTATCAAAGAGTCTCGTTTTTAACTGTATAGAAGACAACATGGGATGTGAAACTTCAAAACTGCACACTGATTTCGGAGATTTAACCGAAACAGCAATTTGTTCAACATTTTTGGACAAAGACGTTAGACAACGTGATGTTGTCGCCATTTTCAAAAGCGAATCTTTCTTTGATCTCTCTTTCTCTTAACCAGGTTGACTCGATAATCACTGCGTTTCTTGCTCTGAGCTCACCCAAGTGACTTGTGACGTGCCCAGTCAAGTTACGAGTCAACTCGGGGAGTGGCTTACAACCCTTGAGTTAACTCGTGATAGGTCTAAGTGTCTAACCCAATTTGGATTCCGACCTGACTCTAGAAAAGCTCAAAAGTTGGATTGGGCTTACCGATCACTAAAACGAAGCACGGCTAGGTTAATGGGCGTCCCAAACCCGAAGCATATCTAAATATATATAATTTGTTTTGAAACAAAAACATATATGTAATTATATATATATATAATAAAGCCTTATGTTTTACAATAATTACTTAATTTCATATTTACAATGATAAAACAAAAAAGTATTAATACATCTTAATAAAATCAATCCATGTGTAAACGAATTATAATATGTAATATAATATTTCAAAACAAATACCATAATATGACAGACCGGTACTATTGTCGACTATCAGCATCTGACCCTCAAAAACAATTGCTCTAAAATGTATGTCAAGTCCGCCCAAGTGCCCAACCAAGCCCAAAATATGACATGTTGGGCAGGGCACGTTTGTATGGAAAGTGGTAATAACCCTCTAGTACAGGCCGGCCCACCCCTTTCCACATCTCTAGCTTCAAGCATGGAATCATCTAATGGGGATATCAAAGTCCATGCAAGTTAAAATTTTGCATGGAGATTACTTCAGTTGCGAAAATTTACATAAGGTTTTGGCATATGAGCTGTCGTGAATTTTTGTAATCGGATTAGATTGGATTGTTGCGATGTAAAATTTAACATCAATCAATTTTAGATGGATTCAGAACAAAATCTTTATTATAAGGTCAATTTCGGAGACTTTCAAAACTCAATTATTGAGCTACAATTAATTTTTGTTTCTCTAAGTCATCCAGTCTTATCAATCCCGAGTGCATATTCTGGCATAAATCGACTCGAAAGTCATGTCAACCCAAAGTTGATGGCCCCAGTAAGACCCGTGTATGTCATGACATAAAGTTGGTCTTTTGTGGAAAAACAAATGGAAAATGTGTCATGAAATGCTGAATGCGACATACCAAATTGACCAATTGACTGACTTTTTTAGATTTTTAGTTTGGGCCGGCTAAGCTATGCTCAAAGGAGAAAAGTATTGTATCAAGAGGTACAGAGCTTGCTATATTGTACAATGAGGTAGCTTGCAATTGTGGAACTGCCATGTATCTAACAGATAGGCTTTCCATGACAAATTGACAATTGCACCACAAATGCTGGAAGGTGACTTACGAGTTTGAGATACCTTCAAAACCTTTAAAACTATAGATTTTAAGAAATTATTGAAAGCAATTTTTTTATAAATACAGCGTGCATCTTTAAATAAATGCATTTGAAACAAATTTTGCACTTGTAATTATTGTAAATAAATAAAAAAATAAAACCCTTAAGCTTCAAGTAAGAAGCAGACAAAACGTCCAAGATCAATCAATTACGTACACAATGAAAAACTTAAACCACTTCATTATTCAAATAAAATCAAAACCAAATATACTGACTTGGAAGTCAAGCCGACCCACTGCAATTTTGATCTTTGTGAAAAAAAGCTGAGGGCGTCAATTGAATGCGAGATACCATTGGATCAGTTGACTGACTTTGTTAAATATCATTTGGTTATGATTTACAGCTCCTTACAACTCACCAAATATCATACTATGAAAATGTCAATTTGTTATAGAAACATAAATTACCAAGAAATTCTAACCAAATTAGTAAGGTACCACCGCTCAATATGATTTGATAGTAAATTGTGTTAATTTAATTTAACAATGTTACGGGTGCATATGATATATCAAAACAAACAAAAAATACAACCTTAGACGTTGTATTTCATATATTTATCCATATCCTTAAACGTTGTGGAGGGTCATCTCTGAAATATTAATCTTTCACAAAACAGGGTAGTTGGGGGACAAGTTGTTTCAGCTTCTGTTTTCAAAAGTTTTTTCTTTTAATCGTTTTGATAGTATGTTCGAATCATAATTATTTTAGTATGAGTTTTTTTTTTAATTGCCTTTAGGAGAGTGTTTCTAGAATATGTAAATAACTCAAATTTGTCATTTTATCAAATATTACTCTTTGCATCAATTTTTTTTTGATAATGCTAAGTTTTCCAAATTTTTTACCAAAAAACTTTCTAAATTATGTTATAACATGGTGAATTGTCAACATCAGATCCCTCACCACATAAACTAATAATTTACAAGATATTGACAACTCATCGGTCACCATGCCACATAATTTGAGAAGTTTTTTGATAAAAAATTTAGAAAGCCTAGCATTATTCATTTTTTTAGGGTAGCTCTATTGCCACCCAAAATATTTCTCCCCACACCCATTTACTTCCAACACCTACAGTTAAAAATTGAAATTTAATAATTTACTGTTTACAATCTCCAAAATGTCAAGATTAACCCTATATATTAATAATCATTTTAATTAATTGTTTATCTTTAAATCCATATAAAATCAAATTTGGATGAAGAATCCTAAATTTCAATTTCATTAATAACCAAATCAAAATCCCAACTCCATTAATTAACCCAACCATAAAATTTATCACAACCCAGTGAAACCAAAGTCTTCGTGTATGTGTTTTCAAAAAAAAAAAAAGTCTTAAAAGTCTTCGTTTATGTTTACATAGATATAAATAATATCTAATATCCCAGAAAACTGGACAAAAGAGAAGACGCAAGACCAAATAAATAAATAAAAAAGGTTTAAATATACTGTGATATCCTATTATCCCATATAACTGCACAAAAGAGAAGACACGTACAAGACTATTCCACTCAAAAAACAAAACAAAACAAAAAATCTTTTTTGGTTTACAATCGCATGTTATAGATCACAAGAAAAACGATAATATTTATAGTCATCCGGATTAAATTGACTTGACCTATCAACCTTTCAAGTAATCTCAGTTTCGCGGAAGGCCAACTAGCATTGCACAAACCACTTGCATTATTCTACCTTTTACATCAGTCTTCATCATGAGTAAGATCTTTCATTTATAGAGGCCATTGTTTACAAGGAATTTAGAAGATCGACCATCTTTGAATTGTAGAGACCATTGATTACACGGAATTTAGAAGACTAACGTTTTTGGGAAGTTCCACAGATCGTGACAAATTTGATGCTAAAAGTATTCAAATATTACTTGTCTATGGACCACAGAGAAGTGACACTGATGTTCGCAGAAATTAGTAGCAACAAATGAATTTCTATACTGAAATAAAGTCAAGAAGAGAAAAATTGTTTGGGTGGCCGGCATAAAATTGTCCAATAAAACAATCCAATGGAAAGAGCTAACGAAACAGAAAAAGTGTTTGATATTTTCACCAAGGTGTTCGACGAAAGTTCAAAGAGAGAATGAAAGAAGAAAACTTTGAACAGGCTCCATTAATGGAGCTTAGAGCTTCGAAGCTTTTCTATTATTGAATAATGTGATTCTACATTCGTTTTACAGAGATCTGATTGATATATATATATATATATATATATCAGAATATTCTCAACCGCATTAAAAGTGTGAGCTTGAAATCAGGAAACCTCTGGCCAATTACAACCACTTAAATGTCCACATCAGCCAGTTAGTTATATATCAATAACTAACTAAAATATTACAGACTAACTAATTCTCAACTAATCTTAATACAAGTGGACGTAGAGCAATCTGAAAATTGCTATTTATAGTCTGTTCATAAGAGGAGTATTATTGTGATGCTCTGTATTGTACTCTATTTCTTCGTATATGTTTTCTCTGATGATATAATAATTGTATATATATGTTCGATAAAATGCCTATGAAGATTATTTAATATTTCTAAAGCGGAGAATTTTTTTATAACATCCTCAATCTTGTGTTCAATTTAGTTTAATGGTGAAGTAGAATTAAATCAATATACATGTAAATCTTTATTTATTTATTTTCACATTCAAGTTTTTTTTTTTGACTATTGTAGGTGTTTCAAAAACTTTCTTACAAACAAGGATATAGTTTGCCATAGTGAAAAACACAAAGGTTTTCTTACATTTGTCGGTTTAAATCAGTTATTTTCTCTTGAATCAAAATATTTATATTTTCAATTATATGATAATGCATATGTATATAATTATTGGAAACATTTATTTATTTATATGTGTTTTATTACATTGCAGTAAAATTGGAAATACAACCATTATTCCCTAAATCAAAGACTTCCAAATAGGGAGCAACTCCACACTTCATGGAAATTGATCTTTATTAGGAAACAAAGTCCCAAACTAGCATAGAAATCGGAATACCAAAAGAATACGATTCACTGGTCCATTACTTACACGGCAAGAATTAAGGCACTATTAGAATCCATAAATACACCGGTATCACTCAAAGTTAAGGTATGCAATATATATTCTCTAATTAGTAGAAACTCTATGAATTTCTAGTGCAAATTATCAGTTTTTATCTTAAGATCATTTGCTGAATTGAGTGCCGGAGTGTAAATGTCGGTCACCAACTACGATACTCTTAACGTTCTCCTTATTTACAGTTTTATTATAGGTTTGAACATTACCAAGGATTCTACTCGCCCAATCAGCAAGCATAGAGAGGCTACTCTGAGATTTCAAAAGACCCACGTGGAAAATGAATTTTGAATGCAACCTTTGACCAGTCAAACTCTGTTTACGTCTTTGTTGACCGGTTGACTATTTAACTATCCCAAAATTACCATCAACAACATGTATGGAGGATTTGATTGTGACTTCTTGATCTTAGACTAGATTATCTTGGGGAATTATTACATTGTGATTGTCTTTGAATTTGTCAAACGACACAAACTTGAGGAAAGAAGGTGTACGTGAATATACATTTTCCTTGAAATTTCTGAGTCGAAGAAAATTGCCCCACAAAAAGAAAGACATGTAGCTGGCTACTGCTCTTGAATAGAACAAGTGCTTCTTTTCACGCCAACGAAATTTGTCTACTTAATCCACAGTCAAAGACGATGGAGCCAAGTGCTTCGTTTGATTAGTTTTGTTACTTCCCAAAATCATCTTCAATTAAAAAAATGTATTCTCTCTCACTCTCCATGTCCATTAATTGTTCTAGTATAATCCTCTTCTTCCTTCTCTTGCCTTACTCAGAATCCAAACGCAACAATGGTGTTAACAATAGCACAAATAGTACTTATGAATTCTGTCCAACAACAACATGCGGCGGAAAAGGCCCAGTAATCAGATTGCCCAATAACAGCACACTCTTGCATCTTCCTTTTTTCAACAGCAGTACTAATGATTTCTATGTGCAAGAAATTTCTTATCTTCACAGCAGTATTTCCTTTACTGATCCTAATGAAACCACATGCCCAGTAAAAACTCTTTTCTCTCTAAACTTCACAAGCTTTGAATCTCCTTTTTTTAAAAACATGAATGATAATTGGAAGATCGCTACAGTGAACTGCACTGCAAAGATTGAACGGAGCAGCGTATTGTACAGCGCAGTAGTAGGGCCGATTGAATGTACAAGTGATGATAAAAATTTTGTTTATATAATTACTTCCTCCCAATTTTGGCCGTCAATGGAATTTCTGTCTCCGAATTGCAGCATGTTATCTCAACGAACATCAATTCCATTTCTCAAATACACTGTCGCAAATTTTTTGAAAACACGTAGGATGGTGATGGAATGGGAAGCTCTCGATGGATGCCATAGCTGTGAAAAATCTGGAAATTTTTGTGGGTTCAACTTTACAAACAATTCAACCATCTGTGTCGAAAACAAAGGTAACATCATCAGTTTTTATTTGAATTAATTATCAGTACAAAACTGTTATGTGTTTGTATATAAAATTGTTAGGATGATCGAATATATTTTTTATCAAAAAAGAAAAATTTACAGTTTTTATTTATTTATTAATTTTTAAAAAATAAAAATAAAATAAAATCTCCGAGCATTCTTTGTATTATCGGTAACGAAAGTAGACAATGCTTTAAAGCAACTCCGTCGATCTTTTTCCTCTGTTGCAGATCCTCTTCCAATTTTTGTAATAATAGGCACAAGTATTGGAGGCACGCTCTTCTTTACTTTGGTAATACTCCTTATTTACAAATCAAAAAAATCTGACAAGGAAAAAGAAGTTCAACAAAGAGTAGAGAAGTTCCTGGCAGACTACAAGACCCACAATCCAACAAGATACACTTACAGTGATCTTAAGAAAATAACCAGCAAATTTAAGCACAAACTTGGTCAAGGAGGTTATGGAAGTGTCTATAAAGGAAAACTTTCCAATGGAATTCCTGTTGCTGTCAAGATTTTGGAACATTCAAAAGCAAATGGAGAAGATTTCATCAATGAAGTTGCTATTATAAGTAGAATACATCATTTTAATGTTGTTCACCTTCTGGGATTCTGCTCAGAAGGGACTCGACGTGCTATCATTTATGAGTTCATGCTAAACGGATCTCTTGAAAAAATCATCTTCTCAAAGATGCACGAATCAAATCATCGACTTTTGAGTTGGGAGAAGTTGCGAAAGATTGCATTTGGTGTTGCCCGTGGAATAGAGTACTTGCACCAAGGATGCAAACGAAGAATCCTTCATTTTGACATCAAGCCTCACAACATTTTACTAGACCATAATTTCCAACCAAAGATTTCAGATTTTGGGCTTGCCAAGCTATGCTCAAAGGAAATAAGTATTGTATCAATGACAGCTGCTAGAGGAACTGTTGGCTATATTGCACCAGAGCTATTCTCGAGAAATTTCGGAGAGGTTTCTTACAAGGCTGATGTTTTCAGTTATGGAATGATGTTGTTAGAGATGGTTGGATGTAGAAAGAACATCGATCACACAATTGAAAATCAGAGCCAAGTTTATTTTCCCGAGTGGGTTTACAATACAGTGAACCAAGGAAGAGAGATCAGTTTAGAAATTGAGGAAGATGGAGATGAGGAAATTGCTAAGAAGCTTGCAATTGTGGGACTGTGGTGCATTCAATGGAATCCAACAGACAGACCTTCCATGACAATGGTGATGCAAATGCTTGAAGGTGACTTACAAAGCCTGGAGATGCCTCCGAAGCCCTTTATATCTTCGGATGTTGAAATGGTTGAAAATTCGTAGATTTTAAAGAAATTGTTGTAAACAAATTCTTGTTCAAATATTGGATGTATTTATAAAATCAATTCTGTACGTATATGCTTCTTCTGCTAAAGGAATCAAATTATGCATTTGTATTAGGTTTTTTTTTTCTTCCTAAAAGTGCTTTTCTAAATCTTGTTAGAGATAAGCACATATGAGATTATGAACCGAAAGATGTGAGATAAATCTCAGTCAAAAGTCCATGTATCACGCAAACAAAAGCTATTGAAGCTTTAATGGTCTGCTGCCGTGAAATGGTTACTAAAACATTAAAAATGGTTACCTACAGAACCACGAAAGTGGTTACTAAAACCATAAAATTAAAGTAGTTACTAGATAAGTGAATTTCTTATGTGACGTATTGTGTTTTCAAATGAGTATATTATATAAGTAAATCACCTATGACGTATTATGTTTTGAAATGTATATATATTATGTAAGTAAACTCATCCATGATGTTTTATATTCTTCAAATATGTATATATTATGTAAGTAAACTTATTCATGACGTATTATATTTTTAAATGTATATATATATATATATATATTACGTATTTAAAGATTTTAGATATATTGACTTATGATTTGGAATGACTAATTAATGTTATTGTTTTCTTCTTTAACCATTCCTTACGTCTGAAAATGTGATTTATAACTTCAAAAACATTTGAAATATTTTAATATAATTGTTTCGAAATGTTTATAAGAGGGGTGAATTCATAAATAGCCAAAATATTTATGGGTTTACTAATTTTATCCACCAATTTAAAATTTATTGTTTTCATCACTTTTGACCGATTTTAGACAAAATTACCCCTAAATTGAAATTAAACAATAAAAAGAAGGGTTGAATTAAAAAAGCTTTTGTTTTGTTAGAATTTTTAGAGGAAGAGAGAGAAAGGAAGAAAAAAGAGAGAGATTGTTCCATCGGTGCTGCTACTACTGCCCTCATACGTCAAATTCGTCTCTCTCACCATCGGTGCTGTCGCCCTCGCTCGTCGACGTCAACGCTTTGTTAAGCTACCTTGCTTTTGATTTTGCTATTGCCTGTCTATGTCGCGCCTTCATCATCCTTCTAGTCCGCTCGTTTTTCTCCAGTATGTGACACATCTCCTTGAAACTTTAATCGGCGGAGATGCCAATTTTCAATCTTGAGCTGAGTTAATTGGTATTCATACTATAATAGTTAATTTTTTTCAAAAATAGGGTTTTTTTTATATAAAAAAAATTGATGCTTATTGATACTAAAATATTTAGTAATTTGAGTTCAGATTCACTATTAATATAGTATAGGCATGTAAGTTTGATACATATATACTTTGACTTTAAAGTCTGGAGCACAAATTATTCTTATGGAATAAAGAATTTGTAATTTGTAATTTTTTCTGACCGGAGCCAAATATAATCGAAAAAAAAATCTAAATGTGTGACATAATTTCAAGTAAATAACTCTTCTTTGTGCTTAAATAGTAGTAGTCAGTGGAAGATGAAATGTTGTTCAAAGTTTGATTCGCGAAAAAATTCTAAGTTACTCTTCTGATATGGCAGGACTTGGTGTAACATTTATTCATTAACATGTAACTTTGTATCTTGCTTTTGATTGGCATGTAACTTCACTGTCATAAGTTTACCGATTTCACTATCATATAACTTGCTTTGTAATGGTAAGTAACTTCACTGTCATATAACTCGCTTTGTACATGCATGTAACTTGATTGTAACTGTCATATAACTTTGACAATGCATTTTTATGTGATTTTGTAGATGGAAAATTTAAATTAGGAGGATTTTTTGATAAAAATGAGGAATTATTGGACTAAAAAAGCCACCATGAACGTACATTGCAATTTGAATGACTTTTCAAATATTATAAAGGTTCTCCGAAGAGTTGGAGAATTAGATGAGTTGCAGAATGCATGTTTCGAGCACATACTTTCTATTCCTAAAGATTTGACTTTTTCTACTGGCTTAATTCATAACTTGTTTTTGAGGGAAATACATGTAGCTGGTGTGACTGGAGACAATGAGTTTCACTTCTCAGTTGGTGGTAAAAGAGCGAAATTCACACAAACGGAGTTTTGTTTGGTCATTGGCCTGCAGTTTGGCTTGATGTCTGACTCATTCTTGAAACCGTATGCTGCTATTCCAGATGAGATCCATGTTAGGTATTTAAAAAAAATAGAATATACGACTTAGACACATGTGGGCAAAGTTTCGGGTCGGACGATTTCAAAGACCAAAGGATGCTACTTGTTGACGGTGGTTTTTCGTTGTGTGAAAATTAGTACACCAACGGGTTATGTTTAGTGCAACAATGGAGAGAGTGCAGAAAAAGTAAAATGCCAGTTAATTAATATACTAAGCATAAATTATACATATAAAATAAAAAATAAATAAGAAATTATCTTTGTTTGTAGTTTGTAATTTGTAAAGAAATAGTGAATTGGTGGAGAGTAGAATACTATTATAGAGAATTACAGATTAATATTATCAAGTGTGTAGAGAGTAGAGAGTGGAGAGACTAGAGAGAGAGAGAGAGAATGATAGAAAATGAGAAATTAGATATTAGAGAGAGAGAGAGGTGTGAAATTTTTTGATTTGGCAGGGGATATTTATAGAAAAACTGAATTGGGGATAAAATTGTCATTTTAAAGAAATTTTTAGTTTGTTTTTCTAAAACATTTTGCCCTCCAATGTGGCCAACGGTAAACAAAATTAAAAATATATATAAATAAATAAATAAAATAAAAGTTGCGTTGCCCTGATACCACACTATTATGTCGTTAGGGAATTGCGGATCCCAAAAAGATATTTATAAAAATTCCTACGCAATGTGCTACATAGTTATGAAAACTAGCAAAGCAGCAAGAGAATGTATCGTTCCACAGGGATGTGGGATTCATCGACCGTCTTTAGTTCTAGCTATACAACACGCTGAGAGGAGTCGTGTGTTGCAGAAAAGTAAATGATAATATAAATAAATAAATTACATAAATATAATATTTACAAGGATAGGATGGGATGGAGAGATGCATGAAATATGAATACGCTAAGGAAATGACTCAACCGTGATAATTCTCCTAATTAATCATTAGACTTACCTAGTCCCTCAAATGTGCAAGTATATCATAGGCTCGTGTCTCCTTAATTGATCTCTAATCTCTCTCGATGTCTTAGAGATCACATGTTAGGGTTTTTGCCCTAAATCTTGTAATTTGTAAATATGAAATGAACATAAATAAAAGAAGTAGTTTATTCATTCAAATTATTTCATACTTTTATATAACATGTGTATTGAACATCCAAGATTGCCGGATGTAATTCAAACTGAGTATCTGATTGTCATATACGGATGGATTCATTTTGAAACAAGCAATCTAAAGAGTCCGTAGATAGCAAATAAAGCTAGGTACTTTATTTGTGGTTAATCTACAGTTGCGGTCCATTCCGTAATGTACGGTGATCTTATCCTGGATCATTCATATGGTGATATGAGAATGGAGGCACCTTATATGATGTGATCATATAGGACTGGGCCACGATCTATATGAATCTCTCAATAAGATCTGTTACATGATGAGATTCATATATATCGACAAATGATGGCTATATATGGGTGATCTTAATCCTGAGTGTCTTATCGACTCCTTCAGGTTAGATTGTGGTTTTTGATATACCATGGGTGAGATCGGAGTTACATTCCTAGTCAATATGCTTTGTATGTTGGAATCACGGTTTGGCTTGTGGCTGGGAAGGTTTGTACACAATAGTGGAATCCACTCATTCTTTCGAGAAGTAGATAGTAGTTCCCTTAAGGGTTGATTCGGGGCTTGAACAATATGAGCGCTCTCCTAATTCCGTGAGGAATGTAGGATTTATTGTTCATTAGAGAATCAATGATACTTAATGGAAAAGATGTAATTAGAGGGGTATAACAGACATTATGACCCAGCTCTAATTATGAACTACTTGTGGAGGATTATACCATATGTAATAGCTATATCGATGGACACCGAAAGTTATTGGTTTGTGTAAAAAACATCTACAGTTGAGAGAATGCAGCTTCGGGTTTTTAGTGGAATAACACCGAAGTTAATAATCATGAAATATTAATTAAAGAGTTTAATTAATTATTTCTAAGGATTATTGGAGCTCGAAATACTGTGGATCCATTAGGTCCCCTTGCTAGCCCGATTGATTAAGGTAACAAGGGTCACGGTTTTTTAATTGGATTGTCCAATTAATTGTGTTACGAAAGTGACACGTATCTATTGGGAATTAATTGAATAATGAGATTATTTAATTAATGAATATTAATGATTATGTTAATTAAATAATTAGATTATTTAATTATGCGGTTAATCATTAGTTGGAGGGTGTTATCAAATTTGAATTTAAAAAGTTTAAATTCAAAGTCATTAATTATCCTTATAAATATTAGATAATTAAAGGATTAATTAATAAAGTTATCAGTTAACATAATAAAAAATTAATTAATTGATATTAGATATTAATTAATTAAAGGTTTTGAAAACTGATACACGGAAGAGAATACATGAGTTCTCTCAATTGTATTGAATGCAATACATGAGTTTTCTTAATTGTATTTAATGCAATTAGTTGCATGAAATTAATAGAAGAGAATAATATGAGTTCATTCAATTGTATTGAACGTAATGGTTGCGTGAAAAATAAAGAAGAAAAGAGAGAGGTGTGCGGCTAGAGAGAAAAAGAGAAAGAATATTTTTTTTTCTTGATTCATGGTGGCCGTATTCCACACCTAGAAAACAAGAGTTGTTTTCGCTAGTTTCTTCTACCTCCACTTAAGTTCCTAAAACCCGTGACGCGCCCACACGCTGTTGCCAATCGCGGGACATAGCCGGGAAGATCTTGTGGTTCAAATCAGGAAGCAGATCGGAAAAGAAAGAAGGAGCCTTCAAACGCTGGTATGAAATAGTTTCTTCTCCTTCTTATTGTTTTCGATTATTACTGTACAAATAGGTTTACTTGATGATTGCATAAAAAATTTTAAAATCTCATTCCGCTGCGCAATCCAAAACCTGGAACCAACATCACATCCACACAAAACATGGATTCATTAAGTGCTGTGGCACACACAAAAGAGCCATGTACGCCAGCTTAGTGATACTCTCACTTTCTGATCATATACACCGGTTATTTCGCTGGGTATGTAATGCACAAATGTATAGGTCATACTGCAGCCAATAATTCATCCACGAGGCTAATCAAATACGGAATGACAACCAAGTGAAAGCACTTAATGTTATATGCTCGTGTCCCCTTAATTAATCTATACCCTCTCTCGAGCGCATAGAGATTGCATCCATACATATGCATGAGTCCATTAAGTTCTATGGAGCACACACACGAGCTCTACACACCAGCCTAGTGATCTCTCAACTTTCTGGTAAAATATAGAGGATACCACGTTGAGCATATTAATGTGAATCACACGATATATAACACACAGTCTAAATGTCATTCACAAGGTGGCTAATCAAGTGAAAGCATTGAGCACACTAAATATCCATATTATTACACAAGCACAAGAGGAATTCAGTGGTATTTACTCTAGATAAGGATTCGGTTTTATAAATCTCCTTAGGATGGCTAAAAATGGAAAATAAATTCACCAAACAACAATGTGCAATAAGTTGATTGTTATACATATAGACCATTCAATTTAGGTTAAAGGTTTATCTTCTTGATTTGAGAATTTTTCCAAAATCAATTCATCACCCAATCCGGCCAAGGATAGACAAACGTGTCTTAAAAAGACTCATTAAGCACAAGGATGTGAACCAATGCCAATTTAACAACTAAATGCATGAACTAAACCTTTTTTACTCTTTGGGGCTAAAATCTCTAACACTAAAATTACTCAATACATGGTATTTTAGCCATTTATTAACATACAAACACTCATGGGAAGCTAAATTACTCTACTCCTACATTAAATTACTCTACTCCTAATCTCAATCATGCATACATATCAATTTAGACTCTCAACACACATGGATTTCACAATAAGTGCTTGAATCATGAAATTAACAAAGAGTAAAACAAAACCCAACCAAATTTAAGAACAAACATACATATTAGGTTTACAAAATTCTCAAATTGGTGATTACATCAAAGCAAACAAGTTATACAAAAAGAAAGGAGTTTAAAGGAGACAACCCTTGAATACAACTCCTCCGGGATCTCTTTGATTTCCTTAGCTCGAAATTGGTCCTAAGACCGCTCCTTTCTTCTTGTAAACTACTCTAAGATAGTGGTAGATGTCTAAAATGATGTGGTGGAGGTGTATGGTGAGCTCCCATTGAGGAAAATCCTCAACGGGAGCTGGTTTCTCTCCTTATTTTTATGAAGAAGATAGAAGCGATGAAGAAGATGAAGGGGGTTTTGTGTTGTATTGGTTTTGGGGTGTTGGAGAGTGAAAAAAGTCTGAAGAGAGGTGAGAAAATAGGGTATTTACAGAGTTGAGGAGGTTAGGGCATGACTCTGGGGTGAAATGACAACAATACCCCTAAGAAAATGGCTGAAAATCACAATTCTGGGCAATTCCGGGGCACTTTCTGCGGTACGCTTCGACGAACGTACCGCTGGTCACTTTTTGGTACATTCTGCCCATTTTCGTGGTACGTTCGCGGTACGTCCGCCGTACGCCTGACGGCTCTGCACACCGTTACGGAAAATGCCATAACTTCCTCCAGAAACCTCGGAATCGTGATCTGTAAAAAGTATTGGAAAATGAATGTCTGGTTGTTTCTAAAAAAATGTTATGGGCAATCTATTTTCATCTGATGAGGGGGATATGACCTTTTGAAATTGGGTGTTCTGCACGGGCCATTAGTTTTTTATCGTACCGATAAATACACTTTTTGGGGCCCCAATTTCCTAGCTTTTGTTCTTATTTTGGAGCATTTGTTGTGTGTTTAATGTGTTTAAGAGCCTTTTGTAGGTGCATGTTTCCTACGAAAGGTATTTGAGCTTAATTGAAGAGTTTGGAGGTTATTTGGCCTGATTTGGATGCCGTGCAGTACACCTAACCTTCGAGTGCCATATCTTCCTTCTCAAAATGAAATACATTAGCTACTATCTATTTTCAAAAAGCCCCGAATGTCTACTTTCCAACCATTTTTATAGATTGCAATTCCGGGTTTTCCAGAGGAAGTTTTGGCCATTTTTGTAACGGCGCGCGTTGTTGGAAATTCTTCACCAGAGGGTTAGGCGACTTGAGAGGCGACTTCACCCACGTAGCCTCCCAAGTCACCTTTAGCACTGCCAAAACTCATTTTCCAGCCCAGTATGATGTCGCATTTTTCCCAGATCAGCCATTTTCTGCCCATTTTTGAGGGGCAATCTTGTCTTTTCACACCCAATTCTTGCCCTAACCTCCCAACTCTATAAATACCTCATTTTCTCTCATTTTTTAGGGATCTCTTCTCCTCTCTCACACCCAAAACACCCTTCTTCCATCTTCTTCATCTCTTTCACCTTCTCCACCAATTAAAGAGTGATTCAAGCTCCCCTGGAGGTTTTTCCTCCATGGGAGTTCACCATACACCTCCACCACCACTTTATACACTTCATCCACCCAATTGAGAGTAGATTGCAAGGAGATAGGAGGAGTCTTTGACCAAAAATGAGCCAAGCATGGAAATGAGCTCTTGGATGAGTTTTTCTTCAAGGGTTGTATTTTATTTACTCATTCTCTTTATATTTCTTGTTTTCTTAATTGTGTATCACGAATTTGGGGATTTTGTAAACCTACACTTGTGTAATAAATGTATTGATTGTTCTTAAATTCTTTGGGTTTTGTTCTATTCTTTGATTTAAGCATAATTTCTCTCTTATTATGGTATGAATGTGTGTGGATGGTCAAAAATCAATATGTGTCCATGAATGAGTTTAGGAGTAGCTGTAATTTAGTGTAGGAATTTAGTTGCCCATGATTGTTGATTGATTGGTGGATGACAAGAAATGTCATGAGTAGAATGATTTGAGTGTTTGGGTTTTAACTCCAAATAATGGGTGAAGCTTGGTTGATTTTGCATGCAAATGCTAGATTAGGCTTTGGTTCTTTATTCTTGTGCTTAATGGGCCTTGTTTCAAGGCACAATTGCTCATCCCATGGCTTGGATTTGGGTGATGAATTTATTTTGATGAATGCCCTAATCAAGGGAATGAACCCTTAATTCAATTAAATGTTCTTTATGTTTAACAATTAACTTTAGTACATATAGTTGTTGGTAAGCTTATTTCCATTTTAAGCCATCCATCTTAGGGAGTTTAGAGAGATAAGGAGAGAGATAAGGAGAGAGCTTTCTCTTTTGTTGAGAGGGTTGTGCATTCATGAGATTGGAGACCGCCTTTTTCGTCCAGTGGTTAGGATTATTGCGATTGACAACCGTGAGAACCCGGTGTTCGATTCCCGGTTCGGATGAGTTCTCCTCTCTATCTATTTTGTATTTCTCTCCTTGTATTTTTGTCTCTTCTTTGATGTGTACTTTCATTCATTAGGGAGTTGATGTAAACCTAGCATTGTTGCCTTTTTATTGAATGTGTTTATTGATGGTTGAGTGGTCATTTGAAGTGCTTAATGCTTTTGAGTGGTTAGCCACCGCTTGAATGAACTTTCGTTGTTGTGTGATGGACCAAAAGGTGAAGCATGCAACGTGCATGAGTAGTTGGGTCGCTACATATAGGGTAAGGTAGAAATACGCAAGGCTTTTGCATGTATAGTCGCTATCTGTGTCTCATAGCTTTTAATGAACTCGAGTGCAGTTCAGGTAATCATGTAGAAATAGGTTGCTGGTGCACGTTTGGTATAACCCTTATTACTTGAAAGAGAATATTGGCGAGGATTAAGTGAGCACGACTTTCAACATTGACGAGCATGTTTGTATTGAATTGTGTGATTGCTATGGAGTCATTTACTTAGTGTAACCATATACATTCCATATCGCTCAATTCCATCATATCCTTGTACATATTAGTTTATGTAGTTTGTTAGGTTAGTTTAGCATTTACATTTCCATATTCGTTTGCATGCGCAACACACGAGTCCGCTCGGTGTGTTGTAAAAATAGCTAGAACTAGAGACGGTCGGTAAATCCCACTTCCATGCGGAACGATCCTTGCTTGCCGCTGTGCTAGTCTCTATGACTCGCACGCTTGCGAGGCTGAACTTAGATGTTCAATCTTTTGATGGCACTTTAACGACGTGCAAATCACTTTTTCTGTTCTTTAATCTCCAAAACTTTTCAATTTAGCTCAACCCCTTATTTTAAGAGATAAAACCTACACAAGGCTCACAAAACACATTATCTACAAAAATACGTTCAAAAACGAAAGCAAGCGATAGGATATGGGGGCCTCAAAAGGTGTATTTTGTTATGTTATCAAGGCCAACGGCGCCGACCGTTGGCCAACAGCAAGCGGGCCACACAGGCCGGGTTGGAAAGCCTGGAGGCCTTAACATGAGGCCTAGCCTAGCCTGTGGCTTGTGCGGGCCTCAGCCTGGCACGTTTATGGGCCGGGCCGGGCCAGGCCCAACCTATAAGTGGGTCATGCCGGTTGGGCTTGGCCTGCCAAGCACAACCCAATTTGACACAACTAATTTGCCCTACGGAAGACATAAAGCGCACTAGTGCTTCTTTATGTGGTAGGAAAGTCCATCCGATTGGCATCATGGAAGTAGGAATGTCTAAATAACCCGAACCCATAGGATCCCGCCCAGCCCCTACGAGGCAAGCTTAAACCAAAATAAAAAAGATTGGTGTTTTCAAAACTTATTTTGTATTTCCGAGACTTATTTTATAGTTTCCTGTACTTATTAGACATTTTTTTCAAGACTTGTATAGAAAAAAAATGAAATTTTCCATTTTTTTTTGTTCATCGACCTCCGGTGGATGTCGATTTCTACCTTTAATGGAGGTCTAACGAATAGACCTCTATTGGAGGCATGTTCCATCACCATCGATGGAGGTTTTTTAAAAGAAAAAAAATCAAACCTAAAATGACAAAAAAAAAGTGATGAAAGAAGCTTAATGCTTTTGTCCATTTTTGCTAATTAAACTCAATTTATTAATCAAGTCCCTATGAATTTAGTGCTATTTAGGCATATTTCCACTTTGTTACCCCTGTCCCCGACCCCGTTTAAAAAAGATATTCATTCAGTCTAACAATATCTCAGGTTCGAGTCGTCACCACCGTATATAATAAAAAAATTAATGAAAAAATATTCATTTTAACCATATAAATCTGTATATTTGATTGATTTATTTATTTATGAAACACACGTTTTAAATTACATCATAAAAATAATAATACCATTAATTTATTTGCAGATGAACTAGGAACAAAATCTTTATTATTTTTGTAGACTTTTCAAACTCAATTATTCACTTTTACCATTAATTAATTTGTTTGTTGACTTAAGTTTCCCACCGTACATATCTTAGATTTGTCAAAAAGCAGGAGGCCCAATAAGACACAAGTGGAAGATGCGTACCTAAACGCCTGAATGTAAATTCTAAAATGTGACATTTCAAATTAAGCATTTGACTAACTTTTTTTATTTATTATTATTATTATTATTATTATTATTATTATTATTATTATTATTATATTAGTTTAACTAAAAGGCTTTTTTTATTTAACAAGAAAATAATATTTAGTAGACGCGAGTTATCTACAAATGAGTGGGTATTTGGGACCACGTAAAAGCGAAAGATATGACATTTCAAATTTTAGTCGAAACAGGCAACCAACGGATCATCGAGAAGTGTTCAATCAAGCACACTCTTTTCTCCGAAACGTTATTAAGATCATACCTAATTTTTTTAATTTAACAACCAAGGGAATATAGTTATTGCAATCATGGTACTGTATAATTACATAAAGATACATGCTCAACATGATCGTCATTTTGAGGAGAGCAAGAATTATCAGGATGAGGAGACAGAAGAGGAAATGGACACCGAGGAAGAGAGTCATGAGGCCAATGGTCTTGGAGCCTAAGAAATTGAAATATTAAGAAATCACATAACTGATGGTTTAATGAGAGATTAATGTTTATCATTTTAAATTTTGACTCAATCATATATTTGTAATACAATAATTTGTTATGTTTTCAATTTACCTTTTATATATTGAGTTCAAAAATTTAAAAATCGTGTAAAAAAATTAAAAGGGAATATAGAAAGAAAAATGATAAAAAAAAACTCGGAAAAAAAGAGAAAGAGAAAAAAAAATTAAAAAGGAGGAAAATAAAGAAAGAAAAAGGAAAAAAATAAAAAAAGCAGTAGGCCCAGTAAGATACAAGTGGAAGATGTGTCCCTAAACGCCTGAATGTGACATTTAATTGTGCAGTTGACTGACTTTATTTTCTTATTTTGGGATTAGCTAATCTATGCTCAAAGAAAAGTACGCTAAGTGCGTCGACTCTATAGTATGTTTCAACGATCGAATCAACTAATAAATTGTTATATAATAACATAGAACTTTCATTTTAAATTCATATCAGGAATCATGAGAAGGGAAGAATCATCAAATTTCTTAGCTTATCTTTTTTCTTTGTTGATCTTTCTCTTCGTTAGAGATGTACAGGCAAGAAAACTTCAACAAATACAGTGTTCTACTTCATGTGGAGACATCAAAAACATAAGCTACCCTTTTCGGCTTAAAGGCGATCCATCTGGATGTGGTGATCCCAACTTTGAACTTTCCTGCCAGAGCAACAAAACCATCCTGGAATACCATTCAGGGAAGTACTATGTCAAGAGAATTTCCTATGATGATCGTAAAATCACGGTTGTTGATGTCAACTTAGCCAATGGAATCTGTGGCCTTCCGCAAAAATCTCTATCATATTATAATATATATGATTATAATGATTATCGATATCATATACATTATGATCCCTTTACAAAAGCACATTTTGTGAGGTGCTCTAGTAAGATCAGTGATCCCACCTATAGAATACTTCCTTGTTTGAATATTGGAAATCAGTCCTACGTTTATGTTAGATATGGTGGCCACAGCTTGATATACGATATTCCGGAGTCATGTTCGTTCATCTCAACGGTTCCTATACGTAAAGCATCAGCGGATGATAATCCTTCGTACGAAACCATCCAGGAGTTGCTGCGGTCAGGTTTTGATCTTAAATGGTCAGTCGGGTGCAAGGATTGCAGACCAGCCGATCGTCACTCTTACTGTGATCTGGATCAGGATAAATGCGTCAATTATGATGGTAAATAAGAGCTTATATATCTTATCATTCTGCATATGCTTTGAGTGTCAAATTGAGTTTGTTGATTGGTTCATATTTTCTGCAATATCTGCTTCATGTATTTTTTTTATAGATTTTTGTAAAATTATTCTTACCATATATCCGTACACTGCCTTATTAATTTATATTTCTTATGCCATCAGGACTTCAGCTCATTTACATAATCTTATCATTTATACTACCACTCCTAGCAAGTTATCTCTTGCGTTTCATTTGCTCCCTGATGGACCTGTTCTTTTTGTGCTCGTTGTATCCACTTTATCTGTTTTACTTTGACATGGATATCGATAATAACCCTCTAAGTCCCTATCTAAATAACATTGTCATTCCCATTTTCATTGTCGAGTTTGCGGTAATTCTTATAGCAAGGCTTATTCTTGTTATACTTTTATTTGTGTTTCTTATACACAAATATAAAACAACCAAGACGACAGTCGATAACGTGGAGAAATTTCTATACAATCAGCAATCCTGGATGCCTAAAAGATACTCTTTCATTGAGATCATTGCAATAACTAATCACTTCGGAGACAAATTAGGACAAGGTGGATTTGGATCAGTTTATAAAGGACAACTTCTTAATGGCACCTTAGTTGCCGTTAAGGTGCTTACAAACTCCAAGTTCAGTGGGGAAGAATTCATCAACGAAGTCTCAACGATCGGTAGAATTCACCATACCAATGTAGTGCGATTATTAGGATTCTGTTCCGAGGGATCGAAACGTTCACTTGTGTATGAGTATATGCCTAATGGATCTCTTGATAGGCATATCTTCTCCAAGAAAGGTGATGATCAAGCATTCAGATGGGAGAAACTTCACAAAATTGCTTTAGGAACAGCTCGTGGTATCGAGTACCTCCACAACGGATGTGATGTATGTATTCTTCATTTTGACATCAAGCCTCACAATATCTTGCTAGACCACAATTTCATCCCAAAAGTTGGAGATTTCGGCCTTGCAAAATTTCACCCCAAGGAAAATGATTTCATATGCATGAGCGCCACAAGAGGAACGATTGGATACATAGCTCCAGAGTTGATTTCAAGAAATTTCGGCATAGTTTCTTGCAAGTCAGATGTTTACAGTTTTGGGATGTTGTTGTTGGAAATGGCTGGAGGAAGACGGAATTCGTTTGCGAAGGCGACTCGTTCGAGCAAAGCGTACTTTCCTTCATGGGTATATGATCAAATGATTAAAGGAAGAGATTTAGAGCTCCAGAATGTGAGTGAAATTGAAGGAGTGATAGCAAGAAAGCTCTGCATAATTGGGTTATGGTGCATTCAAGTGAAGGCAACAGATCGTCCATCGATAACAAAAGTTGTGGAAATGTTGGAAGGAAGCATTGATGATCTGCAAATGCCTCCCAAGCCTTTCTTTTCTTCTTCTTCTTCGAAACAGAGTTCTATAAGGGAGATCCAATCAGATTCTTCAACAGAATTGCTGGAGTCTGAATCAATCGAGGAATGCTCATATGCTGATACTTATGATGTTTAGTTCCAAATTCCAACTTGTAGTATTACATATTTGTTGAATTGAGTTTAGTTTTATAAAAATCCCCTGTTCCTATATTATTAAAAAGCAGAGATTATATATTTTCCCATTTCACTAGAACTGCATTGAACCAGATGAAGTCCTGTTGCTGTTAATTAAATGGTTTTTGTAGTGCAAAGCTCTCTTACAGCTTTTCCATTTTGGGTTTTACAGCATCCAAAGCTCAAGGACTCGAATTTTATTTGATTTTGCACTAGTTGATGTTGAGAATCATATTGTTAAAATGTCATGTATATATCATCGAGTTTCTTGACGGGAATTTCATTGCTTTTTAATATATGTTTGCTTTCCAACACAAGTGTAGTATTTGTTTACTGATTTGTATTTGAGATTCCACATTTATGTCCTAATTAGCTTCTTTATAAAATTTCTGTTTTCGTGAACGTTAAAGAGATGATATAGAAATAGGTAATGATATAGAAGCCATGATCCAGGAGGATACAGCTCATTGAACTTGGATTTTAAATCGAAAAAGCTAATTGAAAGAAAAGAGATGTATAAGCAATACTTCATATATATTCAGAATGATTTGAGACATTCTGAATTTGCATCCTTGTATTACCAACTATGCTTGTAATTGGAAAAACCATTAGCATCATGACTAAGAAACCTGCCAAATTCTACTAGAAATTCGAAACCGAATAGTATAAATGTTTTAATCATACATTTGGAAAACAAACCGGAAATTCGAAACTGAATAGTATAAATGATACATAAATTCACAAGTTCGCATACACCAATTATTTCATTTCAAGTGGCAAATAGATTTCCACACCAAAGAATAGATGTTCTATGAATATGAAAAATCAAAGTGTTAAGTTATGAGAAAATATGGTCAATTTGAATAGAAGATCTATTGTTGTATTTAGGTTGCCTTCCCAAAATCCTTCACCCTCTGCTTTTGCTGTTTGTAGTTTGTGTATCCTTGGTGTGCTTAAGACTCCTCCAGAAAAAATCTTTGTATTTTCTTTCCATCTTTCACAACAAGATTTCCAGATCCGAAGAGCACTGCGACTGGATTCTGAGGATTTATTGATGCGTTGGACGATCAGAAATTGGGAAATCTCTGTTTATCTCTCATGCTTGCACTTACAGTCCAGTTTATCTCTTATTTTTTGTTGTCAAATTAAGCCTAGCGCGAATCGCATCAGTACAGATTTTATGGAACTTGGGATTTATAGTCTTTGTATGTTTTATAGGCTGCACAAGTGACTCCACTTGTCAACCTGTCACACTGTCACACTGTCACAGTAACCTCAATTTCTGGGCAAAGGCTACTAGCATTGCATGATCTACTTGCAATACATTAATTTGTTGCTCTGCCATTTACTTGAGTCCTCAATGCAGCCCTGTGATTTCCTTTCCATCATTTCTTCACAAGAATCTTGTCAAAGGTAGTTTGGAATCTAGCTCAAAAGATCCTAGTTCAAATCAAACCACAACCTTTAAGTCCAGCACAGAAGCTTCCAGTACGTGCCGCAGCTAACTTTGGCAAATATTCTACAATGCTTGCCTTCCTAGTTTGTTATCGTACAAGAGCAGATCCGAGAATTAGCACTACTGGCATCCCGAGATTAGTGAACAGTTAATTAGGTTGTTAAGCTGTAAAATCATGTCTATATTAATTAATAAAAAGGTTTAATTTCTTTTCTAGCTGATTTAGTTCTTCAAAGTTGTTTACAATGAAGGTTTAGCTAGCTAAAGCATTTCATCAAACACTATTCGATTTTCATCAAACACCTGTAAATCTTACAATCTAACTTCTGTTATCCTCAGTAATGCAATATAAACCAATAAAAGGATGTTTATTGCTCAATTACATAATCTTATTCTCAACAATCTCTTGTTGAAACAAAGCAAAAATTACTTTACAATCAATTTTTAATGTTCTAGTTACACAAATTCAAATGTACAATATCACAGATCAAACAAAATTGAAAGAAGCATGTCAAGAGCCATAAAAGCTAGAGTCTCGGTTTTACCTGTGTAGAAGACGACAACACGGGACGTGAAACTTCAAAACTGCGCACTGATTTCGGTTGAATCTGTTACAACCAACCGATTTAACCGAAACAACAGTTTGTTCTGAGACATCGTGTTGTCGACACTTTCAAAATCGAATCTTTCTTTCATTTCTCAGTTCTCACCTCGTGAGCTCTCTCTTTCTCGACTCTTGTAACCAGATTGACCCGATGATCGCGGCTGTTTCTTGTTCTCAGTCTCAACCAAGTCGACCCATGACATGCCCGAACACGACACTAGTCAACTCGGGGTGTATTGTATAATAATCTGAGTCAACTCGTGACATGCCTATTCAGAACTTAGAAAATTTTTACAACGCGTCAAATCATGACATGTCAACGAGTCGAATCTTAGAGCTTCGAAGCTTTTCTATTATTGAATATTGTGATTCTACATTGGTTTTACAGAGATCTGATACATATATCTGGATATTCTCAACCGCACTAAAAGTGTGAGCTTGAAATCAGTAAACCTCTGGCCAATTACAATCACTTAAATGACCACATCAGCCTCAATAACTAACTAAAATATTACAAACTAACTAATTCTCAACTAATTTTAATACAAGTGGACGTAGAGCAATCTGAGAATTGCTATTTATAGTCTGTTCATAAGAGGAGCATTATTGTGATGCTCCTTATTGTACTCAATTTCTTCATATATGTTCGATAAAATGCCTATGAAGATTATTTAATATTTTCAAAGGGGACAATTTTTTTATAACATCCTCAATCTTGTGTTCAATTTAGTTTAACGGTGAAGTAGAATTGAATCAATATTCATGTAATTCTTTATTTATTTATTTTCACGTTCTTTCTATTTTTGTTAAGTTTTTTTTTTGGACTATTGTAGCTGTTTCAAAAACTTTCATACAAATAAGGATGGAGTTTGCCATAGTGAAAAACACAAAGGTTTTCTTACACTTGTCGGTTTAAATTAGTTAGTTTCTCTTTAATCAAATTATTTATATTTTCAATTATATAATAATGTATGTATATATTTATTGTAAACATTTATTTATTTATATGTGTTTTTATTACGTTGCAGTAAAAATTGGAAATACAACCATTATTCCCTAAGTCAAAGACTTCCAAATAGGGAACAACTCCACACTTCATGGAAATTGATCTTTATTAGGAAACAAAGTCCCAAATTGCATAGAAATCGGAATCCCAAAAGAATACGTTTCACCGGTCCATTGCTTACACGGCAAGAATTAAGGCAATACCCTATTAGCATCTATAAAAACATAGGTATCACTCAAACTTAAGGTATGCAATATATATTCTATAATGACTAGAAAATCTACGAATTTCTCTTGCAAATTATCAATCTTTATCTTGAGATCATTTACTGACTTGAGCGTCGGAGTGTAAATGTCGGTCACCAACTACGATGCTCTTAATGTTCTCCTGATTTACAGGTTTATTATAGGTTTGAACATCACCAAGGATTCTACTAGCCAAATCAGCTAGCAGAGAGAGGCTACTCCGATTTCAACGGACCCATGTGGATAATAAATTTTGAATGTGTAACCTTTGACCAGTCAAACTCTTTTTAGACCTATGTGGCTTTGTTGACCGTTTGACTTTTTAACTATCCCAAAATTACCAACAACATGTATGTAGGATTTGATTGTGACTTCTTGATCTTAGATTAGATCGATTATCTTGTGGAATTATTACATTGTGATTGTATGGAAGATGTGAATCTATTACATTGTGATTGTCTTTGAATTTTGTCAAACGACACAAACTTGAGGAAAGAAGGTGTGAATATACATTTTCCTTGAAATTTCTGAGTCGAAGAAAATTGCCCCACAAAAAGGAAAAAATAAAACATGTGGGGGGCCAAGTGCGACTGCTCTTGAATAGAACAAGTGCTTCTTTTCACGCCAACGAAATTTGTCTACTTAATCCACAGTCAAAGACGATGGAGCCAAGTGCTTCGTTTGATTAGTTTTGTTACTTCCCAAAATCATCTTCAATTAAAAAATGTATTCTCTCTCACTCTCCATGTCCATTTGTTCTAGTATAATACTCCTATTCCTTCTCTCGCCTTACTCAGAATCCAAAAGCAACAATGGTGTTAACAATAGTACAAATATTACATATAAATTCTGCCCACCAACAACATGCGGCGGAAAACGCCCAAAAATCAGATTTCCCTTCAGACTCAAAACTCAACCAGTCTTTTGCGGTCTTGAAGGTTTTGAATTATCATGCTCCAATAACAACACACTCTTGCATCTTCCTTCTTTCAACAGCAGTACTAATGATTTCCATATACTAAGGTTTTGAATTATCATGCTCCAATAACTCTATCCTTTATGTAGGTAGTGTAATGTCCACCATCTGATCAGAATAACCAAGGTCTTATTATTTGGATGTTGACCTTACTGGAAAGCTAGCATAGTAGCAAATTTGCTTGACCCAAAGCTTTCCTTTCCTTGCTCTGTTTTACAATGAACCTGACTTAAGTGTTGATGTGGTTGTTTTATGATTTCTCATTTGAACACCTGTATGTCCAATATCACTCGCAAAATGGGGTGTTCCCTTGAGAAAATAAGTTCAAAGCTCTCTTACAGCTTTTCCATTTTGGGTTTTACAGCATCCAAAGATCAAGGAATTTTATTTGATTTTGCTCTGATTTGTACTTGAGATTTAATATTGATTTCTTAATTAGCTTCTTTATAAAATTTCTGTTTTCCAAAATGTTAAAGAGATGATGTGGAAATAGGTAATCAAATAGAAGCCTATTCAAACCTTAGATGTGACAGAGGCATACCACTTCCATCTCTTCAACTCTTGAGCATTTCATATCAGTAATTTAAGAGTTCTTTCTTTTGATGTCTTGCACTAAAATGATTTAAAACATTTTACTCAATCAAAGTAAAAAAAATTTGGTTGATTTATAAATAATTTTTATCCTAAGTAAGATTTTTTTAAAGGAAATTAAATATATATATAAAAAAAGGAATTACATTTGTAATCAATTGTTTCACATATCGAGAAGATTCTTCTAACTAAACAGATTCGGTTAAAAACAATGTCATTTTTGATTTCCAAAGAATAGGTCAATGTGTTTGCAACTCTAGAAAAATAACAAACATCAACAAAAGTAACGGAATCTAACAGATGAATAGTATCTAAAATCACCAAACCAATCTAGTGAGGGGAGGTGGCCTTAAGAATTAATCAAATTAACCACCATAAGAGCTTCCGATTCCACTGCACTATAGCATGATATAAACCCACATCCACAGTAAGAGTGTAAGACGAAGACCTCTCAAAATAGCAGCCGAAATGAGAATTTTATTTATTTATTTATATAATCGTAAGTGGGAATTTAATGAGTGATAAAGGAACACTTTGTCATAAAATATCGTATTATTAGGATGATGAATTTAAAAATTATTAAAATTTATCAATATTTTCACCAAATAATAAAAAATAAAAAATAAAAATCTTTTATTGATCAATTAACAAAGCCCGAGTATGAATCTGTATTGGGCTTATAAGCAGGCCCAAATGGAGAATTCGACGCAGCAGAATATGAAGAATTTCAGAAAACGGAATTACGAAGAAGAGGAAGATGACGAAGAAGAAAGAAGGTATTTTAATCGCTATATTCACTATTTAATTTGTTCTTTTTTTCCTTTATTTATACGCTTAATTATTGCTTATACAGGATTGTATTTGTGAACACTTAAGTTGACGTAAATGGGGGTGTTCCGTTGAGAAAATAAGTGCAAAGCCCTCTTACAGCTTTTTCATTTTGGGTTCTACAGCATCCAAAGATCAAAGACTCGAATTTTATTTGATTTTGCACAGATTGATGTTGAGAATCATATTGTTAAAATGGTGTATATATCATCGAGTTCCTTTACGGAAATTTCGTTCCTTTTTAATAAATGTTTGCTTTCAAACACAAGTGTCATATTTATTTACTGATTTGTATTTGAGATTCAACATCGAGAAAAAAATCTTCGTATTTTCTTTCCGTCTTTCACAACGAGATTTCCAAATCTGAAGAGCACTGTGACTGGATTCTGGGGAGTTCTTGATGTGATGGATGACCAAACAATGTTGTTTGTGCTACTAAGAAGGACAAGAATTCCTCCGGCATAGATATGTAGAACTCCTGAGGGATCAGAAATTGTATTATCTCTGTTTGCTACCCACACAGTTGTCTTTGAAGCTACTTTAATTTCTTGTACCAAATTCCCAGGTATCGACTTCTCGATGTGCCTGGACTGAAAAATCCCAGTTCAAAGCGTTGATCTGCTGAAACTAGTGTCTCACCATCTCTGATGGATTGGCCAAGTGTAATTGTGTCCAGTGTAGTGGTGGCAATTCTCATGGAAGAAAATAGAAAACAGTATAGAGTAAGCAATCTGAACCCTTCCATTGACTCTCTCATACTTGCACTTACAGTTCATCTCTTATTCTGTCTCCAAATTCAGCCTAGCACGAATTGCATCAGTTCAGATTTAATGGAACTTGGGATTTATAATTTTGGTATTTTTTTTACCCCTAAAGGAGAAGAAAAGTGGAGGGCAATAGGCGACACAAGTGACTTGAGTTGTCAACCTGTCACAGTAACCTCAGTTTCCCGGCAAAGGCTACTAGCATTGCATGATCCACTTGCAATATATTGATTTTTTGTTCTACCTTTTACTTGAGTCTTCAATGCAGCCCTGTGATTTCCTATCCATCAATTTGTTCACAAGTATCTTGTCAACGGTAGTTTGGAATCTAGCTCAAAAGATCCTAGTTCAACTCAAACTACGATCTTGAAGTCCAGCTCAGAAGCTTTCAGAGTTTCAGTACATCTCAAAGCTCCTACAAGTACATGTACACGTTCCAGTTGATAAGGAGGTGCATTTTGGTGTCTTAAATCGACATCCAACTAGCATGATTAGCTTTAGAAGAAGTGCTACAAACGGTGGCACTCAAGGAGTAAAAACAGAGCAACATGCTAGCACAGAACGTCACAAGCATTGCACAGCTACAGAGCATCACTGTCATCAAATAGCAGCTGATCATACTCAATCATATGTTAATCAACAGTCAGGTGATTAACAGAAGAAGATGACCTCCGTTAGTTAACTAAGCTTAGCTAAGTTTAAAGAGTTAGTTAGAAGTTAAATAACTGTTATAAGAAGGTTAGTTACTGTTAGTAACAGAATTTGCAGATGTGGCTTAGAAAACAAATTCTATTGGTTAGCTCTTTCTTGAATCATGAAAAATGCAAATTGTGTGTGAATCGACGATTCTCTCACGTATATATATAAGAGAAGCCTTGTATTAATATCAGAAATATCAATAAAAGAACTATAGAGAAAATATTCATGCAGATTTTCTTAGCTCCCAAACACTTCTTTTTCTTTTAGTCATTTTATCAAATACCTTATCAATCTTTTCACCAGTACGTACCTTTACGCTTTAAAGTACCTGCACATGTTCGGCAAGTATTCTACAATGCTTACCCTCCCAGTTTCTTATTATACAGCGTCAGGTCAAAGAATCAGCAATAAATCAATCAATCAATCAGAGGATACATAGGTAGTTTGATTTGTTAAATACCAGATTTTCTTATAGTAAGCTGACACGACTGAAGTCTGTTATTGTAATGACTGGAAGCTCGAGATTAGTGAAAAGTTAATCAGGTTGTTAAGCTGTAAATTCATTTCTATATAAATTAATAAGAAGGTTTAATTTCTTCTCTAGCTGAATTAGTTCTTCAAAGTTGTCTCTAATGAAGGTTTAGCCGTTTAGCTAGCTAAAGCATTTCATCGAACACCTTTTACATTTTCATCAAACGCCTGTAAAGCTTACAGCTCCAACTTCTGTTATTCTCAGTAATGCAATATTAACCAGTACAATGATGGTTATTGCAACTTTAACAAAATTTTCTTCTTGTTGAAACAAAAATAATGATACTTGCCTCTTCCCTAACATTTTCCGTAAGAGAGAACCAAAACTAACCATTGAAAATATAAGAATTTCGTTCCTAACCATATACGAAATTTTAATTGTTAATAACAACATTTATAAGAAATTATCTCAATACCCATATATATATATATATATATATATATATATATATATAAACGTAAAAGCCAAAAACAAGTGGAGAACAATTAGGGAATTAGGGATTTGGAACAGAAAAGTGAGAGGAGTGGCCGTCTCACAGCAGCCGTGACTGTCGCGGAGTCGTCGTCGCCAGAGCACCCGGAAGATAGCGCCGTCGTCGTCACGAGAGCAACCGGAAGATAGCATCGTTGCCGTCGCATCCCGGAGATAACCCCACCAGTTGCCAGACCTCGCCTTTCTCGCCTTTCTCGCCGGACCCCATCTAACTGTGAAGAAATTGTATTGTGCTAGTGTCAGACATTTTGAATTGCATTTAACAAAACTTGAAATCATGCTATAAATCTATATCATCAAACTTGAAATCATGCTTTGAATCTCTAGCATCAAACTAAAACAACATTTTTGGATGTGTCTTGTAATCTTTTTCAACATAGCGTAAATCATCCCACTGCCCACCATAGTTGATTACCAGCTTGTAATCCATTTACATGGAAAAAAAATTGATTTCCAAAATAAATTGTAAAATTTCAAGTTTGTCAAAACATTTCCAGATTTTCTAAACATTTCATGTTTTCTGGGGTATAAAACTTGAAATCATGTTTTTAATCTCTGTAAACATCTCAAGATTTCAAGTTTTGTCAACATTTCAAATTTTTATAGCAGATTTCAAGTTTTGTTTTGAGTTTTTATAGAAGATTTCAAGTTTGCGAACCAGTGAAACTTGAAGTCTTCTGGAAAAAAACGTGAAACTTTAATTCATTCGATTCTTCACAAAAACACAAAAAAAATGATGTAATAACGTTAAAATCATGTTAAAGTAAGGGGTCGTTTGTTTTTTTCACTCAAGACTTAATGGGTATGAATTGAACTCATTAGGTTGTTTTGTTTGTTATTTCAAGTGGTCAAACAACTTAAAAAAAATCAAAAAACAACTTAAAATAAAAAGTAAGAAATCCCGACTTTTAACTTAATTCCAAATCACTAGATTGCAATTAAAATATTCTCTTACAAGTTTATCCTCCAAAAAAAGATATATTTCCAAATTTATCTTAATTTAATATGGTATAAAATTTTTTCTTTTAACATATTTCTTATTTACACAGGTTTTAGAAAAGAAAAAAAAAACCCTAATTACTTCTCATAATGAATTTTTTCAAAGATTGAACAATTGAATTTCTCTCATATCAAATCCCGGTAAGAATTCTTTATTTATTTTTATCTAACTATTCGTATAGTGCTCAATAAATTTTTATATCATATTGAGTAGATTTCGTGGCTTAAAGATGTTATAGAATTATTGTATATGAAAAATTCAAGAACTTTTTATTTTATTCGGTTTTCGGTGCATCTGATCTAGGAAACAAAAAAAACAAAAATGGTTTTATGAATTATATTCACCGAAAGTGTGGACAATATACAAAATTGAACTTGAACTGTAACTTTGTTTTTTCAATAAATTTAACTTAAACTTTGTTTGCAGAACATGCAAAATTATAATCTTTGATCAATTTTTTATTTTGTGAAATTGAACTTTGTTTGCAAAAAAAACATACAAAATGTTATAAAGAATGATGCGTATTAAATTACTTCTTGTAATTAGTATAGGTATAAATGTAAAATTACGTATTTTCTGATAATTTTATTTTTAAAAAACAAACATGTTGACAGTACATTTAGATGTGAGAAAAAAAAATAAACATGTCATTCAGGTTCAGATTTCAGTCGCTATTCAGTCTTCAGAAAAATTCAAGACTGTTCAGTATTCAGACAAAAAAACAAACGACCCCTAACTGTTTCGAACTCAATTAATTCACAAATGAAAGATATTTACACAACTTAAACTGATTTAGAGCAAATCGGAAAACCTTTTCCTCACTCACTTCTTCAAACCTTCAATCCTTCAAACCTCAAACCTCAAACCTTCAAATCTTCAAATCTTCACCTCGACATGCAAGAATAACAATGGTGCGATTGAGTTCAATTTGCAGGATACAATAGTGTTTTAGGAGTATGAAGATGGCACAAAGAAGAGAAGAAGACGGTAAGAAAAAAAAAACAAATTAGAAACATTGTTTTAGGGGTATTTTGGTAATTTATGGATATACACTGAATTTTTTTTAAAAAAGTGGTTATTAACAATTAAATTTTCGTATGTGGTTACAAACGAATTTCCCATATTATGTGTGGTCATTTTCAGCAATTTCCACATTTTCCGTAATTGTTCTTCGTAAAACTCAGAACTTGGCAATACGGCCGTGATCGTAACTGAAAAATGCAACCGATAATGATAATGATGTCAATAGCTATCAAAAAGCCTCGTTTTTAGCTGTGTAGAAGACAACATGGGACGTGAAACTTCAAAACTGCACACTGATTTCAGATATTTAACCGAAACAACAATTTGTTCAACATTTTTGGACAAAGACATTAGACATCGTAATGTTGTCGCCATTTTCAAAAGCGAATATTTCTTTGATCTATCTTTCTCGTAACCAGGATGACTCGATAATCACGGCCATTTCTTGCTCTGAGCTCACCCAAGTGACTCGTGAGGTGTCCAGTCAAGTTACGAGTCAACTCGGGGAGTGGCTTATAACCCCTGAGTTAACTCGTGATAGGTCTAACCCAATTTGGATTCCGACCTGACTCCAGAAAAGCTCAAAACAATTGGGTTTGGATTGGGCCTACCGAGCACTAAAACGAAGCACGAATAGGTTAATGGGCATCCCAAACTAGAAGCATATGTATGTATAATTTGTTTTGAAACAAAAACAAATATACATATCTGTATATATCATAAAGCCTTTTGTTTTACGATAATTACTTAATTTCATATTTACAATGATAAACCAAAAAAGTATTAATACATCTTAATAAAATCAATCCATGTGTAAAAGAACTAAAATATGCAATATAATATTTATAAAAAAAATAACATAATATGACAGGCCTGTACTATTGTCGACTATCAGCATCTGACCCTAAAAAACAATTGCTCTAAAATGTATGTCAAGTCCGCCCAAGCAAGCACTAAATATGACATGTTGGGTTGGGCACGTTTGTATGGAAAGTGGTATAACCCTCTATGAGTACAAGCCGGCGCACCCCTTTCAACATCTCTATCTTCAAGCCTGGTATCATCTCATGGGGATATCAAAGTCCATGCTAGTTAAAATTTTGCATGAAGACTGCTTCAGTTGCGAAAATTTACATAAGGTTTTAGCATATGAGCTGTTGTGAATTTTTGTAATTGGACTAGATTGGATTGTAGCAATGTAAAATTTAACATCAACCAATTTGTAGAAGGATTCAGAACAAAATCTTTATTATAAGGTCAATTTTGGAGACTTTTAAAACTCAATTATTGAGCTACAATTAATTTCTCTTATCAATCCCAAGTGCATATCCTGGTATACATCGACTCGAAAGACATGTCAACCCAAAGTTGATGGCCCCAGTTAGTGGTGTCAATTTGGGCCGGGCCCAAATGGGCCGCCCGGCCCGGCCCGGCCCACCAGCTAAACGGGTCAGGCCCAAGCCCGTTTAGCTGGAGGGCCAGGCCGGGGCCCCATTTCAGAAAACCGGGCCGGGCCCGTGTAGGCCCGCGAAGCCCACGGCCCAAAAAAAATTTTGAATTTTATTTTATTTTTAAAAAAAAAATTTAAATTGAAGGGTGGCTTTTGTAATTAGCCATGTTACCGTTGGTGACAGTTGGGGGGGGGGGGGGAGGGAATATTCAAAACTTTTAAATATTACGTTTTTTTTTAAATCTTTTACAATTTTTTCCAATTATACCCTCTTCTAACTTTTTCCTATAAATACCCCATCACCCCCTCACCTTATTCTCTACATTTTCTCTACTTCCCTACTCTCTTATTCTCTCTATTCTCTACAATCTCCAACATCTCTCACTCACTCTTTCAACTATTTTGTAATTTATTTTATTTATTTAATATATTATTTATATACTATATACTATTATACTAATATACTATACACCATACATTATATATTATATATTTACATACCTTCCACTCTCTAGTTTCTACATATTCTAAGACTCTTAGTCTCTTACTCTAAGGTATTGTCTTGTTTATTTATATTTTAATTAACTTTCATTTGTTATTTAATTATTAAGTATTATTAATATGTTTACAACTAATGTTATTATTTGTTATGTTGCTAGGTATCCAATTGATTAATTAATTCAACACTCTCAAGCCTCCAATTTAAGGTTAGTATGTCTACTTCTTTACTTTTGTTATTAATAACTTTTTAAGGTTGTAATTATTATTATTTAGTATTTAGTGATTAGTATGTGTGTAGTTATATTGTTGTTAGTAATATGTTAATTTTATGTTTTTTATTGTGAGTTTAACAACAAAATAATAATTAAAAAAATTAATTCCTAATTTATTTAAAAATTTTTGAACTTATTATTATATTTGAAAGAATATGTTTATTTTTTGTAGAGTTTAAGAAGAAAATAATGATTTAGAAAAATTAATTCCGAATTTTTTTAATTTTTTAAAATTAGTTCCGAATTTAGAAAAAAATGATTTAGAAAAATGTTTTTTTTGCAGAGTTGAAGAAATAAGAAGAAAATAAAAATTGTATAAAATTAATTCCGAATTTTTTGTTAATTTTTTAGAAATTAATAATATATTAGGATGATTATGTTTATGCTTTTTTTTTTGTAGAATTGAAGAAATAAGAAGAAAATAAATTTAGAAAATTTAAATCCGGATTTTTTAAAAAAATTGTGAAATTAATAATATATTAGAATGATTATGTTAATATTTTTTTTATAGAATTGAAGAAGTAAGAAGAAAATAAATTTAGAAAATTTAAATCCGGATTTTTTAAAAATTGTGAAATTAATAATATATTAGAATGATTATGTTGATGTTTTTTTTTATAGAATTACAGAAATAAGAAGAAAATAAATTTAGAAAATTTAAATCCGGATTTTTAAAATAATTGTGAAATTAATAATATATTAGAATGATTATGTTGATGTTTTTTTTATAGAATTGAAGAAATAATAAGAAAATAAATTTAGAAAATTTAAATCCGGATTTTTTAAAAATATTGTGAAATTAATAATATATTAGAATGATTATGTTGATGTTTTTTTTTATAGAATTGAAGAAATAAGAAGAAAATAAATTTAGAAAATTTAAATCCGGATTTTTTTAATTTTTTTTGAAATTAATAATATATTAGAATGATTATGTTGATGTTTTTTTTATAGAATTGACGAAATAAGAAGAAAATAAATTTAGAAAATTTAAATCCGGATTTTTAAAAAAAATTGTGAAATTAATAATATATTAGAATGATTATGTTGATGTTTTTTTTTTTATAGAATTGAAGAAATAAGAAGAAAATAAATTTAGAAAATTTAAATCCGGATTTTTAAAAACAATTGTGAAATTAATAATATATTAGAATGATTATGTTGATGTTTTTTTTTTATAGAATTGAAGAAATAAGTAGAAAATAAATTTAGAAAATTTAAATCCGGATTTTTAAAAAAAATTATGAAATTAATAATATATTAGAATGGTTATGTTGATGTTTTTTTTTTATAGAATTGAAGAAATAAGAAGAAAATAAATTTAGAAAATTTAAATCCGGATTTTTAAAAAAAATTGTGAAATTAATAATATATTAGAATGATTATGTTGTTTTTTTTATAGAATTGAAGAAATAAGAAGAAAATAAATTTAGAAAATTTAAATCCGGATTTTAAAAAAAAATTGTGAAATTAATAATATATTAGAATGATTATGTTAATGTTTTTTTTATAGAATTGAAGAAATAAGAAGAAAATAAAAATTGTATAAAATTAATTCCGAATTTTTGTTATTTTTTAGAAATTAATAATATATTAGGATGATTATGATTATGTTTTTTATGTTTTTTAAATTTGTTATTTGTAAAAATGTATAATTGTATCCGTAATTCTGTGACATTTAATCATTTATTTAATTATAATCTTAGGAAAATGAATCCTGAACATTTTGGGCTGAACCGTAACGACTATATGCCGGACGAGGAAATCAACCGATTATACGGTGACTTCCATATCGATCTCGATCTCGATCCCCCTAGTACTACTGGACCTACTGGTGCAGGACCTTCGTCATCGGCACAAAATTCGAGTAAGAAGAGGAAGAAGAAGAAATCGATGGTGTGGGATTCCTTTGATGCCGTACAGGTAAAGCAACCAGATGGTATTGAAGTTGAGCAGGCCCAATGTAAGTATTGTAAAGCTTTACTCACTAGTTCAAGTAATGGAACTAGTCATCTAAGGAGACATAGAGAAAAAAGCATGGCTTCTCACGGGCAAGTCGATACAACTCGACAAACCCAACTGCAACGGAACCCAAATGGTTCTGTAAGTACACGGCAGTATGACCCCGACCGGGTCAGAGAGCAGTTGGTGTTGTACTGCGCTGCAACTGACCAACCCATAGGTTTTCAAGAGAACCCTCATTTTCAAAATTTAATTAATACTGCTTTTAACCCCCAATATGTCCCTGTTTCTAGAAACAAAACTAGGAGCGATCTGATTCGTACTTTTCAAAAATGTAGGACTGAATTGATTTCTGAATTGCAAAACATTTCTTTTTCAATTGCATTAACGTCCGACATCTGGAGCGGACGTTCAAAACAAGATTATTTATGTGTCACTGGACACTATGTAGACACTGAATGGATTTTACAAAAAAAGCTCATTGGTTTTCGTGTCATGGATTATTCACACACTGCACAAAATATTCATGATGTTATTATGTCCATTATACAATATTATGGCATTCAAAACCTCATCTTATCAATTACTTTGGATAATGCATCTGCTAACTCCAAAACTATAGAACTTTTCGATAATTCTACAATCCCTAATACTGCGGTAAAATTTTTCCACGCCCGTTGTGCATGTCACATTATAAACTTGATTGTAAAATTAGGTTTAAAGCAGGTGGAAAGTCGAATCGACAATATTAGGGAGGCTTTGAGTTGGATTATGGCATCTAACCAAAGAATTGCTGAGTTTTCCAGATATTGTGCATCAAAGGACATATTAGCCCGTAAATTCCAAACAGATATGCCAGTAAGGTGGAACTCAACATATTTAATGTTGAAATCTGCTTTACCATATGCTGAATTGATTACTAGTTTTTATAACGTGAACACCGCCAACTGACACCCGACGTGAAAAACTCACGAATGGTGATTGGTATGTGGCCACTGTTTTTGTTGAATTTTTAAAAGTTTTTTATGATGTTACTGTAGAACTTTCCGGGGTTTATTACTCCACATCCCCTCTTGCAATTCTTAAACTTTATGACATGGCTGATGTACTTAGACAATATAGTGAAAATGTGATGGTAGCTTCCGCTGTTGTTGCTATGCAAAAAAAATTTGAAAAATATTGGGGGAAAATTCCTCTTTTGTATGCCCTTGGTATTATTGTAGATCCTAGGTTCAGATTTAATGGTTTAGAAGTTTTTTCCAAAGAATTGGGTGAGTGTCTAGGTTTAAGTGAAACGGATGTTGCTGAACATCTTCGTACACTAAAAACCCAAATGTTCGAGATTTTTTCTATTTATGAGAACAGGTACAGCCACGGAACAGCGGAACCGGCGCCTCCTCGGCAATAATCCCAACAACAATCGAAGCTCATGAAGATTTTTTTTAGCAAGGCCACAACTTCTCGCGCTTCAGGTCCAGGAAGTTCGAGTCAAAGTCAAAGTCAACGACAACACTGTGGAGCTGAACAGATATCTGACTACGGAATACTCCATCACGGAGAGCGATGACTTCACAACCAACGATCTACTGAAATGGTGGCGCGGCAAGAGAAACAACTTCCCCATTCTATCGAGATTAGCATGTGACGTCCTTGCTATCCCGGTTTCAACAGTTTCTTCAGAGCAGGTGTTCAGCACAGCCGGACGAATACTAGAAGAAAGAAGATGTTCATTGGCCCCTGATGCGGTGGAAGCTTTGACATGCCTTAAAGATTGACAAAATGCAACATTCAGACGACAACATCAACCGGATACCAAAGAACTCATGGATGACTTCTCCAACATGATCATCGAAGAGAGTTCTGGTAGCAACCAGCTGACGAGCTGATGTAATTGTAATTTATAAATACTTAGTTTTTTTTTTCCCGATTGCACTCTTTTTCCCTTACCAAGTTTTATCCCATTGGGTTTTTCTTGGTAAAGTTTTTAATGAGGCAATCATGATTTGTAATTTATACATTTCAGTATCTCACTAGAAATTCAATATGAAATTATAAAAATATTATTCATCGAAAACTAATTAAGTGTTGTATGAAATGAATAATATTATATTTCATATTAAAATTATTACATTAATTACTCAAAATTATTACAATGTATAAAAAAAATATTGAATTAATAAAAAATAAAAAATAAATTGGAAGCCCGACGGGCCTTAACGGGCCGGCCCGCTAAGGCCCAGCCCGGGCCGGCCTGGCCCGGCCCGTTTTCCATACCGGGCCCGGGCCGGACGGGCCGGGCCTGCCCGAATTGCCCCCACTAGCCCCAGTATGACCCGTGTATGTCATGGCATAAAGTTGATCTTTTGTGGAAAAATAAATGGAAAATGTGTCCTGAAATGCTGAATGCGACATACCAAATTGACCAGTTGACTTACTTTGTTAGATTTTTAGTTTGGGCGGGCTAAGCTATGCTCAAAGGAGAAAAGTATTGTATGAAGAGGTACAGAGCTTGCTATATTGTATAATGAGGTAGCTTGCAATTGTGGAACTGCCATGTATCTAACAGATAGGCTTTCCATGACAAATTGACAATTGCACCACAAATGCTGGAAGGTGACTTACCGAGTTTGGAGATACCTCCAAAACCCTTAAAACTATAAATTTTAAGAAATTATTGAAAGCAATTCTTTATAAATACAGCGTGCATCTTTAAATAAATCCATTTGAAACAAATTTTGCGCTTGTAATTATTGTAAATACACAGAAAAAATAAAACCCTTAAGCTTCAAGTAAGAAGCAGACAAAACGTTCAAGATCAATCAATTACATACACAATGGAAAACTTAAACCACTTCATTATTCAAATAAAATCAAAACCAAATATATTGACTTGGAAGTCAAGCCCGCCCACTACAATTTTGATCTTTGTGAAAAAAAGCTGAGGGCGTCAATTGAATGCGAGATACCAATGGATCAATTGACTGACTTTGTTAAATATCATTTGGTTATGATTTACAGCTCCTCACAACTCACCAGATATCATACTATGAAAATGTCAATTTGTTATAGAAACATAAATTACCAAGAAATTCTAACCAAAGTAGTAAGGTACCACCGCTCAATATGATTTGATAGTAAATTGTGTTAATTTAATTTAACAATGTTACGGGTGCATATGATATATCAAAACAAACAAAAAATACAACCTTAGACGTTGTATTTCATATATTTATCCATATCCTTAGACGTTGTGGAGGGTCATCTCTGAAATATTAATCTTTCACAAAACAGGGTAGTTGGGGGACAAGTTGTTTCAGCTTCTGTTTTCAAAAGTTTTTTCTTTTAATCGTTTTGATAGTATGTTCGAATCATAATTATTTTAGTATGAGTTTTTTTTTAATTGCCTTTAGGAGAGTGTTTCTAGAATATGTAAATAACTCAAATTTGTCATTTTATCAAATATTACTCTTTGCATCAATTTTTTTTTGATAATGCTAAGTTTTCCAAATTTTTTACCAAAAAACTTTCTAAATTATGTTATAACATGGTGAATTGTCAACATCAGATCCCTCACCACATAAACTAATAATTTACAAGATATTGACAACTCATCGGTCACCATACCATATAATTTGAGAAGTTTTTTGATAAAAAATTTAGAAAACCTAGCATTATTCATTTTTTTAGAGTAGCTCTATTGCCACCCAAAATATTTCTCCCCACACCCATTTACTTCCAACACCTACAGTTAAAAATTGAAATTTAATAATTTACTGTTTACAATCTCCAAAATGTCAAGATTAACCCTATATATTAATAATCATTTTAATTAATTGTTTATCTTTAAATCCATATAAAATCAAATTTGGATGAAGAATCCTAAATTTCAATTTCATTAATAACCAAATCAAAATCCCAACTCCATTAATTAACCCAACCATAAAATTTATCACAACCCAGTGAAACCAAAGTCTTCGTGTATGTGTTTTCAAAAAAAAAAAAAGTCTTAAAAGTCTTCGTTTATGTTTACATAGATATAAATAATATCTAATATCCCAGAAAACTGGACAAAAGAGAAGACGCAAGACCAAATAAATAAATAAAAAAGGTTTAAATATACTGTGATATCCTATTATCCCATATAACTGCACAAAAGAGAAGACACGTACAAGACTATTCCACTCAAAAAACAAAAAAAAACAAAAAATCTTTTTTGGTTTACAATCGCATGTTATAGATCACAAGAAAAACGATAATATTTATAGTCATCCGGATTAAATTGACTTGACCTATCAACCTTTCAAGTAATCTCAGTTTCGCGGAAGGCCAACTAGCATTGCACAAACCACTTGCATTATTCTACCTTTTACATCAGTCTTCATCATGAGTAAGATCTTTCATTTATAGAGGCCATTGTTTACAAGGAATTTAGAAGATCGACCATCTTTGAATTGTAGAGACCATTGATTACACGGAATTTAGAAGACTAACGTTTTTGGGAAGTTCCACAGATCGTGACAAATTTGATGCTAAAAGTATTCAAATATTACTTGTCTATGGACCACAGAGAAGTGACACTGATGTTGATTCTCTAAAGCTTTTACTTATTCACTTCTCTCAGTACTTTTTACAAACACTTTTGTGTATATATCAAACATTTTGAGTCTTTTTACATTCCTCATTTGTTAAAACTGTCAAACAATGCTTGAAAAAAAAAAACAGAATTTCCAGATGGCATAAGTCACGTTTGCTCCATCATTTAAAACAAAATTATTGATTAAGAGAGGTACATCCAAAACCACACTTTACATGACATATAACTATATGAGTAATTCTTTTGGTCCACGGGCCTGTAGACCATCAGCATCTGACCCTCAAAACCAATTGCTCATAATGTATGTCCAAGTTGTACGGAAACTGGTATAACCCTCTATGAGTACAGGCCGGTCCAGCCATTTTAACATCTCTAGCTTCAAGCCTGGAATCATCTTATGGGGATATCAAAGTCCATGCCAGTTAAAATTTTGCATGAAGATTACTTTCGCATATGAGCTGTTGTGAATTTTTGTAATCGGACTAGATTGGATTGTAGCAATGTAAAACTTAACATCAATCAATTTGTTTATGGATTCAAAACAAATTCTTTATTATAAGGTCAATTTTGGAGACTTTTAAAACTCAATTATTTAGCTACAATTTATTTTTAAGTCATCGAGTCTTATCAAACCCGAGTGCATGACCTGACATACACGACTCGAAAGTCAAGTCAACCCAAAGTTGATGGCCCCAATAAGACCCGTGTATGTCATGGCATAAAGATGTGTAAAAACAAATAGAAAATGTTTCCTGAAATGTTGAACGAGACATACCAAATTGACTGGTTGACTGACTTTAGAAGTCAAGTCAACCCATTTCAAGGTATGATTTTTTTTAATTATATTGTCCAGCATCGATCTATTTTTACTTGAGTTAACTATCATATTTTTTTTATATGTTTAGAAGTTGATGGAACACAAGAGTTAGGATCAAGATTTGGAAAGTTGTGACGATGATTAATGTAAGTTTTAATTGAAATTTTTCTTGATTATTTATTTTCTTATATAATCAAATTATTTGGCTTTCTCATAGGACAATAAAGATGGACAAAGTAGATCCAGCATGCTGAATAATAGTTTGCAATATGTTGAATGGTTATTGAAGATGACCAGAGCATCCAAATTGGCAGTTTGATTGATGCTTAAAATCTAGAATGGCAAAAAGTGTTTTTTTTTATGGTTTGGTTTATGGTATAATCATATAATCTTCTGAATTAGTTTTTTTTTCTTCTGAATTTTTTGAATATTGAACATGTTTTATTTTACAAATTTTAGTAACGAACAACTTCATAGATTTCATTGATTTGAGATGGGGAAATCATAGGACAAGAGAGATGGGCTAAGTACATCCAGCATGCCGAACATGTTTTATTGATTTTATAGATCAAGTCATGTATTCATCGATAGTTTTACATTGATTTACTTATTGCACTTAGATTTTATTTTACAAATATAAGTATAAATGAAGTCATGTATGATGTTTCTGTTCAACTTTGCAAATATATTAACAAGACCAATACAAGTGAAAATAATTTTACTGTACAATTTTGTAAAATTACACCGCATAAGCTACTGAAATAAGAAATGATAAAAGAGGTAAAGAAAAAAAATAAAAAAAAAGAAAATAAAATATGAGAGTGGAAATGAGCAAGTGATTACATGTATAAAATTTCTAGTTTTAGATGAAATAAATTGGGAAATAAGAATAGTAAAAAAAAAATAAAGGGATTTTTAAGGTTGAAAAGTGAGAGCGAAAGTCACACTGATCACCGATGATATTCCGATTTCAAGTAAAGTATAAAAAACAAATTGTAAAAGTAAAAAAAAGAAGAAAAAAAAGAAAAGACAAAATTATATAAAGGTGAAAGAATTTAATAAAGTATTTCAACGGACTCACATGAAGAATGAATTTTGAATGTGTAACTTTGACTAGTCAAACTCTCTTTAGATCTATGTGGTATTGTTGAACGGTTGACTTTTTAACTATACCAAAATTACCATCAACATGTATGGAGGAATTGATTGTGACTTCTTGATCTTAGACTTAGATTATCTTGTGGAATTATTACATTGTGATTGTATGGAAGATGTGGATCTATTACATTGTGATTTGTCTTTGAATTTGTCAAACGACACAAACTTGAGGAAAGAAGGTGTGAAATTGTGAATATACATTTTCCTTGAAATTTCTGAGTCGAAGAAAATTGCCCACAAAAAGGAAAAAATAAAACATGTGGGTGGCCAAGTGCGACTGCTCTTGAATAGAACAAGTGCTTCTTGTCACGCCAACGAAATTTGTCTACTTAATCCACAGTCAAAGACGATGGAGCCAAGTGCTTCGTTTGATTAGTTTTGTTACTTCCCAAAATCATCTTCAATTAAAAAAATGTATTCTCTCTCACTCTCCATGTCCATTAATTGTTCTAGTATAATCCTCTTCTTCCTTCTCTTGCCTTACTCAGAATCCAAACGCAACAATGGTGTTAACAATAGCACAAATAGTACTTATGAATTCTGTCCAACAACAACATGCGGCGGAAAAGGCCCAGTAATCAGATTGCCCAATAACAGCACACTCTTGCATCTTCCTTTTTTCAACAGCAGTACTAATGATTTCTATGTGCAAGAAATTTCTTATCTTCACAGCAGTATTGCCTTTACTGATCCTAATGAAACCACATGCCCAGTAAAAACTCTTTTCTCTCTAAACTTCACAAGCTTTGAATCTCCTTTTTTTAAAAACATGAATGATAATTGGAAGATCGCTACAGTGAACTGCACTGCAAAGATTGAACGGAGCAGCGTATTGTACAGCGCAGTAGTATGGCCGATTGAATGTACAAGTGATGATAAAAATTTTGTTTATATAATTACTTCCTCCCAATTTTGGCCGTCAATGGAATTTCTGTCTCCGAATTGCAGCATGTTATCTCAACGAACATCAATTCCATTTCTCAAATACACTGTCGCAAATTTTTTGAAAACACGTAGGATGGTGATGGAATGGGAAGCTCTCGATGGATGCCATAGCTGTGAAAAATCTGGAAATTTTTGTGGGTTCAACTTTACAAACAATTCAACCATCTGTGTCGAAAACAAAGGTAACATCATCAGTTTTTATTTGAATTAATTATCAGTACAAAACTGTTATGTGTTTGTATATAAAATTGTTAGGATGATCGAATATATTTTTTATCAAAAAAGAAAAATTTACAGTTTTTATTTATTTATTAATTTTTAAAAAATAAAAATAAAAATAAAATCTCCGAGCATTCTTTGTATTATCGGTAACGAAAGTAGACAATGCTTTAAAGCAACTCCGTCGATCTTTTTCCTCTGTTGCAGATCCTCTTCCAATTTTTGTAATAATAGGCACAAGTATTGGAGGCACGCTCTTCTTTACTTTGGTAATACTCCTTATTTACAAATCAAAAAAATCTAACAGGGAAAAAGAAGTTCAACAAAGAGTAGAGAAGTTCCTGGCAGACTACAAGACCCACAATCCAACAATATACACTTACAGTGATCTTAAGAAAATAACCAGCAAATTTAAGCACAAACTTGGTCAAGGAGGTTATGGAAGTGTCTATAAAGGAAAACTTTCCAATGGAATTCCTGTTGCTGTCAAGATTTTGGAACATTCAAAAGCAAATGGAGAAGATTTCATCAATGAAGTTGCTATTATAAGTAGAATACATCATTTTAGTGTTGTTCACCTTCTGGGATTCTGCTCAGAAGGGACTCGACGTGCTATCATTTATGAGTTCATGCTAAACGGATCTCTTGAAAAAATCATCTTCTCAAAGATGCACGAATCAAATCATCGACTTTTGAGTTGGGAGAAGTTGCGAAAGATTGCATTTGGTGTTGCCCGTGGAATAGAGTACTTGCACCAAGGATGCAAACGAAGAATCCTTCATTTTGACATCAAGCCTCACAACATTTTACTAGACCATAATTTCCAACCAAAGATTTCAGATTTTGGGCTTGCCAAGCTATGCTCAAAGGAAATAAGTATTGTATCAATGACAGCTGCTAGAGGAACTGTTGGCTATATTGCACCAGAGCTATTCTCGAGAAATTTCGGAGAGGTTTCTTACAAGGCTGATGTTTTCAGTTATGGAAGAGATGGTTGGATGTAGAAAGAACATCGATCACACAATTGAAAATCAGAGCCACGTTTATTTTCCCGAGTGGGTTTACAATACAGTGAACCAAGGAAGAGAGATCAGTTTAGAAATTGAGGAAGATGGAGATGAGGAAATTGCTAAGAAGCTTGCAATTGTGGGACTGTAGTGCATTCAATGGAATCCAACAGACAGACCTTCCATGACAATGGTGATGCAAATGCTAGAAGGTGACTTACAAAGCCTGGAGATGCCTCCGAAGCCCTTTATATCTTCGGATGTTGAAATGGTTGAAAATTCGAAGATTTTAAAGAAATTGTTGTAAACAAATTCTTGTTCAAATATTGGATGTATTTATAAAATCAATTCTGTATATGCTTCTTCTGCTAAAGGAATCAAATTATGCATTTGTATTAGGTTTTTTTTTTCTTCCTAAAAGTGATTTTCTAAATCTTGTTAGAGATAAGCACATATGAGATTATGAACTGAAAGATGTGAGATAAATCTCAGTCAAAAGTCCATGTATCACGCAAACAAAAGCTATTGAAGCTTTAATGGTCTGCTGCCGTGAAATGGTTACCTAAGCATTAAAAATGGTTACCTACAGAACCACGAAAATGGTTACCAAAGTCGTGGAGGTGGTTACTAAAACCATAAAATTAAAGTGGTTACTAGATAAGTGAATTTCTTATGTGACGTATTGTGTTTTCAAATGAGTATATTATATAAGTAAATCACCTATGACGTATTATGTTTTGAAATGTATATATATTATGTAAGTAAACTCATCCATGATGTGTTATATTCTTCAAATGTGTATATATTATGTAAGTAAACTTATTCATGACGTATTATATTTTTAAATGTATATATATATATATTACGTATTTAAAGATTTTAGATATATTGACTTATGATTTGGAATGACTAATTAATGTTATTGTTTTCTTCTTTAACCATTCCTTACGTCTGAAAATGTGATTTATAACTTCAAAAACATTTGAAATATTTTAATATAATTGTTTCGAAATGTTTATAAGAGGGGTGAATTCATAAATAGCCAAAATATTTATGGGTTTACTAATTTTATCCACCAATTTAAAATTTATTGTTTTCATCACTTTTGACCGAGTTTAGACAAAATTACCCCTAAATTGAAAATAAACAATAAAAAGAAGGGTTGAATTAAAAAAGCTTTTGTTTTGTTAGAATTTTTAGAGGAAGAGAGAGAAAGGAAGAAAAAAGAGAGAGATTGTTCCATCGGTGCTGCTACTACTGCCCTCATACGTCAAATTCGTCTCTCTCACCATCGGTGCTGTCTCCCTCGCTCGTCGACGTCAACGCTTTGTTAAGCTACCTTGCTTTTGATTTTGCTATTGCCTGTCTATGTCGCGCCTTCATCATCCTTCTAGTCCGCTCGTTTTTCTCCAGTATGTGACACATCTCCTTGAAACTTTAATCGGCGGAGATGCCAATTTTCAATCTTGAGCTGAGTTAATTGGCATTCATACTATAATAGTTAATTTTTTTCAAAAATAGGGTTTTTTTATATAAAAAAAAATTGATGCTTGTTGATACTTAAATATTTAGTAATTTGAGTTCAGATTCACTATTAGTATAGTATAGGCATGTAAGTTTGATACATATATACTTTGACTTTAAAGTCTGGAGCACAAATTATTCTTATGAAATAAAGAATTTGTAATTTGTAATTTTTTCTGACCGGAGCCAAATATAATCGGAAAAAAAATCTAAATGTGTGACATAATTTCAAGTAAATAACTCTTCTTTGTGCTTAAATAGTAGTAGTCAGTGGAAGATGAAATGTTGTTCAAAGTTTGATTCGCGAAAAAATTCTAAGTTACTCTTCTGATATGGTAGGACTTGGTGTAACATTTATTCATTAACATGTAATTTTGTATCTTGCTTTTGATTGGCATGTAACTTCACTGTCATAAGTTTACTGATTTCACTATCATATAACTTGCTTTGTAATGGTAAGTAACTTCACTGTCATATAACTCGCTTTGTACATGCATGTAACTTGATTGTAACTATCATATAACTTTGACAGTAATGCATTTTTTATGTGATTTTGTAGATGGACAATTTAAATTAGGAGGATTTTTTTGATAAAAATGAGGAATTATTGGACTAAAAAAGCCACCATGAACGTACATTGCAATTTGAATGACTTTTCAAATATTATAAAGGTTCTCCGAAGAGTTGGAGAATTAGATGAGTTGCAGAATGCATGTTTCGAGCACATACTTTCTATTCCTAAAAATTTGACTTTTTCTACTGGCTTAATTCATAACTTGTTTTTGAGGGAAATACATGTAGCTGGTGTGACTGGAGACAATGAGTTTCACTTCTCAGTTGGTGGTAAAAGAGCGAAATTCACACAAACGGAGTTTTGTTTGGTCATTGGCCTGCAGTTTGGCTTGATGTCTGACTCATTCTTGAAACCGTATGCTGCTATTCCAGATGAGATCCATGTTAGGTATTTAAAAAAAAATAGAATATACGACTTAGACACATGTGGGCAAAGTTTCGGGTCGGACAATTTCAAAGACCAAAGGATGCTACTTGTTGACGGTGGTTTTTCGTTGTGTGAAAATTAGTACACCAACGGGTTATGTTTAGTGCAACAATGGAGAGAGTGCAGAAAAAGTAAAATGCCAGTTAATTAATATACTAAGCATAAATTATACATATAAAATTAAAAATAAATAAGAAATTATCTTTGTTTGTAGTTTGTAATTTGTAAAGAAATAGTGAATTGGTGGAGAGTAGAATACTATTATAGAGAATTACCGATTAATATTATCAAGTGTGTAGAGAGTAGAGAGTAGAGAGACTAGAGAGAGAGAGAGAATGATAGAAAATGAGAAATTAGATATTAGAGAGAGAGAGAGAGAGGTGTGAAAATTTTTTGATTTGGTAGGGGATATTTATAGAAAAACTGAATTGGGGATAAAATTGTCATTTTAAAGAAATTTTTAGTTTGTTTTTCTAAAACATTTTGCCCTCCAATGTGGCCAACGGTAAACAAAATTAAAAATATATATAAATAAATAAATAAAATAAAAGTTGCGTTGCCCTGATACCACACTATTATGTCGTTAGGGAATTGCGGATCCCAAAAAGATATTTATAAAAATTCCTACGCAATGTGCTACATAGTTATGAAAACTAGCAAAGCAGCAAGAGAATGTATCGTTCCACAGGGATGTGGAATTCATCGACCGTCTTTAGTTCTAGCTATACAACACGCTGAGAGGAGTCGTGTGTTGCAGAAAAGTAAATGATAATATAAATAAATAAATTACATAAATATAATATTTACAAGGATAGGATGGGATGGAGAGATGCATGAAATATGAATACGCTAAGGAAATGACTCAACCGTGATAATTCTCCTAATTAATCATTAGACTTACCTAGTCCCTCAAATGTGCAAGTATATCATAGGCTCGTGTCTCCTTAATTGATCTCTAATCTCTCTCGATGTCTTAGAGATCACATGTTAGGGTTTTTGCCCTAAAGCTTGTAATTTGTAAATATGAAATGAACATAAATAAAAGAAGTAGTTTATTCATTCAAATTGTTTCATACTTTTATATAACATGTGTATTTAACATCCAAGATTGCCGGATGTAATTCAAACTGAGTATCTGATTGTCATATACGGATGGATTCATTTTGAAACAAGCAATCTAAAGAGTCCGTAGATAACAAATAAAGCTGGGTACTTTATTTGTGGTTAATCTACAGTTGCGGTCCATTCCGTAATGTACGGTGATCTTATCCTGGATCATTCATATGGTGATATGAGAATGGAGGCACCTTATATGATGTGATCATATAGGACTGGGCTACGATCTATATGAATCTCTCAATAAGATTTGTTACATGATGAGATTCATATATATTGACAAATGATGGCTATATATGGGTGATCTTAATCCTGAGTGTCTTACCGACTCCTTCAGGTTAGATCGTGATTTTTGATATACCATGGGTGAGATCGGAGTTACATTCCTGGTCAATATGCTTTGTATGTTGGAATCACGGTTTGGCTTGTGGCTGGGAAGGTTTGTACACAATAGTGGAATCCACTCATTCTTTCGAGAAGTAGATAGTAGTTCCCTTAAGGGTTGATTCGGGGCTTGAATAATATGAGCGCTCTCCTAATTCCGTGAGGAATGTAGGATTTATTGTTCATTAGAGAATCAATGATACTTAATGGAAAAAATGTAATTAGAGGGGTATAACAGACATTATGACCCAGCTCTAATTATGAACTACTTGTGGAGGATTATACCATATGTAATAGCTATATCGATGGACACCGAAAGTTATTGGTTTGTGTAAAAAACATCTACAGTTGAGAGAATGCAGCTTCGGGTTTTTAGTGGAATAACACCGAAGTTAATAATCATGAAATATTAATTAAAGAGTTTAATTAATTATTTCTAAGGATTATTGGAGCTCGAAATACTGTGGATCCATTAGGTCCCCTTGCTAGCCCGATTGATTAAGGTAACAAGGGTCACGGTTTTTTAATTGGATTGTCCAATTAATTGTGTTACGAAAGTGACACGTATCTATTGGGAATTAATTGAATAATGAGATTATTTAATTAATGAATATTAATGATTATGTTAATTAAATAATTAGATTATTTAATTATGCGGTTAATCATTAGTTGGAGGGTGTTATCAAATTTGAATTTAAAAAGTTTAAATTCAAAGTCATTAATTATCCTTATAAATATTAGATATTTAAAGGATTAATTAATAAAGTTATCAGTTAACATAATAAAAAATTAATTAATTGATATTAGATATTAATTAATTGAAGGTTTTGAAAACTGATACACGGAAGAGAATACATGAGTTCTCTCAATTGTATTGAATGCAATACATGAGTTTTCTTAATTGTATTTAATGCAATTAGTTGCATGAAATTAATAGAAGAGAATAATATGAGTTCATTCAATTGTATTGAACGTAATGGTTGCGTGAAAAATAAAGAAGAAAAGAGAGAGGTGTGAGGCTAGAGAGAAAGAGAGAAAGAATAATATTTTTTTTCTTGATTCATGGTGGCCGTATTCCACACCTAAAAAACAAGAGTTGTTTTCGTTAGTTTCTTCTACCTCCACTTAAGTTCCTGAAACCCGTGACGCGCCCACACGCTGTTGCCAATCGCGGGACATAGCCGGGAAGATCTTGTGGTTCAAATCAGGAAGCAGATCGGAAAAGAAAGAAGGAGCCTTCAAACGCTGGTATGAAATAGTTTCTTCTCCTTCTTATTGTTTTCGATTATTACTGTACAAATAGGTTTACTTGATGATTGCATAAAAAATTTTAAAATCTCATTCTGCTGCGCAATCCAAAACCTGGAACCAACATCACATCCACACAAAACATGGATTCATTAAGTGCTGTGGCACACACAAAAGAGCCATGTACGCCAGCTTAGTGATACTCTCACTTTCTGATCATATACACCGGTTATTTCGCTGGGTATGTAATGCACAAATGTATAGGTCATACTACAGCCAATAATTCATCCACGAGGCTAATCAAATACGGAATGACAACCAAGTGAAAGCACTTAATGTTATATGCTCGTGTCCCCTTAATTAATCTATACCCTCTCTCGAGCGCATGGAGATTGCATCCATACATATGCATGAGTCCATTAAGTTCTATGGAGCACACACACAAGCTCTACACGCCAGCCTAGTGATCTCTCAACTTTCTGGTAAAATATAGAGGATACCACGTTGAGCATATTAATGTGAATCACACGATATATAACACACAGTCTAAATGTCATTCACAAGGTGGCTAATCAAGTGAAAGCATTGAGCATACTAAATATCCATATTACTACACAAGCACAAGAGGAATTCAGTGGTATTTACTCTAGATAAGGATTCGGTTTTATAAATCTCCTTAGGATGGCTAAAAATGGAAAATAAGTTCACCAAACAACAATGTGCAATAAGTTGATTGTTATACATATAGACCATTCAATTTAGGTTAAAGGTTTATCTTCTTGATTTGAGAATTTTTCCAAAATCAATTCATCACCCAATCCGGCCAAGGATAGACAAACGTGTCTTAAAAAGACTCATTAAGCACAAGGATGTGAACCAATGCCAATTTAACAACTAAATGCATGAACTAAACCTTTTTTACTCTTTGGGGCTAAAATCTCTAACACTAAAATTACTCAATACATGGTATTTTAGCCATTTATTAACATACAAACACTCATGGGAAGCTAAATTACTCTACTCCTACATTAAATTACTCTACTCCTAATCTCAATCATGCATACATATCAATTTAGACTCTCAACACACATGGATTTCACAATAAGTGCTTGAACCATGAAATTAACAAAGAGTAAAACAAAACCCAACCAAATTTAAGAGCAAACATACATATATTGCACAAGTGTAGGTTTACAAAATTCTCAAATTGGTGATTACATCAAAGCAAACAAGTTATACAAAAAGAAATGAGTTTAAATGAGACAACCCTTGAATACAACTCCTCCGGGATCTCTTTGATTTCCTTAACTCGAAATTGGTCCTAAGACCGCTCCTTTCTTCTTGTAAACTACTCTAAGATAGTGGTAGATGTCTAAAATGATGTGGTGGAGGTGTATGGTGAGCTCCCATTGAGGAAAATCCTCCATGGGAGCTGGTTTCTCTCCTTATTTTTATGAAGAAGATAAAAGCGATGAAGAAAATGAAGGGGGTTTTGTGTTGTATTGGTTTTGGGGTGTTGGAGAGTGAAAAAAGTCTGAAGAGAGGTGAGAAAATAGGGTATTTACAGAGTTGAGGAGGTTAGGGCATGACTCTGGGGTGAAATGACAACAATACCCCTAAGAAAATGGCTGAAAATCACAATTCTGGGCAATTCCGGGGCACTTTCTGCGGTACGCTTCGACGAACGTACCGCTGGTCACTTTTTGGTACATTCTGCCCATTTTCGTGGTACGTTCGCGGTACGTCCGCCGTACGCCTGACGGCTCTGCACACCGTTACGGAAAATGCCATAACTTCCTCCAGAAACCTTGGAATCGTGATCTGTAAAAAGTATTGGAAAATGAATGTCTGGGTGTTTCTAAAAAAATGTTATGGGCAATCTATTTTCATCTGAGGAGGGGGATATAACCTTTTGAAATTGGGTGTTCTGCACGGGCCATTACTTTTTGATCGTATCGATAAATACACTTTTTGGGGCCCCAATTTCCTAGCTTTCGTTCTTATTTTGGAGCATTTGTTGTGTGTTTAATGTGTTTAAGAGCCTTTTGTAGGTACATGTTTCCTACGAAAGGTATTTGAGCTTAATTGAAGAGTTTGGAGGTTATTTGGCCTGATTTGGATGCCGTGCAGCACACCTAACCTTCGACTGCCATATCTTCCTTCTCAAAATGAAATACATTAGCTACTATCTATTTTCAAAAAGCCCCGAATGTCTACTTTCCAACCATTTTTATAGATTGCAATTCCAGGTTTTCCAGAGGAAGTTTTGGCCATTTTTGTAACGGCGCGCGTTGTTGGAAATTCTTCACCAGAGGGTTAGGCGACTTGAGAGGCGACTTCACGCACGTAGCCTCCCAAGTAGCCTTTAGCACTGCCAAAACTCATTTTCCAGCCCAGTATGATGTCGCATTTTTCCCAGATCAGCCATTTTCAGCCCGTTTTTGAGGGGCAATCTTGTCTTTTCACACCCAATTCTTGCCCTAACCTCCCAACTCTATAAATACCTCATTTTCTCT